>CM030365.1:163353006-163690506 GCA_017893485.1 Hemerocallis citrina
GTTGGGCACAAGAATTGATAGAGCAACATATAATTAAGCTCAGTTAATGGAAATTTTCATTTTAAGGTACAGTTAAAGTAACCTGCAGATTGCCCTCTTTGGCATGATTTTTTAACCAAAAATGGGTTCACTACCAAACTGAGTATGCTGCTAGCATAGGCCTCATCTTCTTTCACTGTTAATGAAGCTGATTTCATGCATCTAATTGTCTTCTTGGCATGTATTTTTGATATTAAATGGGTTCACTGTGAACTGAGGATGCTATAGCTACGTACGCCAAAATGGTCCGGATATGCACAACAATTGGGTTTTAGATTTAGTTGGGCACAAGAATTAGTGGAGCAACATATAATTAAGCTCAGTTAATGGAAATTTTCATTTTAAGGTACTGTTAAAGTAACCTGCAGATTGCCATCTTTGGCATGAATTTTTAACCAGAAATGGGATCACTTCCAAACTGAGTATGCTGCTAGCATCCCCATCTTCTTTCACTATTAATGAAGCTCATTTCATGCATCTGATTGTCTTCTTGGCATGTTTTTTTGATATTAAATGGGTTTACTGTGAACTGAGGCATCTTTGGAAATTTTCATTTCAAGATACTGTTAAAGTAACCTGTTTGCCATCTTTGGCATGATTTTTTAACCAAAAATGGGTTCACTTCCAAACTGAGTTTGCTGCTAGCATCCCCATCTTCTTTTACTGCTACTGAAGCTTATTTCATTAAGATCCAGGATGGCAAATTTTGATTGGGCTGTGATTGGATTGTTCAGTGGTTGTTGTCTATGTTCTTAGTTGGGCTGTGATTAGAACGAGAGGGCTCGAGTGGAGATCTGGAAACCCATATAGAGACATCTTGTTCATAATGATTTATTATTATTGTTGTTCTTGTCGCTCTTGCTGTTGTTGCTGATGTCTCTTTGTGTTCGTGGGCTGAAGGGAAACAAGGGATGAGAGAGATGAGGAAAATGCCGCTATGTTAGCCTGGTGTATCCAAAGTCTCTACCATTCTTCTTTCTGTTCCATTTCTAGGCTTCTATATTTGGTTTCCTTCCACGATGATAGTTCCCTAAAAATACACTTGATATGAGCCCTATCTTATTTTTCTTATTTTTCTTATATTTCTTATATTTGGTTTCCGTCCACGATGACAGTTTCATGGATTGTCTGAACAATCCATGAAAGACATGCTTAGATACTGAATTTTCATTTGTTTTACTGTTTTAGGTAGTGGATATTCCCAATCAAAGGAGAATATAGAGTTTTCAAGTTAGATACTGAATTTTCATTTGTTTTGTTATTTTAGATATATTTAAAAAACAAAATTAAGTACTGGATTTTTAGTATTGCAATGTAATTATTTTACCTCTCTATATATCATCAACAATTCCATTTGCAATTGGCACTTTGATCTTATAATTTAAGATACAGTTAGATTTTTTTGCAAGTTCAAAAAATATGTATATTCTGTATTGTGGTCTACTGTTGAATTAAACTATTGTTTTTTTTTTCACAGAGCGGTCGCCCAAATGAAGAAAATTCTGATGATCAGAACTGAAGCTCCTCGAGGGTATGAATCCGTGGTCCTCCTTGCTGTTCTTGTGTCCTTGCTGTATGATTGTTCTTATGTCCTCCTTGCTGTTATGTCAGACTGTTTTTTTTTATGAGAGTTATGTCAGACTGTTAATTTGGGATATTTGTCAGACCTGAGATATTTGGGATGTTCGTCGGTATATTAATTTGTTAATTATGACTGTTAATTTTGCGGTTAATTTGGTTGTGATTATGACACTGTTAATTAGTTTGTTGAGATATTTGGAATATGACACGTGTTAAACTTTATTATTCTTGTGTTTGGTTGTGATTTGCGCATTAATATGCAACGAAATTGGTTGAATCGGTTGTGAATTAGTTTACATGTTTTGTAAAAGAAATTGTGAATTGAAATCGAACGGAAAACCGGAGAAAGGAATACAAGCGGGCATAGCTAGACCGGCGTTATATAAAACGCCGGTCTATCTATTGAATTAGTTGCAGTGTGCGATATACCGGCGTCCACACAAACGCCGGTGTATGCGGCTAGACGCCGGTGTATGACGTCAGCTGTAACGGTAAAAAGAAACACCGGCGTTTTATAAAATGCCGGTGTAGTTGGGTTCACCGGCATTTTTGATCACGCCGGTGCTTGAAAGTAGGGATAAGCGGACACTCATAAACGTACATACACCGGCGGTCACAGACCGCCGGTATACATTCAATCTACACCGGCGTTTCTATAAACGCCGGTGAATTGATGAACACCGGCGGTTTATAGACGCCGGTGAATGTATATTGGGGGTAAAAGAACGGCACTCAGTGACCCCCATACACCGGCGTTTTATGGCCGCCGGTGTAGGTTTCACATTTACCGGCGTCCACTAAAACTGCCGGTGTAGACCCTTTCCTTTCCGCGACGCTCGCTTCGGCGGCATTTGGACCGGCGCTATTATAAATGCTGGTGAAAGTTTCACCGGCGTAAAAAAATGCCGGTAAAGACGTAAAAAAACGCCGAAAAATCGAGTTTCTTTTGTAGTGAACGTAAGGAGGATCGGCTTTACGACTAGTGGAAGCCGCCTTCCCCCTTCCCTTTAAGAACACAATTGAAAGTGTTGTTAGTTGATGAGATCTGATTGGAAAAGCAAATCTGTGTTATCCATAGACGGCGCCAATCTGTTGCTTCTTTTTTCTGGTGTGGGAGAAATCAGATGATGATCTCTTTCTAAGGAAGAAACTTCAATCTAGACCGTCAATCAGATCTGAAGTTGGCTGAATGAAGGCATCCAACGAACCTACACAAAGCCTAAGCACCAGGATTGGCCCTGGTGAAAGGTCATCCGATGCTCAAGTCAGTAACTCAGAAAGAAGAATAGATTTTTTGGTGGAAAAGTATTGATTCCCTATTACTGGTGGAGGTGGAGGGTATTTATAGGCTATATGATAGTCACAAAAGATAGACTTGAAAAAAGACATCTTCTAAAAATTCTCCTAGTAAAGAGATAGAGTTAGTTGCTCATTCCTTGATGAAGAAATAGAGTTATTTGCTCTTCTGTTATTGTTGAGATAGAGTTGGTTGCTTTAGGGAGGATTTGACTGACAACCCTAATAGGCTGGAAATTCCATTTTGCTTAGGCTGTAAGTAAACATGTATGGCTGACGGTTGAGTTTATAAGAATGGAGGTGGCCCATGTTCTTCTAGTGGACATACAGTTGCTATAAAATTACCGTTCTGTCTCTGGAAGCTTTGAAATGCTTGTCTAAATTGTATGCCCCGGATTTGTTGTGATTTTTACCTATACCCCTAAATTAACCAATATTTGTGTTAGAAATATTTAGACAATATTACATAGATATCTCAAACAAAATTTCACAAAATTCAGATGTCCCTGGAATCTCTCATGATATGGTACAATAACCTTACCACCATCTCTGGTATAGAGTTACGTACCCCAAAACAATCTTGGAGTACTACGAGTCGACTAAACTTGTATCTCTGCAAATGACCACTGCAACAACATCTACTTAGTCACCTGGTAGTCAACTGTGCTGCATTCGACTAAATCTATTACACTCAGATTTTGTTTCTCCAGTCTGAAACTGGGAATTGTTTTTCTTCAACCGGAATTCTTCAATTGAATCTTTCGCGGTCACTCAAACATTGGGATTCACACAATGAAATCCCAATACCAAGAATGAAAAACAATATAGAAAGGGGTTTGAATTTGAATGTAAATTGGTATAGAAATAGGAGTGTAATAAATTTAAATACTTGTATGTTGTAAATCTCATGAAATAAGGAGACCGACAATCCCTTAGACATGAATACATTTATGCTCTTCAAACCCTAAGTCAGTCCCAACAGAAGGTGACAACTTTGTCCCCATTGATTGGAATCACGAGGGTTATGAAAAACCATGTACGCTTAATTAATTAATTATTAATTAAACTTAATTTGCTAGCTCTCCAATCCTCTCAACCTAAATTGGTGTGAGTTCTATATTAAAAAGGTCACCAGTTGCGATCATTACCAATGTAATTAGTACCTATTTCTCAAAAACTAACGTGTGTATTAAATAAGAAGCCACTGCCAAAAAATTATTTAATAGTTTAGGTTGCAGGAATTGTTAACAAAAAAGTTACATATATTGCACTTATTTTCCATGTATAAAGAAATTTAGATGTGTAGATCACGAGGATTGCCCTATCCTTTCTCCTACTTTTCTTGACCAAACTCGCTTAACTTTTCGTGCTTTAGATACACATTTGCTTAATTATGCAAGAAAGCAATGAATATATAGAATAATGCTTCATCCACTACCAATTTCACTACCATTTTATTCACTACCTTAGGTAGCATATTTCTATTGGAGAGTTCTCCCACCTACTCTATCCTTGTCTACCTATTGAGACTGAGAGTAACTGAAGGGTCCATTACTTGTAACAGCAGAGTAATGGTCCATTACTCTGTAACAGTAGAGTAATGGTTCAAAAGCATAACTGATGAGTCATTACTCTGTTGTTAATCCATTTCTTTAGCTTATATACTAGAGAAAATCTTTCCCATCTTCCGATACGGGATTATTCATTCTAACTGTCCAAGTAAGTATATTTTGAGTACCCAACTTTGGACCTACATTTTTCATTCATACAAAAACCGTTTTTGGCAAGTGAGTACATTACGGAATAGTACTCGACGAGAGGAACATGATCCAATCAATATCCGGCACCGCCGGTGGCCGGATCCCACCGGAATCCGGTCCAAAAAATATGCAAAAACTTTTTCCAACAATCCCCCGCATGAATGGAAATGACCAGACCATGTAATCCAGACACAACAGAAAAACACATGACAGAAAAAGACTTCTGAGAATACAATCGGAAAATCACTGCATCGGGATTGATAGTAATTTTTCAACTTTGAACCACCCTTAGTGAGTAGTCATCGGATTCACTTGACCAGGTAGTGAACATGATGTCTTGAACTACTCGGGCTTTGATGTGAACCTAGACAATAACTATCACACAGTTTCATCTCCTCACAGAACTAGGTTCTCTTGTTGTGTTTATTTTTGCCTTGAACAACCCTAGTTAATCGTGAGTGAACTTGGAGAATGTAGCATCTCTTCATTCTCCTAGAAACGGCCCCATTTCACACTCACAAGGAGATTGTCTATAAAGAGTATCATGTCATACCCGACTTTTATTTCAAAGCTATGAGAATCATTAAAAGCCAAGCTTGTCCTAACTCTTTGCAGGCAGCACTGTTTTATCATCCTAAGAGTGTGTATGAGATTTTAATCTCTCAGTGCTCTCGTTGATTCAATAAGATTTAGTTGTCCCCTTGAACCTAGATATTGGGATCTCCAATTCCTAGGTAGGATTTCCATCAAGTATCCTCTTTCGTCATAGGCTTTAAACCCATTGCTCTTGATGATCTCACAACTTGCTCTCGTGACATACCTTTAGTAAATGGATTCGCTAGGTTGTTGGCCGGTTTTATATACTCTATAGAGATTATTCCATTAGAGAGCAGTTGTCTAATAGTTTTGTGTTGCCTTCTGATATAACGAGACTTACCATTGTACATATAACTCAGTGCCGTTGCTATAGCCGATTGGCTGTCACAGTGTACACATATAGCAGACACTGGTTTTTTCCACATGGGAATATCTTCTAAAAAGTTTCGAAGCCACTCTGCTTCCTCTGCCGCTTTGTCTAAAGCAATAAACTCAGATTGTATAGTGGATCTAGCTAGTAGTGTTTGTTTAGAGGATTTCCTTGACACAGCTGTGCCACCAAGAGTGAAGACGTACCCACTTATGGATTTCGAGTTCTTGGAGTCCGATACCCAGTTGGCATCACTGTAGCCTTCTAGTACTGCTGGATATCTGGTGTAGTGCAGCCCATAACTCTGAGTATGTCGCAAGTAGTTCAATACTCTAGTTATTCCTTTTCAGTGACTTCTTCCTGGATTACTTGTGTAGCGGCTCAGTATATTTACTGAATATACCAGGTCAGATCTTATACAATTTATTAAGTACATCAGACTACCGATTACGCTTGCATATTCCAATTGTGATATGCTGTCACCCGTGTTTTTGAACAAGTGAAGACTAGAATCTACTGGACTTTTGGCAGTCCCATTGGAGTAATTCTTGAATCTTTCAAGTACTTTCTTAGCGTAATGAGCTTGAGACAAAGTAATTCCCTCAGACGTCCTGCAAACTTTGATTCCTAGTATGATGTCTGCAACTCCCAAATCTATAATATCAAACTTGCCACTAAACATGTTCTTAATTTGTTTGATGATGTCATTATTGCTCCCAATAATGAGTATGTCATCTACATACAGACACACCAGAATGTATCCATTTGGAGTATCTTTGATGTAGATGTACTTATCACATTCATTTATTTTAAAACCATTTGATATCATAACATTGTCAAATTTTGCATGCAACTGCTTTGGAGCTTGTTTCAGTCCGTACAAGAATTTTACAGGCCTGCACACCTTGTTTTCCTGTCCAGAAACTATGTAACCCTCATGTTGTTTCATGTATATTTCTTGTTCTAAATCTCCATTTAGAAATGCAGTTTTAATATCTATTTGATGCATTTACAGGTTACGTAGAGCTGCAATAGCTATCAACATTCTTATGGAAGTTATTCTTGTGACCGAAGAATATGTATCAAAGAAGTCTAGGCCTTCCTTTTGCCTAAATCCTTGTACCACAAGTCTCGCCTTATGTTTCTTTATTGAACCATCTGGTTTCAATTTTTATTTGAAAATTTATTTGCATCCTAGAGCTTTACATCCAGAAGGCAAATCGATAAACTTCCATGTATGATTTTGCATAATGGAGTCTATTTCACTTTTGATTGCTTCCTTCCACATAGGAGCATCAGGCGTAGACATGGCTTCCTTGAATATTCTGGGCTCATTCTCTAACAGAAAAGCCGTTACAAAGTCAGGACCAAATGACTTTGATGTTTTAGCCCGTTTACTAAGTCTAGGCTCATCATTCATGTTCTGGTTCATCAACCGAAGTGCTTGCATTCTCTTGTTCACGTGTACGTTTGGGATACGTAGTATCCTTGCACGAAAATACGTGTTCAAAGAAGGAAGCATTCCTTGATTCCATTATTGTATCCTCATAGATATCTGGTATATCCGATTTATATACCAAGAACATATATGCACTACTGTTGTGTGTATAGCCTATAAAAATGCAATCAATAGTCTTAGGTCCTATTGTGACATGTTTTGGATTAGGTACTAACACTTTTGCTAGATACCCCCACACTTTGAGGTATTTATACGAAGGCACGTTACCTTTCCACAGTTCGTATGATGTCTTGCCAGTTTTCTTGTGAGGTATTTTATTGAGAATGTAGTTGGCAGTCAACAACGCTTTCCCCCACATATTTTGGAATAACCCAAAATTCAACAACAAGGCATTCATCATCTTCTTTAGAGTTCGGTTCTTGCGCTCGGCAGTACCGTTTGATTTAGGTGAGTAAGGAGCAGTTGTCTGATGAACTATTCTATGTTCAGAGCAGAACATATTAAATGGTGCATCATATTCTCCTCCTCTATCACTCCTAATGGTTTTAATCGTTTTGCCAAGTTGATTCTCAACCTCAAGTTTATATTCTTTGAATTTATCCAGAGCCTCATTTTTTCTATGTAACAAGTATACATAACAGAATTTTGTATAATTGTCTATAAATGTCACAAAGTACTTTTTGCCACCTCTGGTCTGCACATATTTTAAATCACACAGATCCGTGTAAATTAGATCTAGAGTTTCTGTATTTCTTTCTCCAGAACGTGATGGAGTTTTAGTGAGTTTGGCCTCTGTGCAAACTTCACATTTTTCTTTGTTGTCTACCTTAAATTTTGGTAGCAAATTCATGTTAATTAATCTACGCATAGAATTGAAATTAACATGGCCTAGTCTTTCATGCCAAACAGAAGAAGACTCAATAACATAAGCAACATGAGTAATTTTATTAACTTTGGGAACAACAAGAACAATAGTTTTAGGAATGACTGTCATTACATTAAATTTGAACAGTCCATCCTTTACATATTCTTTACCCAAGTACACCTCATTCTTAGACAATACAAAATTATCAGAAGCAAGAACAACCTTAAATCCATTCTTACTTAGCAAAGATCCTGATACCAAGTTCTTTCTAATTTCTGGAACATGCAACACATTTGTGAGTGTTAGTTCCTTGCCTGAAGTCATCTTCAGCACTATCTTTCCTGTTCCTGCAATTTTGGAGGTGGAAGAATTATCCATGAACAGCTGTTCATCCTTGTTGCACTTCTGGTATGAAGTGAACATCTCCTTGTCTGAGCAGATGTGCTTGGTGGCCCCAGTGTCGTACCACCACTCTCGAGGATTGCTCCCCACAAGATTCACCTCTGATACAACAGGACAAAGGTCCAGGTCAGACAGACCGGTGGACAAGTTCTCAACTATGTGTGCATGGGATTCTTTTGCGTGTCCAGTTCCAGCACGGTTGTTGTCCTTACTGCGGCATTCAGAAATTCTGTGGCCCAGCTTACTACACTTGCGGCATTTTCCAGCAAACCTCTTTGCTGCCGATTTTTTGTTCGAGGCCTGTGGCAAGAACTTTCTCTTTTTTTCTTTCTGTTCATGCTCCACCATGTTTGCCTTTTCTATGGACAGATTTCCATAGGACCTGTCAGCCTTGCGATTCTCCTTTTCGATACGCAACCTGACAATGAGGTCTTTAAGAGACATCTCCTTTAGCTTGTGCTTGAGGTAGTTCTTGACGTCTTTCCATCCAGGTGGAAGCTTATCGATGAACGCTGTAACGTTGAATGGTTCGAACAACATCATGTTCTCTGCAGCGATTTCATGCATTATCACCTGCAGTTTCTGAATTTGACTCATAACTGTCTTGGAGTCAACCATCTTGTAGTCCAAGAATTTGGCGACTACAAACTTCTTGGAGCCGGCATCTTCTGTTTTGTACTTCTTCTCCAAGGACCCCCACAGAAGTTTGAAAGTCTTGAAGACACAGTAGACGTTGTACAGTGGGTCTACCAAGCCATTCAGGATATAATTTTTGCAGAGATAATCACCCTGAGTCCATGCATCAAATGCCGCAACTGAGTGTGCATCTATGGGTGCCAGCATCGGGGCAGATTCAGTGAGAAACCTGTCCAGCTTCAAGGTGGTCAGGTAGAACTGCATCTTCCCTTGCCACTTCTTGAATCCAGTTCCATTGAACTTCTCTGGTTTTTCTCCTACAGTTATATGTGTGGGCAGAACAACCGTCTGTGCCGCAACCGATTGTGCAGTCACAGTTTGGGTCACTTGTGTTTGTTCACTGATAAGTCCACTGACATTATCGTTCTGTGTGTTTTTCATGTTCTGAAACAATCGAAATAGAACTGTTAGTTGTTTTTTTTTCCGAAGTGATAACAGTACCTGTAAAGAATCTTCACAAAAACTGTTAAAATAGAGGAAAATTTTTCTTTTAAGATTGTTAGAATATGAATTTCATAAAACAGAAAATGCTAACAATATTCGTCAAGAATTACAAATACAGGAAATAAAAAAACAAACCATACAGTACAATACAGAGTCGAGATTTTTATATCTCTGTCCTTAAAGCAAAATTCGCCCCATAGTGTGACGGTGGTCGACGAATTGCCTCTCAAGATACAACTGTATTACCTTTTCCTGAAGAGCAGCACCCTAACTTCAGAAATCTCAGCGAACCAGAGCTGTGTTGTATTCTCAGAGGAAGAAGAAGAAGAAGAAGAAGATTCAGAACTGTGTTTGAAACTGTGTGTACTGGCAGACAAAAGTTGCTGATTTTATAGGAGATTGAGAGTAACTGAAGGGTCCATTACTCTGTAACAGCAGAGTAATGGCCCATTACTCTGTAACAGAGCCAAGCCAAACCAAACCAAACCAGAGCCAAGCTAGACCGAACCGAACCGAGCCGAACCGAGCCCGGGCCGGAGCTTGGCCGGGCGCGCGCGCGTGTGTTTGTTATTTTGGCTAGGTCCTCTCCCCACTACACGTTAGTGGTAACCCTTCGTCCATTTCTTTAGCTTATATACTAAGAAAATCTTTCCCATCTTCCGATGTGGGATTATTCATTCCAACTGTCCAAGTTAGTACATTTCGAGTACCCAACCTTGCACCTATATTTCTCATTCATACGGAAACCGTTTTTGGCAAGTGAGTACATTACGGAATAGTACTCGACGAGAGAAACATGATCCAATCAATATCCGGCGCCGCCGGTGGCCGGAGCTTACCGAAATCCAGCCCGGAAAATATGCAAAAACTTTTTCCAACAATCAAAGCTTTAGGGAGAAAAGACACTTCTTCCCTACTTGTGCCCATCCCTAACACTTGAGTATTAGTATTCTACACACTTTCATGTAATGCAATGGAAGTGTCTTTAGTTTGTACTGATATATAAATGGTCCAAAGCCTATGATATAGGTTGCCATAAATTGCAAGTAAGGGAGTCATAGCAACACCCTTAAATAAGGAAAACAATTTAGTGATCAATTTAGTGATTGTTTTCCAGTTCAGTTGATGTAAGACCTTTTTCCCCTCCTTTTACTTTAATATTGGGGGTTCATTTGTGGACCAAATATCAAAGATTGAATGATGATGGATGGTAAAATCATACTCAAATCAGTGTCTGAAAGAAACTCCTATATTTCTTGAATGCCTCCAGTTCCCATCCCCTCCACTAGACCTGAAAAGAAGTTTAATCATGATCACTTAGCTATTTTTTCTTGATATAGAAAGGGGAGGGCCTTGAGACCTTTGTGAATGATTCATACATAAATGTTGACAAATATTATTCTCTGTCGGTTACACTTGCCAACTATCTCATTTTAAAATTGTGTTATTTCTAACAAGAAAAATAACGAAATAGCGCTTAAATAACCAAAAGAAAAAAAAAGGAAAACCTAGATATTACTAGTGTTTAAGCTATGGAGCTAGAATATTAAACCTCAACATTCTTGGGGTGTAGGCCCACAAAATCTACGACAAAGATCAGCGGCTTCCAGAGGGGCACCAATTATTATATGTTGTCTGATTGTATGAATACAAATGGTCATGAATACAGTGATATTCCATTAGAGAAGTCGAACACTAAGAAGATGAAGTTGGGGGTGGTTGGCAGCCCCAAAACCCTTCGACTTCGAGTGAGAGAACGGGTGGGCAACCGACTGGCCTGCTGCATATTGGTGAGATCAAGCCAGGTTTTGCGAACATTCTGCTAGTTTTCTTAAGTTTACACTTTGAGTATAAGTCTTGTAAGTCAGAGGGATCGATATACAGGTATTGTAATCAGGACCGGCCCTAAGTTCTCAGAGGTCCAAGGCCGCCAAAACAATTATTTTTGGGAGCCTCTAATTATAGTATTTTTTTACGCGCCAAATATGTGCCTAGATTTACAATATAAATTTGGGGCTCCTAAAATTGCACAAAATTCGGAAGTCTGAGACGGCCGCCTTACCTGCCTTATGCTGGGGGCCGGCCCTGATTGTAATCATATAGGTACACAGCTTGCATGATATGTGTTTCATGTAAACACGATTTAATCATTTGTTTATTACCTTGTTTGAATTGAATTTTAAGTGAAACATGTTTATCGTAGCTCTAAAAAATTCCACTTTTTCCCCCTTGCTCTTTAGGAAATTTTTTAGGGATCTTGAATTTACATAATGCTTTGTGGGCCTCCAGTTATTTGTGGATGGTTAGTTTCTATTGGGTTGGGTCCTAGCCTTCTAGAATCAAATTTCTGAGGCTGGATTACCAAATTAAATACTTTTCGTTCCAAATGCACTAATTTGGAAACATACGTGGAAGGTATGGTATTTTCCTCATTTCATATTAGGGATTTAACCCCAAAATTGAAAGTTGACAGTGGGATATTAGGGATTTAACCCTTAAAAATATGAAAGTTGACGGGCAGGATGCTAAGTGAGCAAAAGTTAACAGCAGGAAGTTCTATATTATGGGACCAAATGTAGGATAATTCCTTGACTTTATTTCTTATGAAAACGCACAAAACATGCACCACATTTTCCACCCTTTTTGTATTCAAAATTAGAAAAGCTTACATATGCAAACTGCTAATGGTTTTAGGATTTATGCAGCACCATACGTTACCGCCGGGGGGAGGGAAGGATTTGTTGTGGATGCTTTAGACTGCACTAAACATTTCATTCACCTTGCAATCACAAATTACAATTAAACGCTACTCAATTTCTTGTCAAAATCAAACAAAACCCGTCTTGACTTCTAGTTTGGTGTGCACAAAACGTGCTTACAAATACTAATCAGTTTTCATTGAGATTTTCAGATTTTCAGGAATAAATTAATTAAATAAGAAAATAAAAAAGATTCAAAAAGAAGCAAAAGAAGGAAAGCAATAAAGAAGGATTACAAAATCAATTAAAAAAGAAATTATTCAAAAAGAGCACATGTTGATTAATGCTCAAAAAAGCAAGCAAAATCAATTTCTGTAATTCCATACATGTGAGATTTTATATGTAATTGATTGATTATTGATTGATTAGTATATGGTAAGAATATAAAGTGGTTTCGTTAGAATAAGCACGACTGCGGTCGACCGTACTATAGTGTCGGTCGACCGCACCACAGTCGACCGCCCATCATAGTTAATATGATGAAGCAGTCGACCATTCATCTTTCGACTTTTCAATTAAAAGATGAACGGTCGACTGTCACATTTTGCGGTTGACCGTACCTCGTTCAAATTTCTTTTTTTTGGAATGTATCGTTTCTATTTTTGAGAGATACACTTCCTAGTCTATATATTTGGACGAACCCACTGTATATTCTTCATCTATTGCTCTGAGAAAAAATCTTCTGAACTGATCAATTCAACAATCAATCCGAGTGTGTGTGATACTTATTTGTTTTCTTCAATCAGGATCATTAAAGATCTTGAGTTTTTCTTTTCTTCTACTACGGTGAGATTGACGGAGCATGTCTTAGAAGTCATGTGGGTGTAATAGGTCTTTTGGCCTGAATCCGAGAATCACTGTATAAGGGTTTGAGTATAGTGGAACGCTTATGGCGGAGAATTGCTATAAGTAGGTGGTGTGGACGTAGATCTGGAGGTCGAACGACGTTATATCGTTGCGTCACTTGAGCTTGCTATGTTTGCTTTTTCTATCTCTTCTCATTTAATTTGCAACTTAATTTTAATTTTTTAATTTCGCACAATCACATTATTCGGTGATTTATAGTGCTATCAGAGCGAGGTGCTTACTAAAAACTTAAAAGCTTAAGCAAAATGTCCAATGGCCGAAATCCCTCCTCCCGAAAACTTGTACTCATCGGAGCCATTCATCTCCAATGGGACAAATCTAACACGGTCACCATATTTTGATGGAAAATGCTATGATGTTTGGACAATTCGTATGTCTCATTTTTTACAGATGCTTAGAGAAGAGGTATGGAATGTGTGCATAAACAAAACAGATATTCCAGTCAGCGATGGAAAGAATGCTTTCTTAAAAGCAGAGCTAGCACTAAAACTGCAAATTCCAAAGCTATGGCTGCTCTTTATGCAGGATTGAACAATGAAGAATTAATGCAATGCGGGCGGAATTGCAAGACGGCATACAAAATTTGAAACAACATGCTGAAACAGCATGAGGGAACTGCTTCTGAGGTAAAAGCTAAAGTAAATTTATGTTTTTATAAGTTTGATATTTTTCGTATGTTTGCAGGAGAGAACGTAGATCAAATGCTTGTCCGTTTCGATATTATTGCACATGAGCTTGAGAGCTTAGGTAAGGAGTTGGATGATGATTGAAAGGTCGGAAAACTCATAAGCTGTCTCACACCGGAATGGGATGTAAAAGCTGCCACAATGAGGAAAACCCTCGAGGAAAAGGGATTCGATTACTACACCTTCCAAGGAAAATTGAAGACATACAAGATAGAGATGACCGAAACCAAAAGATACAGGCAGAACATCGAGATTGAACTAAAAACCGAAGAGAGGACCATCGCCTAAAAAGTAGAAAAATCTCGACCATCAAAAGCAGAGTCAGATCGTGAGGAGTCAGACGAAGACATCGCCTTGCTAACTAAGCAATTTCGTAAGTATCTTAAACATAAAAAATATGGCAGGTACCAAGGAGAAAGAGAAAAGGACAAAGACGATAAATGCTACAAATGCAAGAAGTCTGGACACATTCGTGCAAACTGTCCCATCTCACAGGACAGGAATAAGGACTACTATCACTCCAATCCATGATTGAGAAAGAAGGCATTGAAGGCAACATGGCTAGACTCAGATTCAAGTGAGGATGAGCAAGATCACAACAATATTAGTTTCATGGCTCTTGGGAATGATGAGGTGCAATCATCATCTCAAGAAGAGGTCATCGAAGAACCCACTTACGATTATTTAGTAGACATGTGTAATGGATTAAAAGATTATGCTAAGAAATTAAGTCGTGAATTAAGAAAATATAATAAGATTTCAAATGAATCACATGACTCTTGCATCGCTAAAAATCAAAAACTGAAAAATAAAAATTCTTTGATTATTGAAAAATTCGAGTCATTTAGGAAGATCATGATGTGTTGATAGAGGAAAATGAGCATTTAAAACAACAAATTCAAGAATTCTTAGCAACACATGATGAAAACCTAAGAGAAATTCATGAGAAATCTGTTTATATTGCTAAACTCACTGTTGATTTAAAAAAATGCATAATAAAATTTGATGAGGTAGTGGAAAGTTATAATGAAGCTCTTGAACAAAATAGAATACTTGATGCTTCACTAGACACTCTTCGTTGGAACACAAAAGATGATGAGATGACTAGGAAAAGACTTTGTAAAAGAGTAATTGAGCTCGAGAAAATTGTTGAAAAATATGAAGGGCCTAGTTACCTTATTACAAAGAATCCAAGATCTTATCATGATAATCGAGGGCTTGGTTACGAAGAGCCAATACACCATCAAAAATCTAAATCATCATGTCATACACACATACACAGTTACCAACATGATCACAAATCAACAAAAAACTATGCAAGTGTGCATGACCCAAGGCATGATCGTATCACATGTCACTATTGTTGTAGATTATGACATATTTCTTATAATTGCTCGTTAAAAAGAAATACTAATTTTGTTTGGATAAGAAAGAATGTAAATGCAGATTCAAAACAAACTTGGGCTCCCAAAATTATACCTACTAATCTTAATGTAGGTACCTCAACGTATCAAGACTAAAGATCGGTGGTACCTTGATAGTGGATGCTCAAACCATATGACAGGTGATAATAGGTAATTTGCATCACTATCAAGGGAAAGAGGGAAGGACATCATCTTTGGAGATAATAGCACTGGTCAAACCATCGGTAAAAGTAAAATAAACTTTGGTTCTTCATGCTCCATTGAGGATGTTCTATTGGTAAGAGGTTTGAAACAAAATTTACTTAGCGGTAACAAATTATGTGACAAAGGTTATACTGTTATTTTTGATAAAAATGTATGAACTGTGTTACATAGCAATAAATCATGTTTACTTCTCGCTAACAGATATAACAATATATATGTTATAAACTCTAATGAATTTAGCACGAGAATATGAGATGCTTTGTTGCTAGAAATGAGGATGGTTGGTTATGGCATCGGCAACTTGGACACAGCCTTGGGTAATCTCAACAAACTTGTAACCAAGGAGCTTGTGAGTGGGATCCCCAAAATTAAACTTGAGAAAGATAAACCTTGTGAGTCGTGTCAGTTCGGTAAGAAAACTAAAAGTTCTCACAAGCCAAAGAAAATGGTATCAACTTCTAGACCCCTTGAACTCTTGCACATGGATCTATTTGGACCATCACGAACACGTAGTAATGGAGGTGCACAATATGCTTTTGTAATTGTCGATGATTATAGTAGATTCACTTGGGTTGCTTTTTTATCACAAAAAGATGACACATTGTATGTTTTTCAAAAATTCTGTCGTAGAGTGGAAAATGAGAAAAGCCTCACAATTGTTACTATTCGTAGTGATCATGGTGGAGAATTTCAAAACGAACTCTTCACATCATTTTGTGACAAAAAGGAAATAAAACATGATCAGTTCGCTTGTCCTCGCACTCCCCAACAAAATGGGTTTGTTGAAAGGAAAAATCTATATCTTCAAGAAATGGCCCGAACCATGCTTGGCGAAAAAGATTTACCTAAGTCATTTTGGGCAGAGACTGTCAATACAACATGTTATACAATTAAACAAGTAATAATTAGGAAATATCTTGAGAAATGCCTTTTGAATTATATTATGACAAAATTCCTAACTTAAGTTACCTTCGTGTCTTTTGGATGTAAAGTGTTCATTTTAAATACTCTTGATAACTTGGGAAAATTTGATCGTAAAAGTGATGAAGGCGTATTCTTAGGATATTCCTTAAGTAGAAAGGCATATCATGTATTTAATAAAAGAAGATGTACCATTCATGAATCCATTGATGTTATATTTGATGAAACTAATCCCTGCACCAAAGAAATATTGCATATTGTTGATGATGATGACACAGGTGTTCGTGTTGAAAAGAAATAGGTATCCATTGACTAAGAACCAAATGTGGATTCTCAAAATCATTAGCCTCCTCAAAATGAAGATGCATCCAAATCCCAAATAGAAGAGATGCATCCACAACAAATTGATGTCATGGAAGATGATCATATACAACATCAACTTTCCATCAACGAAAGGTGCCCCCATGGAAAATCATGTCTAGCCATCCACCAAATCTTATACGAAGCGATATATTGAAAGGGGTAACTACTCGAACACAAGCTCAAAATTTCATGTGTTTTTTTGCTTTCATCTCTATACTCCTAAGAATATTAAGTAGGTCTTGCAAGATAATGACTGGATCAATGCAATGCAAGAAGAACTTAATCAATTCGAAAGGAATCAAGTATGGAGACTTGTTCCTAGACCTCACAATAGGACCATACTTGGAACTAAGTGGGTGTTTATGAACAAGTTAGATAAATTGGACACTATTACTAGAAATAAGGCTCGTCTTGTTGCACAAAATTATAACCAACAAAAAGGTGTTGATTTTGATGAAACTTTTGTACCTGTTGCACATCTTGAAGCCATTCGTATTTTATTTGCTTTTGCTTCTTATATGGACTTTACTCATTATCAAATGGATATCAAAAGTGCTTTCTTAAATGGTTTTATTCTAGAAGAAGTTTATGTTGCACAACCACCGGGATTTACTGATCCCACACACCCAAACCATGTATTCTGACTGAATAAAGCTTTGTATGGTTTGAAGCAAGCTCCTCGTACTTGATATGAACGACTAAGTTCGTTTCTAATTCACATAGGCTTCTCTAAAAGAAAAGTAGACACTACACTATTTATAAAATATTTTTTAAAAGATATTTTAATTATTCAAATTTATGATGATGATATTATATTTGGCTCTACTAATAAAAATCTTTGCAGGGAATTCTCTAAGCAAATGCAGGATGAGTTCGAAATGAGTATGATGGGTGAACTAACTTATTTTTTTGGACTTCAAATACAACAAAAAATGGATGGCATCTTTATAAATCACTCCAAATATGCAAAGGAACTAGTCAAAAAGTTTGGTCTTAAGAATGCAAATGCTTATAAAACACCTATGGCAACTACCACTAAGCTTTCCAAGGATGAATCTGGTAACAATATTGATATTTCTACCTATCATGGTATGATTTGCAGTTTGCTTTATATTACTGCATCTCGTCCAGGTATCATGTTTAGTGTTTGTTTATGGGCAAATTTTCAGTCGTGTCCCAAAGAATTGCATTTGGTTGCTGTTAAGTGTATCATTCGATATCTTAAAGGATCACCAAATACTGGACTTTGGTACTCGAAAAATAGAAACTTTTCTCTTGTAGGGTACTCTAATGCAGACTATGCCGGCAGCTTAACAGACAGAAAAAGTACCGACGGCACATGTCACTACTTGGGCAATTGCCTTGTTCACGGGCATCCAAGAAGCAAAACTCTGTAACTCTCTCCATTGCTGAAGCTGAATATATTGCAGCCGGATCCTGCAATGCGCAGGTATTATAGATGAAAAACACTTTAGAGGACTACAATGTATTCTTTGATCACATTCTGATTAAATGCGATAACACTAGTACTGTTCATATGACTAAAAAATTCTGATCAATATAGTCGCACAAAATACATAGATATTCGGTATCACTTTATTAAAGATCATTTTCAAAAGGGAGATATTATTCTTGACTATGTTTCCACTGATTCTCAACTTGCTAATATCTTTACTAAATCTTTAGATGAAAAACGATTTTATTTTTTAAAGGGAGAATTGAACGTTATTGATATTTCTGCTTAAAATTGCAATTTCGGTCGACTGGACGGTCGACTGTTTGCCTGTAAAGGTGTACAGTTGACTGGGCGGTCGACCGGTTTGCTCTCGGGTTTTTCGTTTATCATCGAAATTGGGCTTACTGAATTTGCGGTCAATCGGTTCGCTCTCGAGTTGTTTTTTTGTATAACTGTGATTTCACTTGGTTTTCTATCGATCGTTCGGTCGACCGGTTCTCTCACCTTCTGTTCAGTTTTTTTGGCTTGTCTTTTTAAAGAAACATCTATTTACAGTTCTTCTATGCTTTCTAATTTCTTGAAATTCATCCTTCTTCATCTTTTGCACTATGTCACACATTTGTATTAGGAAAATCTCAAATTTATGATACCATGAAGAGCTCTCACTGTATATCAAAGAGTCTCGCTATCAAGGGTATCATGTAAGTAGATTTTTCTTATATTTTCAAAAATATAATATTCCCCTAAATATTCTCTTTTTTTTTTATGGAAAAGTCTTGGCTCGAACCAGAGACTCTGGATTCGAGCCGCCACTCAATTACCCACCCCACCCAATACCAATCAGGATATTGCATGTTGGTCCGAAATATTCTCTTGCTTTGCTTAATGAATGTTCATCTATCTTTTTCCATGCATGAATTTAGGGGGAGTATGTCATACACTTTGTTTATGCTATTTTTTTCGTTTCCTCTTGGTGCGTTCCAAAAAAAGGGAGAATCTTTTTGAATGTTTTTACTAAAAATAAATGAAAATCTCTCTTAATGTTCTTCATCTATAAAAATCTTTGATACAGGAAGTATTGGATTAGGGGGGGAGCATTTATATGCTTTATTCTTTATTTTCAACATTGAAATGCATGTTTTGTTCACACCGAAAGGAGGAGATTGTTGACTCCTAGTTTGGTGTGCACAAAATGTGCTTACAAATACTAATAAGTTTTCATTGAGATTTTCAGATTTTCAGGAATAAATAAATCAATGAGAAAATTAAAAAGATTCAAAAAGAAGCAAAAGAAGGAAAGCAATAAAGAAGGATTATAAAATCAAGCAAAAAAAGAAATTATTCAAAAAGGGCAAATGTTGATTAAAGCCCAAGAAAGCCAATAAGATCAATTTCTATAATTCCATACATGTGAGATTTTATATGTAGTTGATTGATTATTGATTGATTAATATATGGTAAGAATATAAAGTGGTTTCGTCAGAATCAGTATGATTGCGGTCGACCGTACTATAGTGTCGGTCGACCGCACCACAGTCGACCGCCTATCATAGTTAATATGATGAAGCAGTCGACCATTCATCTTTCGACTTTTCAATTAAAAGATGAATGGTCGACTGTCACATTTTGCGGTCGACCGTACCTCGTGCAGATTTCTTTTTTTTGAATGTATCGTTTCTATTTTTGAGCGATACACTTCATAGTCTATATATTTGGATGAAACCACTGTGTATTCTTCACCTATTGCTATAAGAAAAATCTTCTAAACTAATCAATTCAACAATCAATCAGAGTGTGTGAGATACTTATTTGTTTTCTTCAGTCAGGATCATTAAAGATCTTGAGTTTTTCTTTTCTTCCACTTCGGTGTGATTGACGGGACTTGTCTTAGAAGTCCTGTGGGTGTAATAGATCTCTCGGCCTGAATTCGAGAATCACTGTACAAGGGTTTGATTATAGTGGAACGCTTGTGGCGGAAAATTGCTACAAGTAGGTGGTGTGGACGTAGACCTAGAGGTCGAACCACGTTATATCGCTGCATCACTTATATTTGCTGTGTTTGCTTTTTCTATCTCTTCTCATTTACTTTGCAACTTAATTTTAATTTTTTTAATTCCGTACAACCACCCTATTCATCCCCTCAAGCTGATTTACAACCTGATCATATTAAACAAAACAAATTTGAAAAATTAATATGAAATGATGTAGAACAGAACTCATAAAATAAATAAAATAAAATAAAATAAAATAAAATAAAAAATTGCTGCAGAACAGGCAACTGAATGGGATTATCAGCGATAATGATAGTTACCTTATGAGGTGTACTACAAAACTGCCAAGAAAACTGGGACATGACCTCATGGTCATGGTTTTATCTCAAGCAAAAACAGGGATATTAAAATAAAACAAAATTACTACACACATGACACCGAATAACAATCACCAAACCATAACCAAATAATAAGTTCGTACTAAACGAACATACAAACTTTTTTTTTCCCAATCAATAAATAAATAGCGAGTCCTCCACATTTTGAGGCTCCATACATGCTCTTAGTATCTGCCCCCTCTAGCCATTTAACAAAGGCAAGGGAACCAGAAATTATTAAAGATTTAACATATTAGTATCGAATGAGTGACGATTTCCACCAATATCTGAAGAGAAATATATTTAAAAATGCCCAGAAGCAAAAACAGTTAAGAAGGGAAACAATTCGCTTCATCAGAAAGTAATCGATTTACGATTTGACAAAAAGTTATTGATTTGACATTGATCCTAAATCTCATTAGAACAACCACACTCAGTTTGCTATTTTGCAAAATTTCTCAAAATTTGGTAAAATAAGAGTTGCGTTTGTTTTTTATTTTGCCAAATTTGGATAATGTTGGAATCGTAGCTTCGCATATTTGAAATACTTTTTGAGTATACTCAAAATATAAGGGACAGAACATATTGTTCCGTCCCTTTTTTTTAATTGGTATCGGAAGACACATGATGGTTCGTTCCTGAATTTTTTTAAATATTTTTTTATAAAAAAAACTCTCAGACGAAACAATATATTCCATTCCAAAATTTAAAAAATAAAACAAAAAAGGGATCGAACAGGACATGTTGTCCCGTTCGAAGTCAAAATCTTCTCAAACGGGACAACATGTCCCATTCCAAGCCTTTGACCAGTCAAAACCCTTCTTCAGTCATAGTTTAGTGTTAATTAAACTTGACTTCTTAATTTAATCATGTTTTAGTATTAATTTAATAATTAATTAAATCACTAATAACTATTTAAAAACTAATGTATTTTTAATCCTTCTAAAAATTTAAAAGATATATTTCGGACGAAACAACATGTTCCTTCTGATAATATTTTTTTTCTCAAATTTTGTCAATTGACCACTGCAGAGAATACCCACGTTGCTATTTTTTATTTTGCCATTTTGCAAAAAAATTGCAATAACAAGTGTGGATGCTCCTAGCACAGCTATTTATACTTATGAATCTTGTGCATTTCCTATCAATGAAACAACACATATTTTCTTTTTAGGAAATAATAACATTAAGAGAGAGAGAGAGAGAGAGGAAAGAGAGAGGTGATAGGACTGTGGACGCCTTGGGAGGAAGAGAATTTTTTTTGGCCAGGCTCTCCTCACTCCATCTCCTCGTTAGCCCCACCAAAACCAATAACAAAACAAGTTTCCTCACCCCCTTCATCTTCTAAAATGCCCTCATTTTCCCATACCAAACCCTAAACCATTCTTCCAATCCAACCCAAAAACCAAAATTTCCCAAAAAATCCCCACCCAAACCCCCAAAACCTCACGAAGAATGGAAAATGTTACATGAAGTGCAGCAAAGGAGGGCATCTAGTGGTGACATGCAGAAAATATGGTTTCTATTGTTTTAACTACAAGAAGTTTGGACATCGGATCATGGAGTACCCGTTGTTCAACCAGCGAAAGAGACTGAAAATACAAGTGGTCCACAACTCGAATCTGGCAGAAGATCTACCAGCGATGCATGCAAGTACATTCCTACACCTCATTAGCCCCAAATCATATCCAGCGATAAAAGATCTTGGATGTGCATTAAACTTCGAATGGGAAGAAAGTGGCTAGTGGTGGAGGATAAAGAAAGTGGGAGAAGGAGTTGTCCACGTCCACTTCCCCACTGTGGCAAGCATTGAGAATGCGGTGGCAGAAGACCTCTTTTATTTCTTTAGTTTTACAACAACATTCACCCCTTGGTCATTGGACTATGGGGCTAAGCTGAAGCCCAAGCCAAGCTACATATGGATCAACATCTCCATACTCTCGTTCCATATGTGGAACTAAGCCTCTTTGGAGTCACGGGTGAAGCCCTTTGCCAAATTCGTCACAATGAGCCAGGGGATGCAAGAGGCAGAAATAAGGGATCAGGCTTTGGTTCTAATTGAGGTTGAAGATATCACCAACATCCCCAAGACGCTTACCGTCAAGTACACAGTACCATGGAATCGGGAAAAGCACGTCTATGCTGTCATGTTCTTCTTCAAGGGCAGCTTATCCTAGTGGTTGATGTCAAAAATGGAAAGATCCAAATGTTCACCACCAGTAGCTCCAACGTTGGGAAGGCTCAGAGGACTTTCTAGCGTAAGAAGGTCAGAGAAGTGCATCAAATCAAGGAGAGCAAAAGGTGTGGTGTGGTTCAATCTTGATAGCAACAGTTCACCTAATGTCAATGCCGGCGCAAATTGATGGCAGAGCCACAACAAAAATTTGAAATTCAAAATAAGAGAGATGATTTGTGCCGGATAATCAGGGAAGGAAAGAAAACTGTTGAGGATTCAGTTGGCCAAAAATCAGGAGTTGATTCAGTTTCTCAGTCTGTTATCCCAAAAGATCAGGCTACCAAATCAGCACTAGAGGCAGAATGTGAACTCACTATTTGTTTACTCCCACACCAAAATAAGCAGCAACACCTCTCATGGGAACATTATTTTTATAGAGATCTAGAGAAGCCTTAGGTTCTAGTCTTGATCCTTTACCATCCGATATACCTTAAAGAGAAAGCCTCACGATAGGAGCCAAACAATATAACAAGGAGAACAAACTGGGCTCAAACAATTTTCCAGGGAACATGCCTATATAGTTGATGCCGCCAATTGCGGTTGACTGATCAAAAGAGCAGTCAACTACACTTGTAGTTGAGAACTTCTTAAGAAACTTGTAGTCGACTGTTATTTACAGCATTCAATTGTCACTTGCTACCCAGCCAACTGTAGCTCCTTCTACTTCAATTCTTTGCTTTGAATCTCTTCTCGCTTTGCCCTATTCTGTTCACATCGAACCTAGTATGCAAGACATACATCCTAACAATCTTCACATTTGATTGCATATACATGCTTCCACACCTGTGAGAGTTAATTGCTTCCAGACTATTCTATTTCTCCTCTTGTAAATAATATAATTCGGTGGTTTCTTCTTCTAGTTGAATTTACCTTCACCTGTTATTTCTCCAGTCGTATGCCCCTTCAAGAGCAAACCCTAGTAGGCATCAACATGGAAATGTCATCCTCCGTACGAAGTCCACCTACCTCGAGGCATACTCCATCCTCCCCTCTTGACGATATTCAAAAGTTGTGATCTCTTTTCAGTGATTCTAATGGTCGTGGACTAGTTACTTTAGAAATGCTTGGCTTAGAAACACTTGCGTAAGATTTTTCGTTCCCATAAAGTTTGTAGAGGTTGTGCTGAACACCCCTATTTCTCTTCATCACCTTACGATGTCATTCCCAAACTGATAGAACTCCACCTCGATGTGTGTACCTATAGCCCCGTGCTTCCAGAGTTCCAAGGATATTAGGTTATGCTTCAATAAAGAAACATGCATGACCTTCTCCAATATGTGAACCCCTTTCCATCTGGCATCTCCAACCCAACTATCCCCTCACCCACTACGTTACAACTATAACCAGTCCCTATTCTCACACAATGATATTTTGTAGACTTGTAAGTAGAAAATATTTTCCTCTCGGAGCAAATATGAGAAGAAATGCCCGAATCAAGAAACTAGTCAGAATTCACATCTTTAGAACTTAAAACAAAAGGACAATCTAAGTTATCACATGATTTAATGGCAATGACTATGTTAGCACCCTTCTGATTGAACAACTTGTGACAATTCCTTTAGTAATGCCTAACCCCTCTGCATTGGTTGCAACGAGCTCCACCCTTACACGCACTACCCCTTCCAATTGAAATTCCCTCCTTTATCATGCAATTCAAAGAAGTAGACTCTGATTTCTGAGTTTCCTTTCTAACTTCATCTTTCTTGAAGCTCTTGATCACACCAGCCACCGAGAGCTTCTCCTTGTCAAATTTCTCGTGTAGCATTCTGATTATCAAATGCTCGTATGAATATGAAAATGAATATATCATGTTGAAAGTTTTACCCTCTTTGCTTAGATCATCTGCGTTTATCGCCTTCAATTTGGATGATAACACCATATTGAATTCCATTATTTGATCATAAAGAGCGGTACCTTCCTTCATTGAGAAACGGAACAGTTTTTCTTTCAGTACATCTGATCCAGTAATGACAATCCCGAATAGTCATTTATGAATCTCGCCCACAGACTCTCCACACTTGTCTCTTCAAGGAAGTTGCACTTGACATTGTTGGCCAAGCCAAATTAAACTCAAGGCTTTTAAAAAAATATCATCTCACTTCTCCTGCTTCATGCTGGATGGCTTCACAATATCTTTTTCTAGGGCAAGATGTAAGTTCTGTTGAACCAATACATCGTACATGTCTATCTTTCAAAGATTAAAGTTAATCTTACCATCGAACTGTTTAATCTTTGGAAAACCATGATTTTCATCATCTTCATTGAGGAACTCGAACAACCTTTGCTCTGATACCAATTGTTATGATCAGATACCAGAGTTGTTAGCTCAGATACTAGCTGTTAGGAAATTTAAGCGCAACAGAGGGTTAGAGCAAGAGGCTACAACCAATCACAACGAACAACCAAGCAACATAGACCAAAACCAAACACCAAAGTATATAATTTTGTCCTGGTACAACAAACCTAATCCGAGGGATAAATAACCGAGATATTATTCAACTAAAGAAGATACAAGAATTACAATACCCTCACCAAGAACCTATATATCTCTCAAGCCTCACTAGAAGATACTCTATTGTTTACAATGGAAAACTCTTAGATGAAGTACTTACACACCTCTCAATGAAGTCCACTACATCATTTTATAGAGATGTAGAGAAATTCTAGGTTGTCGTCTCGATCTTTCACTATTCGATATACCATAAAAAGAAAGCCACACGATAGTATCTATACAATATAACTTGGAGAACAAACTAGGCTCAAATAATTTTCCAAGGTACATGCCCATATAACTATTGCCGCCGTTTGCGTTAAATTTCTCAAAAGAACAGTCGATTGCACTTACAGTCGAGAGCCTCCCAAGAAGCTTGCAGTCGTCTGCTATAGCAGTCGATTGTCACCTGCTACCCAGCAAACTGCTTTCATTTTTTGCTTTTTTTTTTCTTTCGAAGAATTCATTTTTTGCCTCTTGCTTTCCCTATTCTCTTCATATCCAACTTGGTATGTAAGACATACATCCTAACACACTTCCCCATCAATATAACACAACCTTAATCAATTACAACTCAAGTAAAAGAAAAAGAGTCGGACCCCTCATTATATCATATCATATCTCGAATTCCCTTTTGGATAGTGTTTACAGTGTCACACACTAGTAATTTAAGATTCTCTGGTCAGCAATGCCAAATGTTCTTTATGAAGAAAGCAATATAGGTAACAAGATAAGAAACATTTCTTCAAAAAACAAGATAATAAACATCTTTAGAATAGAATGTTTAACCAAGACTAAATCTTTTTACACATGCAACGGACATATTTAACTTATATTTTTAGTTATATTTTTAGGAATGTAAGGCCATTTATCACTAGGTATTATGAGAGCTGTAACTTATTTTTTTAGTTTTATTTTTAGGAACGTAAAACCATTCATCACTAGTTATTATGAGAGCTAAACCATATCATGATGTTTTCTAACTTGCGATAAAAATATAGCTCCCTTACACACCGTCTTCAAAGAACATGCTGTAGTTAAAATACGAGACGCTCACGTTCCTATGCACGTGGGTTTAAACCACATTATAAAGCACATAAAACATAACTAAATGAGAAAAGCTCACATTATAAAGCGAAGAAAAAAAAATTAAATGAGTAAAGCTCGCATATTAAAGCCTAGAAAACACGACATTATGAATAAAGCTCACATTAGACAGCGCACAACATTTACTATTTTTTTTAATTCAAAAGAAGAGAAAAGCCCATGTATACCACCTGCTCCATAAATCTCTTTTGGACGGTTAAACAATCCTACACATTTCTTGCATCTTCGAATCGACTAATGTGGAATATGCTGCGAAACACGTAACCAAATAATTTTTGTTGTGATAAATACTACTCGCATCAATTCATGAGGACTAAACTGCCAAGAAAATAGAGATAAAAATAAAACAGAAATAGATCAAAAGCTTGACAGATTAATCGCATAACAGTCAGGCCATCACTTTTTCACACTAAAGACCACATGCAAACATATATTTTTTTAATCAACAAAATAAAGCCAACATGAGACAGAAAAGAAAGGAGACAAGATTCCGAATCAATCAACAGTGGAATAATCTTCTCGCTCCCTCACCTCTCTATATCTTGTCAAGCTTCTCAGCCTTGACAACAGGGTTGGCCTTGGCAATGGCATCCCTGCCAGCTGTCCGGTAATCAAATTGACACTCATGCTTGTCCGAATAACGATGTATGGCACAGAAGACATGACCACAGCGGCAACTGAAGCCAGTGAGGCCTACCCTTTTCCTGCAAGTGTTGCACCTGGTCGGACCCTCCTTTCCCTTATTTGGTTCTCCACTGCTGTCACCAGTGATGTAAGAAGTATTATTAGAGGACGGTTGTGCTGAAATAGCCTTCGGCTCTACCACAGCTGGAACAACAGCAACATCGGCAGCGTTGCTAGAAAGGACAGTCTCTTTCCTGCTGGTGCTTCCACTGAAATTGATGCTACCAATAGATGATGCAGCCAGTTGGGCCTGCTCTTGCTTCAAAACAAGGTCCTTGTGACACTTCGAGCACATGTTCATGGTAGCTGCACTCCCAAAGAAGCCGCAGTTGTTAATGCACAGGATTGGGCCTTCCGGAGCCTGGCATCCTGTCTCGTCATGGTGTTCCATTGTATCAAAACTCCTGTGACAAACATAATAAACCATAAACTCAAACAGCAAAACCGCTTGTGACAATATCATAAGTTATAATAGAAACCCACCCCAGAAATATGCTAAAAATAAAAATAGCAGAACAAGCAATCAGTATTTGTTAATTCCCTAAACCAACAAATCGCAAAATATATGGCAGATAAAAAAAAACAAACTAAAATGGAAATCACATCCTAGTCTAAGCAAGAAGCAGTGTGCCAAATGAAGACTAAAGTTACAACATAGCAAGCCCCATACTCCCCGTTTTTTAAAAAAAAAAAAAAAAACTACAAAAGACAACTTTGTAGGTTAAGAGAAACCCACGACAAATAAGAGCTCAAACTAAAAAGAGGTTACGGAAGGTCCTCTCTAAACAAAACCCCGCAACCAAAATTCACAATCCACAAATTGATCTGTGTCTTAAAACATAGAGTGAAGAAAATTTAATAAATTTGAATATGTTTTACCTAGGGATGGCAACCGGACCGGGTTGACCCGCGACCCGCCCACACGAACCAGGCCCGCTACAATCCGGTTCGGGTCCGGGTCGAACCCACGGGTTGACCCGGATCGGAAAAATCGTGAACTCAACCCGCTCGACCCGGCCCGCCCTACCCGTTGACCAAGTCAAACCCGCCTGTCAACCCGCGGGTTTGGACTCATCTGACCCGTGGGTTTTTTTCGTCTTTTTTATATTTTTTTTTGTTTTTTTGGGTATTTCCCCCTATAAATACCCCCCCTTAATTCAATGTAAAAAATTTCACACCTTACTCTCTTACTCTCTCTACTACCTGTCTACTACTACTCAATTCAATCTTAATTAAATCAAGTTTTTTTAACAAAGCAAGCAACAAAGAAATGAATAATCAATAATATATGCATTTTTTCACTTTTATACAGTTATACTTATTATATTTTTTAAAAAGTAAAGTTGTCAACAAAAAAAAAAAAGGGCCAACCCGCAACCCGGCCCGACCCGAAATGGGTTCGCGGGTCGACCGGGTCAAAATTTTCAATTTTGAACCCGGCCCGGTTAGCCCGCCGACCTGACCCGAACCCGCCTAAGTCAGCCTTCAACCTGGGCGGGTCCAACCCGACCCGGCCCGGTCAACCCGAATGCCAATCCTAGTTTTACCTATTAATTATGAGGTTGCAAAATGAACGGTATTTCAATAATACAACAATTTTAATCACTAAATGCATAGGCTATGAATTACAAATACGAATACGGATACCGGGTGCGGGTACGACACAACACGGGTACGGGAATACATCATTATCCAAAAAAGTAGGATACGGGTGCGTTGATGGGTACGTTAAATATAACATATTTTATACAATATATATAAATCTATGAATATTTATCTTGTTAAAAATGTAAATATTGAACAATTTCATAAAACTTTAAGGATACATTATAATTATAAGCTTTTTTTGGAGAAAAAGAATGATAACCTAACTATCAAAAAATTAGGTATATTTGTTTTGTGTTTTCGCATAACTTGAAACATCAAGTTTTTGAAATAACAACAGTGCCCCAAACATTTATCTAAACATAATTGTGTCCAAAAGTGACAAATATGTATTAAGAAATTAGATACTCCTTGGTTACGCACCCGAGAGTACCCAAAGAGTATCGGCACACTATACACACCCAACACAGGTACGTTGGCTTTTTTGGAAGTACCCGTACTTCCTAGTACATAGGTAAAACATATTCAAATTTGATAATATTTCATCCTCTTTATGTTTTGTGACATGTTAAACACTTTGAATGGTATGGATCATGCATTTAGGAGAGGTAGGAATTTTTAGGGTGCCATAAGCGAAAATTTCCTCCTATGCCACCTTTCCTCCCATTTTCTCAACTAAAAATAACAGAAAAAGCAATCAACTTTTGTTCTGGTCAAATGAAATTTCAACGGAAATCACTTACTAATCCAAGCAAGCAGCAGACTACCAAATAAAGAACTATAGTTGCACCAAACAAACCCAAAACTCCCAAAAAGAACTATCCAACATAAATCCTACAAGCAGTGATGAACACACAGCAAGAAAAGACGGCCCTAGTGGTGAAAAATAGAATGCAAACCTCTTTATCAGGCGTTAGAAAAGGAATCAAAATCATATACTTGACTTGTGCCCCCACACAAACTTCTGACAAATGAACAATACTGTAATAGAAATCCTAACTTTTGGTATATATAACACCCTAAACAGAAATTATCCATAAATACACCAAAAAGCTGCTACATCATGTACAACAATACTAACAAACATAGCAGGATACATATCTTAGATGAACAAGTTGCGAACTAGGTCAACAATTATAACCTAGTCAAGGAAACAAGATGGGATTTTTAACATACCCTCTAGGTATAAAGGCAACATGCTTTACCTAATCAAATGAATTGCCAAAAGCTTTATAATACTTACACACCACACCTACTCATTTTCCTATTCAAAACAACAAAGACTCATCTCTCATCATCATCATCAATAACCAATGGTCTAGCTTCCTCAAAGGTAAACATCAATAAAAATTGATCCTAATCAAATTAAAAAGGAGGGGAGAGGGGGGGGGGGGGGGGGGGGGGGGGGGGGGGGGGGGAATCAATAATCAATAATTCATAAACAATTGAAGCTCAAGTCGCCAACTTTAATCCAAATTATCACAAAAATCGAAAATCAAACCGATAATGAACAAATTCCCAAATTCAAAAACCTAATTCAACTCACCGAATTAAGACGCCCTCCGATCTCCCCCGAATCAACCGGTGGCTTCAACGAACCCCTGCACGAATCACAAAGCAAACAAAGAAAAATTCAAAATCAGTCACAATTCAACCCCAAATCGAATGAAAATTGAAGATTTTTTAATCAAAATAGGGGGGAGAAACCCTAACCCTAGCTTTGGAATCGTGGAAAAAATTGGGGTTCGAAAAAGGGGTGGAGATTATAAAATAAAAGGGCGAGGAGAGAGAGAGAGGGGGGAGAAGAAAAAGAGGAGCAAGCAAGAAAGGGGTGTTTTGTTACGATTTGGCCCTTATTTTATCCTTGAAGAAGGTTGTTCTTATCAGGCTCCGACTATGTGGATGGAGTGTAGAGGTGCGAGCCTTTTTTGGAGGTATTTGGGAATTTTTTGCCTGGGCCACTTGTTGAAAATATTGGCGATTGTGGATAAGTTTCGAAACCAATAGTGCTCGTGGTTTACTTAGTGTCACGTTGGCATAGCCGCTATACTCATTAGCGGTATATTTTTTTTTAAAGGTCGCTAATAAAAATATCAGCCTCTTTTTAAAAAAATAAATTGAAATTTTTGTTTACTGTCGCTCATCCTATTAGCGACCAAAATATATAGGAAGTCGCTAATGGGATAGTGACATTCAATGAACTGTATTCCAACACTTAGTAAAATCTAGAGAGTTTTTGCTCTCTGAAAAAATAACAATCAATTTATTTTGAATTGAGGTCGCTATTCAGATAGCGACCTTAATTGTACAAATGTCTCTATTCAAAATAGAGACCTTAATTGTACTAAGGTCGCTACTCTAAATAGAGGCCTTAGTTGTATGACTATTTTGTAAATTTTACAAAGAACAAGAAGATTGAGTTTTCTACTGAGGTCGCTATTGCGAATAACGACCGAAGTATACTAAGATCGTTATTCCCAATAGCAACCTTAGTTGGGTGATTATTTTGCAAATCTTACAGAGAGCAAGGAGATTTAATCTTCCATTGAGGTCGATATTCGGACTAGCAAACTCAGTTTTTATTTTTATTTCCTAAGATAGCAAAAGCTCTTTAAAAATCGCTAAGCGCCTCAATACATTCATTTGAGGTCGTTAATCCCATTAGCGAACTCAAATATACTTCGGTTGCTAGTGGGAATAGCGACAATATACAAAAAGTTCCAAATATTTTAAAACAGAAGCTGCTATTCACATTAGCGACTTTCAAAATGAAGAGACCGCTAATGAAAAAAGCGGTTACTGCTGACGTGGCACCAAGTAGCCCACGAACGCTAATAGTTTCGAAACTAGCCCATAATCCAAATATTTTCAAACAGTGGCCTAGTCCAGCAAAAAAATCAGTATTTGGGGGATGGGTGTCGTTTAAATTGAGGTGCAGGTTTACGAGTAGGGAGAAGGCTACCCGAATGGGTTTGTGTCTTCTGCCCGTTAGGAAGTTTTGATTATGACCTTACGATTAGTTGAGAATTAGAGTCATCGGATGGTGTATGATATTCCAATTGTCAAATTTTGGCTTTTGCCATTTCTTCTCTAAAATTTGGCCAGTGACTATTCACCTCAAACCCAAAAATTTGAAAATTTGGCTAACGATGCAGCATGTTGTTGACCAAAATTTTCAAATTTTGTAATTTTGGCCAAAGTCTACAGATGCTTTTACTTGCACTAGTATGTTGTCACCGATGACGTTATCGGATATTTAGAGAGTATCATGGACTGCAATTTGGCGTATGATTTTGCTCGGTTTGGGTATCTTTGTTTATGGGCATGATAAGTTATGCTCTAATGATTATTTTTATTCTATTTTTTAATTTTATAATGTTGGGGAATTTTTGTAGGTGGCCGGTGTCCGTGTTTGAGCATGAAGGTGAATAGAGATATATAGAGGTATGTAGATCTTCCAGCTAGGGATAAAAGAATACAAGGAACTATTACTCCTTTATATTATTGAGCACCAGAGGCTTTTGCCCAATCTAAATGTGGAATATACTCAGGGACGAAGCTAGAACAATTTTACCGGGAGGGCCAAGAAAAAATTCTATGACTACATGTAAAAATATAGAGATTTTTTCATAAATTTTAAGGGGGGCAAACAATAAAACTTAGAATTTAGAGGGGCCAAATTATAATTTTTTAAGGGTTTATAAAATTTTCAATAGTGTGAAGGGGATTTTTAAAAATTCTTGGGAAGGGAGGGGGGGGGGGGGGCACCTCCGGGCCCTCACTATGCTCCGCCACTGAATATACTCCCGAAAATTATAAGTCCTGACTAAATCTTAACTAGAAGTTCGTTATTTTTTCCCAATTTAGGTACTTGATTACTTTCATGACAATTATGTGATATCTTCATTAGAGAATTTACTCAAAAGAGTTGCATCCTTCATTGCTAAGGGAGTCGAACATTTGAGAGTCTTTCAACATCGAATAACCGGAAGAGTTTCCCTCCACCCAAAACCCTCCCCCCATAACTTGAGAACATTATATACTTTGTAGACAGACAAAACACATAACTGAGAATATTTGGGTTTTCGACGATTCGCTGGTGTTGCTACTTATTTTGGTGTGGGAGCAAACAGATAGTGAGTTTATATTTGATGGAAACTACTAAATATATGACATTTGATCATTGCCGTAAAAAGTGGTTAGAGCTCCTAAGAATGGATCTGGATCGTTGATTGAAAATCGTGATCTGAATCCGACAGTTGCTGACGCGGCCGATGGACCTGCAAAAAGTCTGAAATACCGGGGATGGCCCTGGCGACAGACCCATCGACGCTTAAGTCAGAACCAGAAAAGAGCAAGAGAGTTTGAGAGAGAAATAGTCAATTACCTTCTTGCCTTTGTCGAGCTACCACGGCGTCGAGCTATGGATTTCGTCATGCTTTTTTCCCTGAACTATCACTTCATCATTGAGCTATGGGGGATCCGCTGTTTGGTCGAGCTGTGAGCTCGTAGTCGTCGAGCTATGGAGCTGTCGAACTACCGATTGGTCGAACTATGAGCTCTTTACTCTCCATCGAGCTATGGGAAAGCCACTGTTTGGTCGAGCTATGGTTAGAGTTATGGTCGAGCTATGCCATGACCGAGCTATGATGTGGTCGAGTATGCCATGGTTGGACTATGGAGTTGGTGTCGAGCTATGAGTCTTCGACGAGTTGCAAAGGACATCAAGCTACGACGTGGTCGCGCTATGGTCTTCGTCGATCTATGCCTTCGTCATTGACTCACATCTCGTCGAGCTCTGGTGGCGTCGAGCTATGGCCTCCGAACTATGGTCGAGCTATGGCCATCGAGCTACAGTTGAGCTATAGCTCCGATCGAGCTATGGCGGCGGCATCGAGCTCGAGCTTCAAGTGAGTTTCCTTTGGTCGACGAAGCTTCCAAGTTTTTCGGAGTTGGGTATGTGAAGTCGGTGTTTTTGAAGCCTCTGTTTGAGCATGAAATTGGATTTGAAGTTTATTGAGCTTGGGTTTTGAAGCTCTGTTTTGTTTGCTGTTGACTTGGGAGTTCTTGTGCTTGCATATGTACATACATATATATATATATATATATATATATATATATATATATATATATATATGTACACATGTGGATATATGTGTACACAACATTTTATTTAGTAACCCTTGGTCCATATGCCAACTGAATCTTTTTGATGAATTATTGCTTCTTGTGCTTGCCAACTCGTTTCATTGAGCGGTCTACCTCATTAAATTGCTCATTTTTTTGACCAAACATTTTGTTGTTTGCTTGTTTTGTCAATCAAACATCTCATCGTCCGTTCTGCTGAACTGCTCTTTCGTCGACTAAGCATTGTGTTATTCGCTTGTTTTGTCGATCGAGCATTTTGCTGTGGGACGAGTGTTCCGTTAGTCTGGGAGCTGAGTGCTTTGATAGTTGGATCTTGAATACATAGCTGACATAGACGAGCTATTGTTGAGGCAATTCTTGTGACAGAGTTGAACGTTCAAACTTATTTTTTGCGTCCTACAAGTTTGTAGAGACAACTCTAAAATGTAGTGGGACGTAGAGCTTGCTGTTTGATCCCAGCAAGTTAAAAGAGACAACTCGTAGCGGAGTTGGTCGTTGAACTTGTTGTTTGTCCCAACAAGTTAGTAGAGGCAACTCTAAGACGGAGTTGGATGTTTGAACTTGCCGTTGCGCCTAGCAAGTTTGAAGAGACAACTCTGAGATGGAGTTGAACATAGAGCTTGTCATTTGATCCCGGCAAGTTTGTAGAGTCAACCCTGGGATGGTGTTGAACGTTTGAATTTGCTTTTTGTCCCTAAAAAGTTTGTAAAAAGAACTCTAAGGCGGTGTTGGACATTGCACTCACTGTTTGCGCCCAGCAAGTTTAGAGAGAACTCTATGACGGTGTTGAACATTAAACTTACCATTCGATGCCCGACATGTGACTAGATACAACTCTAAGATAGAGTTGGACGTTTGAACTCGTTATTTGTTCTCAACAAGTTTGTGGAGGCAACTCTAGGGCGGAGTTCAACATTGAACTTGTCGTTTGATCCCAGCAAGTTTAGAAAGAACTCTGTAACAGAGTAGAACGTTGAACTTGACATTTGTGCCCAACAAGTTTTGAGAGAACTTTGTAACAGAGTTGAACATTAAACTTGCCATTTAATCCCAGCAAGTTTAGTGAGAACCATGTGACAGGGTTGAATATTGAACTTGCTGTTTGAACCCAGCAAGTTTGAAGAAGCTACTCCTGAGACGGTGTTGAACGTTGAACTTGTCGTTTGATCCCAACAAGTTTTGTGGGGCATCTCTGAAATGGAGTTGGATTTAGGACTTGTCGTTTGATCCCGACAAGTTCGGAGAAGCAACTCCTTAATCGAGTTGATGTAGAGCTTGTCGTTTGTGCCCAGCAAGCTTGTAGAGAACTCTATGATGGATTTAGTGTTTGAACTTGCTGTTTGCGCTCAGCAAGTTTATAGAGACAACTGTGAGGATGTAGAACTTGTTGTTCTCGCCTAGCAAGTTTATAAAGACAACTTGAAGATGGAGTTAGATGTTGAACTTGTTGTTTGCGCCCAACAAGTTTTGTAGAGACACCCTGTGATGAAGCTGACGTTTGGACTCGCTGTTTGCACCCAGTGAGTTTGTAGAGACAATTCTAGGTTGATGTTAATTAACGAACCTATTGCATGAAGTTATGGGGTTGTTGGAAGAACTCGAACGGGGAGCAGGGCATCAAACTCGTTTTATGGAGTTAATAAGTTATTGACGGAGCTCGTTCGGAGTTTTCTTGATATTAAATTAAAGTCTTTTGTGTGTTGTTCAACATTGAAGTAATCTCGTTCTTCTTTTTGCAGACAAGTAGTCATGTACACGAAACGAGGTCTTCGGGACGTCGAGCTTGCTCTCCTCTGCGATATGATGCGCTTGACGGAGTTGGACTCGCCAATTTGCGTGGTGCTTCATGCGATATGGAGTTGGAGCTTTCTCGGGTGAGGGAGGTAGGAAAAACTTGGGGCTTGCCTGCCTAAGGATGGCTTGTCTTGAATTTCATCGTCAAGAGTTGAGGCGGCCTTGGGGAGCTTGCTAGCCGACTGGATGCATCTGAAGAGGTTTGTGTCTCTTAGGCGAAGCATCCCTCTATTGTGTAACTGGAAGAACGACTTTTAGGACAGCTTGTTGTATAGTGTTTGCAAGACTTTTGTAGCTACTCTTAGGCACGAACGTAGAATCATTGTAATTCTGCAGTTGTAACAAGATTTGTAGTATGTCACATATTTTGTACATGTAAAACTTTTGTAGCAGCACTGGATTTGAATACATAGATTTGCAAGAGTTCCATGACATGAAGAATTCTTTCATATGTTTGATCCTTGCAATGTAAGTTGTTGCTAAAAGAACAAAGCCTCAAATTTGTTGTCTGTAGCTAACGAACTGTCGATGGGATTTGCATGTAGTGTTTGACAGAGTTAGAACTTGTCCATCTTGTACCGAGCTAGTTATAGGAGCAACTCTAAGGAAGACTTATTTTTCAAACTTATTGTATGGGTGTTGAGCTAGTTGTAGGAGCAACTCCAATGAAGAGTTATTCTCCCAACTTGCTATATGGGTCCTCCAATAATGTCACGCCCCGCTTCCCACTATACGGAAATACAGGCACGCAACTGAGGCCTAGCGAATGATATACATCATCCATAAGCTGTACAATTATAAGCTCAACAAGATCTTTATAACACATTCACGCAGGCAAAGATAATAATCACATGAGCTGAAAATAGAATAACCATTATTTGGATAATACATCAACATCGGGTCAAGATGCCCGGGAGTACAAGGTGCCAGAATTAAAATAATATGATAAGCAGTTCGCTATAACAACTAGATAAAATAGCGACTGAAAGAAAAATAACATGAAGTAGTAAGGAAGCAGCAACGATCGTCTAAAGAGTCTGCTCGTCGGGTCCATCAATACCTGTATAATTATTAACTCAAAGAAAAATAGAAAAGTTCCCATTAGAGCAAGTTTCGGGCAGCAAGTAGCAACAAGCAGAAAAAGGGGTAATATAACAAGATATAATATGGAAGAAACAAGAAGTAGAAGTACAAATACAACATGGAAGTAAGCAAGAAACTGGGACAATATGATCATGTAAGTAATAACGGTATCTAGTGTATTCTAGACTTCAAGATATAAGCAATTGATAACCTAGGCCCAGTTAATCGATAATCATGTAATCAATGATCGAGAGTCATGTAATCAAGAGTCATGCAACGAGGAGTCATGTAATCAAGAATCATGCTTAGTGGAAATCTCGAGTTTATCTGTTTTATTAACTTATCTAATGCACGCAATCCTGTGTCCCATACCACAAGTTCGGTGCATATCAATCATGTGACGTTTAGACTAAAGTAGTGAATTCTATAGGATTATGTACTCGGGTCTTCCAGTGATAGTATCAAGACATGTAATCGAGAATTATATAATCAAGAATTGTGTAATCAAGAATCAAGAATCAAGAATCACTATTTCGGGAAACACGGGCCCCCTTCCGAGTATACTCTCATATATTGTCCATTATTAAGCCATACCCTTATAACCCCGGCTTGTTATTCTTTTATAATTAATTATGAACATGCAATTGATACGACTAGTGAAATGGTGTAATCAAATAGTTTAGTCAAGGAAAATATCAAGGGCAATAATCATGGACATGAGACGTAAAACGAGTACATGTATCAAGAGTAGTTATTATAAATTATCAAGTGGTATAAAATGCATTCTATCAACCTATTATATCTATGCAAGTTATTATTACAAGAACAATAATACACTCAGTTCATTAAATATAAAAAATAACGGGTTTATATGCAAAAATGTATAGATGAATTTTTAGACAACTTGACATATCTGCATTCAAATTCACTTTCCCGTTGTTACAGAAAAGCAAATCTGATTCCGTCAGAGATTCTAGAAAGTAGAATCTCTTTCGGTTTCAACGCATATTCACACGATACATTCTAAAGACAGTATCTATGCGTACAAATTCATTCTTCGCTGGTTTCGATATTTCGCGCGCATTCTGGAAATTCGGAGTCACAATACTAAAACTGCGATATCTCACAATCTATAAATCGGATTGAGGAACTTTAGGATGTTTCGGATATCTAGACTCGAAGGGCTACAATTTTCATGTAGAAAGTTTTTCGATCCAATGTCGGGAACATGGTCGAATTCTCAGTACGAGATGCCGGTTAGTAATCCCGTGCAGGTTCAGAAATTCGTGATATGTCAGTACTAAAATCGCGATATCTCACAATCTATACATCCGATTGAGAAACCGTAAGATGTTCTGAATTCGAGACTCGATGGGCTACGATTTCCACGTAGAAAATCTTTAATCCAGTATCAAAAATATGGTCGAATTCTCAGTGCAAGGTCAAGAAATTTTAGAGATAGTAAGGTTGAATATTCGATATTCGATAACATGATTCAAAATGTGTTAACGGTTCACTCTTGAGTTGATATAGCATGGAACAAGTGACTAGAATGGAGTTTGACTATAAAACATGATGATAACTAGACTACTTGCCACGAGTCCAAGGAAAATGCTTGTACGAGAACAAAAATAGTATATAAGGTACTTGCCTTATAACGTGACGATTTCGGTGGTGGTGTTAACCACGGAAAGAAGAAGCGACGTCGGCAACGGACGGCGGCACAACGGCAGTAAGAATGGCGGCAAGACGGTAGCTAGCAAGCAACGGTAGCAACAGTGAGCGACGACAACAACAAGGTGGCGCGGCGTCGGGTTGTTTTTCGGGGTTCACGGGATCGTAGAAGCGAAGTCGTTGGCTCGAAGGTGGAAGGTAAAGTGGAGCTTGGGTGTTGCTTGAGCTCTCGGGTGTGAAGAAGACAGAGGGTGTGAAGAAGGCAGAGGAAGATAAGAAGGGAATGAAGTGGGAGGTTCTGCATGTGTGTGTGTGTGTATATATAGAAAGGAAGGGATAGGAGGGGTGTAGAAAAATCAAGGAATAGGAGTGCTGCATGTGGGGGTGTAGAAAAATTAAACGTAGAAGGAGAAAATGAGAACAAGGTGTGGAAAAATGAACAAGGAGGAGAAGTCAGTAGAAGTTAGGTTGTAGGAGAAAAATGAGAAGTTAGGCGTAGGATTAGGCAGGATTAGGATTAGGATTAATCGGGGTTTAAAATTTGTATTTAAACTCCGATCGAAAAATTACAAAATTATAGAATTGATCAGAAAAATATGCTGGTAGATAAAGAGTCCAAAGAGAAAATAAAACTGATCTAAAAATTGAAGTACAAAAATTCACGTAATAAAATACGTACAACTGGAATAGGGAGTTACAATCCTACCCACCTTACAAAAAAATTTCGTTCTCGAAATTTATTCAGGCTGAATATAGGATAGCTAAGAAGCGAATGCAATACTCTTCAATCGAAAGTACAACAAAAGATAAAAGAAACAAAGAGTACAAAGGTACGAAAAATAACTAAAGACAATTGTGTATCCTTAACTGGAGGACTCAACAATTTGATGTTTGGGGTCAGAATCTGAACCACCGACATCGCTAACATCACAGTTCAGCTGTGTCACAAGCTCATCTTGCTCTGGCACATACTCCTCCAATTTTCTGAGTAATTCCTTGGGCGAAGGTGTTGAAATCAAGATACGTCTGGCCTTACTGGATATAAACTCCTCAGCCATAGCTAAATCTATGAAGGACAGAAGTGAGTCGTAATATCCATCAACATTTAAAAGTCCCACCGGTTTGCTGTGGATCCCTAGTTGAGCCCAAGTGATCACCTCGAACAATTCCTCAAGTGTTCCATAACCTCCGGGTAAGGCTATGAAAGCATCAGTAGCATGAGCCATTTCAACCTTCCTCTCGTGCTTGTTAGAGACAACTCTAACATCTCCCTCAGTTCCCCCAGTAATCTTTTTCGGCATCAGCGACTTGGGAATCACTCCCAACACATGTCGGCCACGAGTACGAATAGCGTCAGAAACCAGGCCCATCAATCCTTGCTCCCACCACCATAGACGAGATCGATATTTCTTTTTACAAGCTCCTTGCCGAGCTCGATCGCGGCTTCTTGGTAGCTAGCTCTTTTGCCAGAGCTACTGTCACAAAATACACAGATCCTGCTGAATCTCGATGAAGATGATGAAGATGAAGAAAACTTCTTCATACCCACTTCTCCTTCTTCATGCACCAATTTTCTCTTCATTCCTACCACCAATTCTTGATCTTTTCTTTCCATTTGCCAAGAAAATCCGAGCTACTACTCTCTCTCTTGCTTTCTTGCTCCCACCTCTGCTACCGGCTTCTCACTTTCTCTCTTCTCCGAAGCTTGCTCTCGAGTTGCCTTCTTCTCTCTCTTCTTCCGTTCTTTCCCGACCTCTCTCTCTCTTTCTTTCTTCTCCGACTTCTCTTTCTTTCTTCTTCCTCTTTCTTTCTCTTTTTCTTTCTTTCTCCTTTTCTTTCTTCTTTCTTTGACTTCTCTCTCTCTTTTTCTCTTCTTTTTATTTCTTCTTCTTCTTGTCTTTTCTTCATTAATGCACCGTCCCCTATAGCTGGCCTATGGCCAATATTTGTACTTTGTTCCCTATCCATTCTAAATATAACATCGAACCCTGAGATGTTGATGACGATTTGCTTTGAAATTCATTCCACGAATCAATAAGGGACTCTACTACGCTTCCGCTGAACCACTCTGATCGTGATGTTTTTAGATGCTGATATCACGTGATAGCGATCGATGAATTGAGCAGAATTAAGAGATTGGTAACACGAAGATATTGGTTGTCAGACTTATTTGGTAAAGTGGGCCCCACCCACCAAACAATGTTGAAAAATTGTGGCAAGATTGGTGCCACAAAGAAAAATGAGAGAAACGGGAATGAATAATTTGTCAGTTACTCATCTCTCATTTCTATAAATGAGAGGTTTAGGAAGAAGAAAAAAAAATTTAAGCAAGATAAGAACAAGAAACAAGCAGAAAAGAAGAAAAGAATAGAGTGTATATTTGTAAGGTGTAGTAATACCAGTTTTAGAAAATAGTAAAGAGTCTTCTTATTGGTATTCTAGTTTCTAATTTGTTTGCCATTTAGACCAACAAAATTCATACTCTCTTCGAACAGAAGATTCAAGAAAAATAGGGATAGAAAGAAATAACTAGCATGATACTCAATAATGGATTGATCGATGAGAATGAATGTAATATACAGAAGGTAACAAACGACGCAGGAGCTGAAGTATGACTAGATCAAAATATACTGGCAACTGTTTCTTTGGTGATCTCTGTCTCTTCTGTAATCAGGTTATGAGCCTGATTGCACTCTCCAGTTTGTCCTCCACTAGAATTTGATCCTCCTATTGGAGTGACACTCTTTCTCTTCGGGCAATCCCGAACCTTGTGATTATACGCTCCGCATGCAAGACACAGGTTGTTGGCTTTCCAGCAGTTCTTCCGTATGTGTCCAACTCGACGGCAATAATAGCACTTCTGGTCCTTCTTCGGAGTCGCCGATGAGTAAGGTGATGCTCTAGTAGTCGGGGTCTGAACTGGCCTCCGTATCGGTCCACCTGTAGACTGTGCGACAGTAAGGAGATGTAATGCTCCCTGAACGACATTCCACCCTCTACGGATTTGCTCCTGGGTATCGAGCATGGCGGTGTAACTCTTATGTTGGTGCACAAACAAGTCCCATTGAATATAGTTTGTGACATCCTGTACCCTATCCAGATTAGCTCTCACCAGTTCATTTTGCTCTTGCTGTAACTCCATAATTCGTTGCATCTCCTGGAGAATGGCGACGATCTCCGATAGTTCATCCCTGGGTGTAGAAGTCGAAGAGCCTCCGTGAACCATGGTCTGAAATGCATATTAGAATGGGATAAATCTCCAGATGGCAAGTTGGTTATTAACATTCATGTGATCCCCGTGGTGTGCATATTGTTGAGCTTAGCATGGTTCGAGCCTAGGCTCTGATACGACTAAAAACCTGTCACGCCCCGCTTCCCACTATACGGAAATACAGGCACGCAACTAAGGCCTAGCGAATGATATACATCATCCATAAGCTGTACAATTATAAGCTCAACAAGATCTTTATAACACATTCACGCAGACAAATATAATAATCACATGAGCTGAAAATAGAATAACCATTATTTGGATAATACATCAACATCGGGTCAAGATGCCCGGGAGTACAAGGTGCCAGAATTAAAATAATATGATAAGCAGTTCGCTATAACAACTAGATAAAATAGCGAATGAAAGAAAAACAACATGAAGTAGTAAGGAAGCAGCAACGATCGTCTAAAGAGTCTGCTCGTCGGGTCCATCAATACCTGTATAATTATTAACTCAAAGAAAAATAGAAAAGTTCCCGTTAGAGCAAGTTTCGGGCAGCAAGTAGCAACAAGCAGAAAAAGGGGTAATATAACAAGATATAATATGGAAGAAACAAGAAGTAGAAGTACAAATACAATATGGAAGTAAGCAAGAAACTGGGACAATATGATCATGTAAGTAATAACGGTATCTAGTGTATTCTAGACTTCAAGATATAAGCAATTGATAACCTAGGCCCAGTTAATCGATAATCATGTAATCAAGGATCGAGAGTCATGTAATCAAGAGTCATGTAATGAGGAGTCATGTAATCAAGAATCATGCTTAGTGGAAATCTCGAGTTTATCTGTTTTATTAACTTATCTAATGCACGCAATCCTGTGTCCCATACCACAAGTTCGGTGCATATCAATCATGTGACGTTTAGACTTAAGTAGTGAATTCTATAGGATTATGTACTCGGGTCTTCCAGTGATAGTATCAAGACATGTAATCGAGAATTATGTAATCAAGAATTGTGTAATCAAGAATCAAGAATCAAGAATCACTATTTCGGGAAACACGGGCCCCCTTCCGAGTATACTCTCCTATATTGTCCATTATTAAGCCGTACCCTTATAACCCCGGCTTGTTATTCTTTTATAATTAATTATGAACATGCAGTTGGTACGACTAGTGAAACGGTGTAATCAAATAGTTTAGTCAAGGAAAATATCAAGGGCAATAATCATGGACATGAGACGTAAAACGAGTACATGTATCAAGAGTAGTTATTATAAATTATCAAGTGGTATAAAATGCATTCTAACAACCTATTATATCTATGTAAGTTATTATTACAAGAACAATAATACACTCAGTTCATTAAATATAAAAAATAACGGGTTTATATGCAAAAATGTATAGATGAATTTTTAGACAACTTGACATATCTGCATTCAAATTCACTTTCCCGTTGTTACAGAAAAGCAAATCTGATTCCGTCAGAGATTCTAGAAAGTAGGCTCTCTTTCGGTTCCAACGCATATTCACACGATACATTCTAAAGACAGTAGTTATACGTACAAATTTATTCTTCGCTGGTTTTGATGTTTCGCGTGCATTCTGGAAATTCGGAGTCACAATACTAAAACTGCGATATCTCACAATCTATACATCGGATTGAGAAACTGTAGGATGTTTCGGATATCTAGACTCAAAGGGCTACGATTTTCATATAGAAAGTTTTTCGATCCAGTGTCGGGAACATGGTCGAATTTTCAGTACGAGATGCCGGTTAGTAATCCCGTGCAGGTTCAGAAATTCGTGATATGTCAGTACTAAAATCGCGATATCTCACAATCTATACATCCGATTGAGAAACCGTAAGATGTTCTGGATTCGGGACTTGATGGGATATGATTTTCACGTAGAAAATCTTCAATCCAGTATCAAAAATATGGTCAAATTCTTAGTGCAATGTCAAGAAATTTTACAGATAGTAAGGTTGAATATTCGATATTCGATAACACGATTCGAAATGTGTTAACGGTTCACTCTTGAGTTGATATAGCATGGAACAAGTGACTAGAATGGAGTTTGACTATAAAACATGATGATAACTAGACTACTTGCCACGAGTCCAAGGAAAATGCTTGTACGAGAACAAAAATAGTGTACAAGGTACTTGCCTTATAACGTGACGATTTCGGTGGTGGTGTTAACCACGGAAAGAAGAAGCGACGTCGGCAACGGACGGCGGCACAACGGCAGTAAGAATGGCGGCAAGACGGTAGCTAGCAAGCAACGGTAGCAACAGTGAGCGACGACAACAACAAGGTGGCGCGGCGTCGGGTTGTTTTTCGGGGTTCACGGGATCGTAGAAGCAGAGTCGTTGGCTCGAAGGTGAAAGGTAAAGTGGAGCTTGGGTGTTGCTTGAGCTCTCGGGTGTGAAATTGGCAGAGGAAGAGAAGAAGGGAATGAAGTGGGAGATTCTGCATGTGTGTGTGTGTATATATATAGAAAGGAAGGGATAAGAGTGGTGTAGAAAAATCAAGGGATAGGAGTGCTGCATGTGGGGGTGTAGAAAAATCAAACGTAGAAGGAGAAAATGAGAACAAGGTGTGGAAAAGTGAACAAGGAGGAGAAGTCAGTAGAAGTTAGGTTGTAGGAGAAAAATGAGAAGTTAGGCGTAGGATTAGGCAGGATTAGGATTAGGATTAGGATTAGGATTAGTATTAGGATTAGGATTAATCAGGGTTTAAAATTTGTATTTAAACTCCGATCGAAAAATCACAAAATTATAAAATTGATCAGAAAAATATTCTGGTTTTAGATAAAGAGTCCAAAAAGAAAAATAAAACTGATCTAAAAATTGAAGTACAAAAATTCACGTAATAAAATACGTACAACTGGAACAGGGAGTTACAAATAAATTGTAAGAGTCACATCGAGTGGCGAGTTGAACTCCAAATGTCGCTTTTGCAAGTTTGATTGGGGTAACTACAATCCACGATTTTGGACCTCTAATTGTCTTTGAGAAATTTTAACTAGTTTCAGGAACAAATCGAATGGCGAGTTGAACTCTGAACGTGCTTGGTTGCAGGTTGCTGAAGTAACTCCAAACCATGGGTATGGATTCCGAACTTGTTAGTTTAAGTAATAACAGGTTGCAGGAGCATATTGAAAAACGAGTTGAACTCTAAACTTGCTTTGACGCTAATTGCTAGAGTAACATCAAGCTATGGGTGTGGACTCTGAACCCGTCGTCGAGGTGTTAACGGATTGTAGGAGCAGATCAAATGGCGAAGCGAACTCTGAACTTGCTTTGTTGGAAATTATTATGGTAACTTCGAGCCATGGGTATGGACTCCAAACCCGTCTTATAAAGAGCTTTTAATGAGTTTTTTGTGCCATTTTTAGGGGTAGACTTGGCATTTAACTCATTGTATGAGTCCTTAGAGTTGTACAATAATTCTGCATAAATTAATACTAAAATTTATTGAAAAATAAAACTAAGCAGTTGCTCTAGTAATTGGTCGTTATTACATGCAGTGACCTTTGTTTTTTTGTTTAAAAGTATAACTAAATGGATACTATAGTGGCTGGCCTTTGTTACAAAATATTAAAAAAAAATATAGAGGAGGCAGGCGTTAAGCGCCCTTGTTGAAATTCATGAAGTAATCTACTTTTCAGGTCCATGTTAACGTCCTTGTCCTCTGGGTCTTCAAGTTGAAGAGCCATTAGGTGAACAACTTGGTAGACCTTGCCTAGACTTGCCTGTTTTGGAGCTAGCCTTCCATTATTTTGCATACAGAACGAGAGATCTTTAGATTCGCGAAAGTGTTTAAGCAAGACCATTTCTTTCAGTTAAATGAGCGGAGTGGCTTCGGGCGATGGGTTCAAGTCTATTACTATATTCTGATGAGAACGAAGTTGAACCTGGTAGGAGATGATTTGGCAAGTTTGGAAGTTCTTGACAGGATTTTCTATGGCAGTGGCTTTAAGCTTGTTTACGGGCCTAGAGTTACTATGACTATTTTCTGGCGGTAGCTCTATGGCGTCGAGGGGGAGAACCGAGCCCACTATTGTAGTGGTGTAGCATGCTCAGGCTGCCTGTTGACTCCCTATAACTTGGTATACGTCTGCTGTTGTTGGGAACTTCATTTTCATGTGGAAGGCGGAAGCAATTGCATGGAAGGCTGCTAGGCTTGGTGGCCGAATATTGCGTTGTATGCAGCTTTGACATCGACTACCATAAAGTCCAGTGCTTCTGTTCGAATAGTGGGGGCTTTTCCTGTTGTCACATCGAGTGTGACAATTTCTTCTACTTGAACGGGGACACCGGAAAATCCATAGAGTGTATAGCCGTCTGGCTTGAGCCGGTCCCGAAAGAGCTTGAGACCATTGAAATTATTCATGAAAATGATGTTTATCGAGCTGTCGTTGTCCACCAAGATGCGGCGTACCTCATGATTCACCATGCAAAGGTTTATGACCAATATGTCGCAATGAGGTGTTCGGACACCTTCTAAGTCTTTGTCAGAGAAAGATATCGGGACCCCAGTGCTCTTGACTGGTGGGATGTTATGTACTGAGTTAACTTTCCTGACAAAGGCTTTGCGGGAGAAGTTGGAATCTCCCCACATCTGGACTATGTGAATGCATGGAGTGGATAATGGTCATATGTTCTGAGTCTCGTGATACAGATGGTCTAGCTTGACGCTTATTAGCCCCCATGGTGGAGTGGTTTCAGCATTGTTATTTTGTTAGACAAATTAAGAGAGATAGCCCCATCAAATCAGACCTTCAAGTTCTTCTTTGAGGGCTCGGCAGTTGTCGGTAGTGTATCCATGGTCTCCATGAAATGTGCAACACTTGCTCGTGTCTCTCCTCTTGCTAGTTGTGGACATCTTTGGGAGAGGGGGGGCATTATTTCGTCCTTCTCAACTTCCATGAGGATGGTTGATACGCTTGCATTGAGAGGAGTGAATTTGTCGAAGCATGGTGCTGGAGGAAGATGGCGTTGACTGTCGTTGTCTTTCTAAAATTTTCTGGGTCCTTCTTTGTTTATACTCTTCCATTTGTTCCCAGAAGATGAATTATTCTTGCCTTGAGGATAAAGAGTTTCCTCGACCTTGATATATTTGTCACTCCTTTCTAGGAGCTAAATGTAGTCTTTAGGAGGCTTCTTCATGAGGGAGGCATTCAGGTTTTTATTAGTGATGTTGTGGCGGAAGGCAATAGCTGCCACTGATGAGTCTAGGGAGGAGATGGATCGTGTTTCGGTTGTGAAGCGCTTAACAAAGTCTTTTAACAGTTCTCCGTCCTTTTGCTTTAATTCCAATAAGGAGGCACTTGTTTTTCAGCCTTGTGGCTAGTACTCGAAGTGCGCTATGAAAAGTTCCTCAAATTGGTCTAACGAGAATATTGACTTCGGAGTGAGACGGGAGTACCATTCCATTGCTAATCCTTTCAGTGTTGTGGGGAATGTTCTGTACATGAGCTCATCGGTGGCGTTGTAGACCATCATGAGTGTTTAAAACTCTCAATATGGTCCGCCGATCTGATTCACCATCGTATGACTCGAGTTAAAGAGCTTTAAAGTTCTTTGGAATGGATGCATCAAGGATAGATTTGTTGAAAGGAGGCTGATCAGGGCGGTAAGCCCTGCTGGAGCGGTTCCCCTAATTCTTTATCTGTTCTAGGCAATCTTCTACCTCCCGGATAAGGCGAAAGGACTTGGTCGTCCTTCCCCTTGGATTTGGCTGAGTCATCGGTTTCTTCTTCTTTAGAGGGCTGACCCTGATTTGACTGAGTTGGATAGCTCGGAAGATGTTAAGCTTGAACTTTTCTAGTTCGGCCCTAGTGACTGGGGCCTCTTTCTCTTTGTTTCTCTCAAGATGCTCTCAACTCTCATGAGGCGGGATTCTTTCTGCAGTGTGCCCCCTATGAGAGGAGGAGTGTCTTAATCTCGGCCTTTAAGGAGAGTTGCTTCTCCGGTTCACATGATGTTCTGAGTGGGAGGCCTCGCCTTGTGCATGCTTCTCGTTCAAATGAATCTTTAGACCGGTCCCATGTTGTCTGGCATTAATGATTTGACAGAGATCTCTTGACCCAAGGACCTCGCGAGGGCATTGAGTCACTGGAAGTATTATGGACTGAGATATGGTCGTGTAGAGGGCGATGTTCATGTCACGGTTCATGATGGATTTGTCGGGAGCCCCTCGGTGCCTCTCCTTTGACAGGAGCTTGATTAGGCTATTAAGGCGGATCCAGCCTTGAAGAGGAATTGGGTCCTCTATGGGAGGAGCTTGTTGATGAAGAAAGTTGGTGTGACGGTTTGAGGCCTCCGCTCTACCTCTAAGTCTTTGTGGCATGACGGTAAGTCTGATCTATGTAGTTTTCCACAGACAGTGCCAATCTATTACTGCTTATTTTCGTATGGGAGAAAACAAATTGTGAGTTTATATTTGATGGGAACTACTAAATATCTGACTTTTGATTATTGTCGTAAAAAGTGGTTAGAACCCCTGAGAGTGGAACTAGATCGTTGATTGAACACCGTGATCTGAATCTGACGCGGCTGATGGACCTGCAAAAAGCCTGAAATACCAGGGATGGCTCCGACGACAAACCCTCTGACGCTCAAGTTAGAACCAGAAAGAGAAAGAGAGTTCGAAAGCTCTCTTATAAATTCTTATATTCTTTATTTCTTATTTGAATCTCTCCCTCAAGAGATAAGCTCTCTTATTTGGGGATAAGAGATTTGACTAACGGCCCTTATGGGCTGGATGTCTCTCTTAGTGGGCCTAGCCTTTCACTTTTAGTGGGTTTGAAAGCTGCTCACCTATTGTAGAGGAGCATGAAAAAGGTCCGGACCTTTTAAATAAGTCCGTTATGATATGTCTATAGAAGCTTTGAGATATGTGCTGGAATCGTAAGGCCCTTTTTTGCTACGAATTTTACCATTATCAACTGGATACCCTTTAGGCAGGAATATGAGCCCCAAAATAGACAAAGTTGCAGATTTAATTAGTGATAGAATGGATTGAGATGCTAATAAGTTGAGCATGATTGTTTACACACAGACTATTAATCAACTACGCTGGCCCGTGTGGCAAAGAAAATCTGTTGTGGTTGCCAAATAGACAAGGAAAATTCACCGTTAAATCTACATATACTCCAGTCTGTTGGAAGAGGTAGCTGTTGATAATGAGATTGATTACAAGAAGTTGTGAGGACATAAGGAGATACAACCTCGAATACTACACTTCGCATGGCATGCTCTTAATGCACTTATGAATAATGAAAGCCGCAGCAAAATATTTTCACGGAGTGGAGGGAACACACCCGATACCCTATTCCTACACTGAATTCTCGCCATGGAAGTGTGGAGTAAATCTCCATTGATTAATAAGGTGATGGCCTCAAATTCTCTTGCCAAAGTCATCAAAGATTTAATCTCAGTAAGCTCCTCAGGCGATGACTCATTACTAATATGGCTGCAATTTTTGTGGGAAATTTGGAAGCGTATAAGTGATATTGTCGTCAAACTCGCGTCTCCTAATGTTAATTCTGTTGAAAACAGATTTGGGGGAAAATCTTTATTTTCTTCTTGTTCTTTATTCTTTACAGTATACATCTATATATAAGGATTACAATCTTGGAAGAGAAGAAAGGAGATTGAGAGAAGATTAAAGGGTGAGAAATTTGGGGAATCTGTTTTCTATAGATTAGGAAACATAATATACATATTTGTACTTACTACATTTCAACACTCTCCCTCAAGTTGGTGCATAGATATTGAACATGCCCAACTTGTCAACAAATTTCAAGAAAAGCCGACTCAAAACTGTCTTGGTCATGATATCTGCGAGTTGATCTTCTGACTTCACTTTAGATATCTCAATCACTTTCTCATCCAATTTCTTCTTGATGAAGAATCTATCCACCTCTACATGTTTCATCCTATCATGTTGAACTGGATTGGCGGCAATATCACATGCTGCTTGACTGTCGCAATACACCTTCATAGGTTCATTCGGACCACAGCCTAAGTCCTGCAAAAAGAGTTTCAGCCATAAATCTTTCGCTATACATAGAGCTACTCCGCGATACTCAGCATCTGCACTAGAGCGTGCAACAACATTCTACTTCTTGCTTGTCCATGTAATTATATTTCCTCCAACAAAGGTGAAGTATCCTGAAGTGGAGCACCTATCAATTATAGATCTTGCTCAATCAACATCAGTATATGTTTCAACCTTCAAGTGACCATGTTTCGCAAATAGGACCCCTTTTCTTGGAGCAGACTTAAATATCTCAGAATTCTCATCAGTGTATCCATGTGATGTTCCTGAGGTGCATGCATAAATTGACTTACCACACTTAAAGCATATGATAAATCTGGCCGTGTATGCGCAAGATACATCGGTCTTCCAACCAATCTCTGATATCTTTCCTTATCACAAGGCACATGATCAGGTTCGTTACAAAGTTTCAGTCCTTCTTCTAATAGTGTACCAATTGGCTGACAAGTAGACATTCCAGTTTTTTCAATAAATCGAGAGCATACTTTCTTTGAGACAGAAATATACCATTTCTCAAGCGAGAAACTTCAATACCAAGAAAACATCTCAAAGAGCCAAGATCCTTCATTTCGAACTCTTGTGACAAGTAGTTCTTTAATGCCATTCTTTTACTATCATGTCATACAAATATATAATGAGCAGTAATCTTACCTTCTTTTCTTTTCAGGAATAAGGTATGATCTGAATTACTCTGACAATATCCGAATGTCCTCATTAATTTTGTAAACCTCCCAAACCAAGCTCTTGGCGACTGTTTGAGACCATATAGCGCCTTCCTCAATCGACACACTTTATTACTGTGTTGGACTGGTCTGTTCGACCTTGGTGGAAGATCTATATAAACCTCCTCTGTCAATTCTCCATGCAAAAATGCATTCTTCACATCAAATTGCTCCAATGACCAGTCAAGATTTGCAGCAAGTGACAGTAGGACTCGAACAATATTGAATTTTGCTACAGGTGAAAATGAATCTTCATAATCAAGTCCATACATTTGAGTGTATCCTTTGGCAACCAGCCTTGCTTTGTATCGCTCTATTGAACCATCAAACTTATATTTCACCGTATAAATCCATCTGCATCCTACTGGCTTCTTTCCTGCTGGCAGCTCAACTATATCCCAAGTCTCATTCTTTTTCAAGGACTTCATCTCCCCATCCATAGCTGCTTTCCACCTTGGATCAGTAAGGGCTTCCTACACACTGTTAGGAATAAATACAGTAGATAATTGATTTACAAATGACTTATTTGATTCCGACAAGCAGTGAGTGGATACATAATTACTCATGGGATATTTGACGTTACTAGTGAGATCAGGTTCATAAGTGGGTTTTGGAATACCTCTATTAGTATGGTGCGGGAGTTCTCTTCTAGGAGCTTCGGACAACGATGACGATTGATTTTGGGGTTCTGACGGTTCACTCTCACTGAAATTCGGTACTGGTTGCAATTCTTCAAGAGGGTCTTTTTCCCTTGGTTGCACTTCTTCATAAGGGTTTTCCTCCCTTGCTAGGTCTTCATTCGAGTGTTCGCCATTATTTGTATCCATTTGTTCATTCTGGTTGGTAATTACTTCATCATACCTAAGAGTCTAAACTTTACTAACCCCTTCATCATACCCAAGAGTCTGAACTTCACTTCGGTACTCCCCCCTGAACTTCAGGCGTAGAAGAAGAAAAATACATCTCATCTTCATGGAACACAACATCCATAGTCACAAACATCATTTGAGTTGGGGGGTGATAGCACCGATACCCTTTCTTATTCTATGCATATCCCACGAAAACACAGCGGACAGCTCGAGGAGTTAACTTATTGCGTTCATGTTGATGAAGATGAACAAATGCAACACACCTAAACACACGAGGTGCCAAGTTAACGACTTTTGGTGCATTCACAAGTTCAGTTAATGCTTGAAATGGTGTGAGGAAGTTTAGGATACTAGAGGGAACTCGGTTAATTAAGTATGCAGCAGAAGCAAGGGCTTCCCCCAATAAATGAGTGGCATGTTTCCATGGATAATAGAATCACAGACCACCTTGAGCAAGCGTCTATTTTTTTTTCTGCAACCTCATTCTGCTGAGTTGTATATGAGCATGTAGTCTGGTGAACAATGTCGTGTTCCTCCAAATAATGTTGCAGATTCAAACTCAGGTACTCTCCACCATTATCACTCCTAAGAACTTGAATATGTGATTTATACTGAATCATAACATGCTTGTGAAATTTCTGAAACAAGCCACTAACTTCACTTTTCGACTTCATCAAACAAATCCAGCTCATACGAGTACAGTCATCAATAAATGTCACAAACCATTTGGCTCCTCCAAATGTAGTGGTTTTAGATGGACTCCAAACGTCAGAATTAATAATCATAAATGGAAAAGAGCTTCTACTTGGATTTGGAGGAAAAGAGACACGGTGACCTTTTGCGATTTCACACGCATCACATTGAAAGGCAGAAATATCCAACTTCAAAAATAAACTTGAAAATAATTTCTTCAAATAACCAAAAGAAGCATATCCTAGACGTCGATGTCATAGCCAAATATCTGATTTCTTCTTCTCATCTTCGGATCCTTCCACATTTAGAGCTTGAGTCAACTTACATGAACTTTCAGATTCTAAATCCAGGTAATAGAGCTTCCCGTGTCTAACCCCATAACCAATCGTCTTGCGAGTCCGAATATCCTTAAACACACAATGTGAAGGCCAAAAAACTACAATACAATGTAAGGAGGTAGTTATTTGAGCAACAGATAATAGGTTAAAATTCAAGGATGGCACAACTAAGACAGTATCTAAGGTTAGATTGTTTGTTAGAGGTATGGTACCCTCTCTAGTATTAGTGGCAGGGTCACCATTGGCAGTGGACACAGTTGATTTGGTGAATGGTTGAAAATTTTGAACTTGTCTAGAACACGAATCAATTATCCATGCATTATTCATAACAGAGGCATAAATATTAAATACCTTACCATCATTACCTACAGTTGTAACTAATGTAGAAGCAAGTCCAATTCTCTTCTCAGCTCCATTAGTTTGTCCCATAGTAGCCGCACAAGGAAAAACAACGGATCTGATCTTCAGGAACCAATAGCAAGCAACATAATTTGGCCAAGAACTCCAAGTCTTCAACAAACAGCAAAACAGCAACAATCCAACACCCAAATAGACACTCCACAGCGGATCAAAACACCAAACACAAGATCACTTCCTCCTTCTCAGAACAGCAAAACAGCAACAACTTCAAGAGCAATCGCAGCAAGAGCAAGGGGCTGGCAGGTCTGGGCTGAGAGCGAGGAGGGGGCGGCATTGATGGGGATGGTGACTAGGGACATTGCCAGAGGTCAAGGGCAGCGCCGGAGTAGGGGTTCGGGTCTGGCGTCGCTGAAATCGATGGGAAGGATGAGATAGCCAGGGGTTGGGGGGTTTGGCTGGCACTGCTGATGAGGACAGAGGAGGAGGCACTGCATCGACATCGGTCGACAGGTCGAGGTAGGGCTGTCGGCGATCGGGAGAGGGAACGGCAGAGGGGGAGATCGAGGGGGAGATCGGTGGCATCGACTGGTTATGGGGTTGATCAGAGACGGAAGAGGATGACGGGGGCTGAGGGATCGGGGTTGACTAAGATCAGTGACGGGCTTGATGGCAGCGAGGATCGAGGTCGACGAGGATCGGGTCGACGAGGAGGTTCGGGGATCGGGGTTTGGTCAGGATTGGATCGGGATGGAGGCATCTAATCTGATCGCCTCCGTCTCTTCTTCTTCTTCAACTAGCCTAGATCTTGTTAGGCTTTGATACCATGTTGAAAACAGATTTGGAGGAAAATCTTTATTTTCTTCTTGTTCTTTATTCTTTATAGTATACATCTATATATAAGAATTACAATCTTGGAGGAGAAGAAAGGAGATTGAGAGAAGATTGAGGGGTGAGAAATTGGGGAACCTGTTTCCTATAGATTAGGAAACAGAATATACATATTTATACTTACTACATTTCAACAAATTCAGTAGTGACTTGTGCTCTTGCAACTATATATCCAACGCACTCACAGTGAGCAACAAGCTACTCCTTCCAAGGCTCCGATTAACCAAGCTAAATTTGACCCATAGAAGAGGCGAGATGAAAATCAAATCAGATGAAGGTGTTGTTAGAGATTATGAGAGATAATATCAATAGAAATTAGGGTTAATATCCTAGACTAAGTTGCTTGAGATATTTACCCTAGGTATCAAGATTGGAATACCTAGACTACTATTACAAGCCAGTATTTATAGAATAAATACTGGTTTGGGTACTGGGTTTCCCAACCCACTCAACCCGTATTCCGATATTTATACAATTAGTACATGTAACACACGTGTTACCCATAGAATAATATTACATATATTATTATTCATATAGTGAGAATATACCTATATACCTAACAATCTCCTCATATATTCTCAATATATAAACGTACTGGATTATCTCATCAGTTCAACATGAAGCTGACTGGCTGATAGCAGTCTTTAAATGGAAGAAATGCATCACTCAATGTACAATTCATAAGGACTAAATCAATTATAAATCCAAATAGTTCAAAAAGACTAAACCAAAATAATTAAATAGTTCCCAAACCATATCACAATAGAATAGTTCACAATGACTAAACCAACTGGAGTAATCTGTCATAGTTTCAAAATCAAACAAAGCAAATAAACTTCAAGAACAAAATAAGAGTTTTAAGCTCAATGAACACAAGAGTCTTAAACTCAATAGAAGTTTTAACAAGCAAGTGACTAATTTATTCTCGAAAGAAGTAAACTGAAACTTTATCCTTGCACACTGCTTTATGTTTACTCCTCCATTTTGAGCAAATCATTATTTTGAAATTTATGTTGACAGATTCAAATCCTCCATCTTTTCTAACTTATTGAAAATAAGAATATCAAGAGACACATCTCTAAAAATTCCCACGAATAGTTCCACAAAAGAACTTAGTACAATTCATAACTAACTTAGTAAAAATGTAACGCAAGCATCACAATCAAGTTTCTTTAATTAAATAAAGTACAAGAACTATTATAGTTTCTACACAAGAACTATACTATGTTTCATATTGGAATGATAGAACAGTCAAATCAATTATGGTTAATTCTGAATCATCAAAATTGGAATGAAACAAGAATCCATAAAAGAGATATATCATCAAAATTGGAATGATATAACGACATTCTAAACATCGGAAACACATCGACAAGTTTTCATGTTTCGTATTGGAATAATATGGTTATTCTAAATAAATTCCCTAGATATATAATAGCATCAAAATTGGAATGACATTATATATTTGTAGAATTATGTGGAATCATCAAAATTATCTAAAACATGTCAACTGCCTAAAATTGATGCTTAAGTTTGAACTTCTCTATGGCTCCAATTGGATTCTAAATTTCAAAATAATCAGGATGTTAAAGCTTTGACTCAATAGCTTTTAACTCTATTTCCCCCACAGTTTTGATAATTAGATCACTTTTAAGTCTCTTAGTAAGAGCATTAGCCATATTTTATTTTAATTACACTTTATTTATGAGAAAGTTCAACTAGGCTTCTTTCAGCCTTAATATACTTCTCTTACTATTATTGAGTGAGTTATGAGCTACAGTGAATTATAACTTGATAGTCGCATAACAAAATTAGAGAGTTACTTAAACTTCTTAATGGATAAATAGCAACAATTTCTTCAATCCTTTCAGTCTTTTTCCCTGTAGAGGATAACATATAGAGGTCTGATTTCATGGATGATAGCACAGTGCATGGTTGCCTTTTAATTTCCATAACATTTATGTTCCTCCTAGTGTAAACACATATCCACTAGTTATCGACTTTCACTAAATTCTGAGCATCATAATGCATCAGATCAGCCATTCATTCGAACAATGACTAGAGTAGCACAAAGCAAACTCTTGATTACCACTCAGGTATCTCATTAGCCTCTTAAGGGCACTCAAATGTGTATGGAATTATTAGTGAATCTGCAGATCATACATACCTCAAAGGCTATGTCTATTCTAGTGCAGATTTTTGTATACATGAGACTTTCCATTATTTTAGAATGATCTACCTGTCTCATAGTTGCACCATCATTAGGTGTCGACTGTAACGCCCCCCTGCCCCTAGCTCAGACAATTTATACAATTTAGAAGACAAATTAGATACTATGTAGTACAACTATCCAGCACAGGCTGCCTCTCAAAAGGTGGTTAACCGAATTGGTGACTCTTGATCATAGGCAATATTATTTATATAGTATTTTATTCAAGTAATCTCCCGATATGGGACAATTTAATCTTACCTCTCTCCTATTCTCTCTCTCATCCGAAAATGTACAACAACAAGTATTTCGGGTGGGCCCCAATGGGGATGACGTCATCATTCGAAACCCCAACAGCCATCTGCTGTTTTCTTTACGTGTAGGCCCCCCTATCATCATTACACATTTCATAATATTTACCAAACCAGCCATCAACTCATCCAAACAGCCACTTTTTACCAACTTATTATTATATATAATATATATATATACTATATATGTATTTTGAAATTACGGGGTGTTACATCAACCATTTATCATAATCATAAGGTGTTCAAAACACACTTTTAATCACTATATCCCCACTTTTGAAACACATTATTGATTTGATGAGTTTGACTAAGGGTTATCCCTTACCAACCGAAACTCACCCTTATACCTATGGTGTCCACAATACCTAGGTTTTTCATGTTGAATTCTTTGGATAGCACAATTTCAACTTTATTTGTAAAAGAGATGTTACTTCCAAGAACAGGCATGTCAACAAACAATTAAATAATAGCCACTATATTTGACATACCACAAAATTGAAGGCACTGATCTGAATTAATTGATTCATATACTAGGCTCTTTCAGAAATTTGTCAAATTATTTATTCGTTGGCTATACATGTTTTAAGAACATACAATAATTTTACTAAATTGTAATTCTTGTTCACTAAACATATTAGTTCAATTTTTTTTAGTACAAAACTGTTCAGTACAAAACATCAAGTACAAAACTTTTAGTACAAAACTGTTTAAATATCCTTTATGAATAACAAAATTTTCAATAGATGTAAAGGTAAGAAGAATATATACTTATTGTAACAATATGACAAATATGTGAGTAGACATCAAATAAATCTACCTCATTTTCTCAGTCAATCCGTTAGCTACTAAAATGCATTAAAATTGCTACTAAATAATCAAAATTAAGTTTCTTCTACAAAACCCCACTTACTTACTATAGTTTTAGCCCATTTCGGTAGATCAACTAATTTAAAGTATTATTGTATGACACAAAATTATCTCATTGTCTACTAAAGACTCTCCTTAGCTCATTTGTCATTTCAAGTTTTAAGTGTCAGTAATGCTGGTTCTTGATTCCAACTATGAATCATTGACCGTGTCTGTAATACTAGATTATTTCATACATTTATCTTTGATGAACACATCCTCAAAGAACTCTGCAAGTTTAGATTCTTCTAACACAAATTAGATAGATCTAACATCTGTCCACAGAATCATATTCTGCACTTTCTAAGTACACACAAATATTTGTTGTAGGTCCTACTTTAGGCCTTCTAGGGTTATGTACGCTAACAAATGCATCACACTACATGTTTCCACATTAACAAAATTATTTGTATTTCTATCTCATAGTCTACAAGGTGTAAATAACTTAGAGTGTGGTAACATATTAGAAATATAATTAACAATACAATATCACCCACAATTACACAAAGTCAAACAATAGTCAATAATATAGAATTCAACATTTCACTAAGTGTTTGATTCTAACTTTTATCAATGCCATTTTGACTGTTGTAAATAGAGTGCACTAGAGATTATGCCAAATGCAAACTTCTCTTAAATTGTTAAAACATATTCACCACTTCTATCAAAACTAAACCCTTGATTTTTAGCATTTAACTATAATTTTTAATTCATTAAGAATAACAAGTGCTTCATTAATCTTGTATATGACAGAGTTATATTAATTATCTACAAAAGCGATTAAATACTTCTGACCAACAATTATCTCACATAGTCACAAAGCTACTGAGATCACAAATATCAGAATGTATTGATTCAAAAAGTTATGAACTCCTAGAGACCATACAAAATGATTTTCTAGTGATCAAAATCTGAATTCAAACTTCACATTGGTCATATTTAATGAACTGTCATTTACCAGAGTTATGAGTTTTAACAAGAACAAACAATTTAATATATAGTTCTCAAATTCTTGCCAATTATGCTATGTTCAGAAACTATACACAATTAGAACTATTATTGATTAATTGTTTCATTTGTTAAACTCAACTTATACATGCGATTGACAATATATGCACATTATAAGAGTTAATACAAAATTTCTCTTCCAAATTTCACAAAACTATTTGCTTTTTCTAGTGATTCTAACAATGTCCACTTTCTCAAACACACTGAGCTAAGAGTTCTTTCCTTTATTCGTTCTTCATCATCTTCATGATGCTAAATGAGATAATGACTAACATGCTATAATTCAACTTTGCACACACAGTACAACGAACGAGAAAGAACAAAACGTAACTAACGGGGTCATATCCTACATTAAGAGATGCTCTCTCCTAAGTTAGAGACATTTTTTATACATCTTATACAATTTTTATTTTTATTTTAATTATTAGAGAAGCAAATATGTAATTTCAAACAAACTGCAAACAATGGATTTGTCAAAATATTTATACACATAGTATGATAAAATACTTAACAACCCTAAACATGCTAGTTTTTCAAAGCGAGAATAACTATGATCTAAAACTCATATGATCAAATGCACAAAACGTTAACACATTTATCACATGAAAATACTAAGAAAGATTAGAGTAGATCATACCGACACTTCAAGTTAGAAGTGTTTTCCAAATTCAATGGAGAAGCCTACGTAGTGCAGACTTATCATACCGTGATGCAAATCCATCGTCTCCAATACACACAATTTTTAAGTAACTTTGAAGTTCCTACATTCATCAAATCGTTAAAGATTAGCCAATTAAACAAATTATTAGCACTATCTAATTCACAACAATTTAATTGGAGATTCAATTTTACAGTCAAAGCCTATAATTTATCAAAATAAATATTTGCTCCTTAGCACGTAGCCAAAGCAGTTATTCAAATTTGTATTTAATTAAACATTGCTTAATACGATTTTGAACTTTAGCACTCAGCAATAAAATTCAAACAAATAATTAAATAACAATTTAAATTTGATGAAGAACTTATCTTTAATTTAGATCTGTTCCAGTCCAAACATATTTGGATCTAGTCTAAACAACATTCTCACTGCCTACACAATTTCCAACAACTACATCCACATATCTTATTGTGCTTTCATTTTCCAACTGTTAAATTCATAATTATCAAATATTTTAGTTTTGGAATTCTTTACACACGATTATGTTTTTCCATCTTATAGGAATAAACAGTAAATTCCAAAATCTAGAGGATTTTTTTGAACAATTACTACTAACGTAATTACCATAAAATGAAGTGTTTTTCTGTAAAACTGCATAATAAACAATAATACAAAAAATTAAATTAGATACATCAGCACAAATCTTAAAGTTTAGAGTGGACCGTATCTTGATAAGATCAAGTAGTAGTTTAGGGTTGGATCTGAATAGGAGATACACAACAGCAGATCCACTACTCGGCCCCAAACACAAATTCATCCAATAAGAAAAGGTTGATTTGGATATGCTTTAGAAATTCCCCCACTAAGCCATTCAGTTCCGCTGGATGATGATAAGATCCGCTACCCGCAAGAACTCCTCATCGGACTCTTTCAGATCTGAGAAGATAAGAGCTTTGACTCCTCATCCGATTGTAGCGACCGGGCCCACGAGCGACAACAGCTACAGCTCGCGACGGCGACGTGCAACGGCTATGGTGGGGTGGGCCAGTGTCCAGTGACGACGCTGGCGACAACGGTGACGGCGACGGTAGTCGGTGGCCCACGGTAATGCCTGTGGCAGCTCCTGTGCCAACGACGACGACGGCGACTGTAACGCCCCGAATTCCAAAATACACTGAATTCGAGATTCCACAGGATCTTTACACTTCGTTCGTACAATTTTACAAGTAATTTAAAACTTTTCACGTTACATCAGAGTTACAAGAAATCTTTACACTTTACATTTTACAGCGGAAGCAAATTTACAACATTTATATAAAGGTACATCCACATTTGAATAATCGCTAAGCATCATTTCTCCTTTAATCTTTATCATGTCATTTACCCTGCATACAAAACTGTGGGTACGTTAGTTTATTCAACCGACGAACATTATACACGGCCATCCTCTCTATGCCGAAAACAGTATAACTGATTTTCCATATTTAACAAACAAAAACATGTCACATATCAAACTAAAGGGAATACCCTATTGATGTCGTATTGTGATTGTACACTTAGTCCTTAATGCAGTTATTTATATTACATGACACTAATGTGCACTTGTTCGGATTCTACGCATCCCATACTAGATAGGTCCGAGGGCAAGCCTCTTAATCGTTCTTTATCTTGTAGGGTTCAATCCCTCGTCATGACTTAATCTACTAGTAAGTATCCTAGATGTCCTATGAGTACGAGCTCATGTACAGAAAAACTGGAGGGAAATCTCACGTCATGTCACGACGCAACGTGAAGACTATCTATAGACAATTCAGCCTCCTTCATGGCACACGATCCTCTCACAGTCACCAAACATCCCACAAGCGTCGCCAAGATCTCGATAATTCCGGAGTAGTGCCCACGTCATGTCACGACGCATCGTGAAGACAAACTGTGAATCACACCTACATCGTAGACTCGAGGCCCCCATACTTGTGTTTTTCTCTCACTTTCATCACCTCTTCACTATGTACTAATTCTTAATGAAATCATGAACAAAATCAATCTCTTAGAGTTAGCCCTTTCACTACTACCGGTCTTATTTTTTTCATTTTACAATGACCCAAACTTGGTCTTTTCAATTTCAATAATCATATTTCATCACTTTTCACTTGCCGGTGTGAGTTTTGGCTACACCCTAATTTTCAATTTCAATTCACAAATTCACATATTTGAGTTGTCATACTCAATAAGATTTCTCTTTTCCAATCACATGATTTCTAAATTTTTCATGAGTCAATAACCACACATGGAGTTCAATTATACATCATGTATTTCATAACCAACATTTATTTCCACATTAAAATCGTATCACAAAATATCTAGTCAAAGTGAATATTCACAAACTCGTTATTGTCACACTATTCTTTAACAAGAATAATTCATACAAAACTTCACAACATATACTTTTTTCTTCCAATTTTTCCTTTTCTAATACTTATCTCACTTTCTTCGCAAAACGCATTTTTACGAAAATATACAAGTGCAAAACTATAGTCCCAACTACACTTTTATTTTCAAAAATGCACTTTATTTCATTCTAATAACTCCCAATAATTTTTCATAAGTCACACATGATTTTAAAATAATAATAGTATTTTTTTGGAATTTTTACACATCAAGAAACCCAAAAAAATCACTTTTTCATAAAAATTAACATTCTGACCAAGCCAGGAATCGAACCAGCGACCCAGGAGAACACAGCCGCGCGTGCTAGCCATCTGGCTACTTGCGCTCATCAATACAAGGAGAATTCAGAGAGTTTTATACTCTCGGTCTGAAAATTGGTTTAATTTTAAACGCACATAAAAAAAATGGTGTTCTCAAGTATCGAACCAGTGACCTCAACCCAACACACCCGCACTACTGTAGCGCTAAAGAGCTCACTGACCACTTGAGCTATAGGCTCAAGTTGTCTTGACTACAACTTGTATTTTATTTAAATTAACTTTCTGTTCAATTAGAACATTTCGATGTTCAAAAGCTCTTCTTTTAGTTTTGATTTTACTAAAATTCCTGTAAATCTCCAGAATGTCTATTTAAACATAATTTAACACTCCAGTAATTTAAAATAATTTTTTCAGTAATTAAACACATATTTTTCATACAATTAATGTAGATTGTATACTACTATTTCCATATCTCATTTTGACATTTCTCATACGACTTAATATTAATATTTCCTACATTAATTCCCTGTCTGTCTTCCTTTTATAAACCCAAAAGCATATTTTAATTTACTCATTCTAAACATTATCACGAAAGTCCATCTAAGCACATAAAGCAACAATTTCCTCCTACTAGCATTTGTACTTAGTTTTGATATTGACAACAAATTTTAATTCACGCGTTCCATAGCTACAACCGATTCACATACAACTTAAGATTGATGACGAAATAACATGCAATCTAATTAGCATCAATTCAATCAACTAACAAGTCCTTTTTCCAATTAAGTGTACTCTTATTAATTTCTTTCATGCATTATCGTTTCAATCAACCTTAACATGGTATCTAGTTAGAAATATAGAAAATAACCCACCTTATTTAAGAGAAGATTTTGCAACACCTCCTAAACGAAAGAGTCATTCACGAGCTTGCCAAACGAACGCTCCTCCTCCTCCTTGATGTGCAACCGAACCTTACAAGATTGCAACCCGAGAGCTTCTAGTAGTGTAGTAGCCGGCCTCCATTGTTGCAAGCACACACTCACCCTCTCTCTCAATCTTTTATCTCACTTCTTACTAATAAATTACTACTAACAATTGTATTCTCTACTGTAGGTTTTTGGAGAAATGAAGAGTGCAAGAATAACTAGGCTGGGGGGGGGGGGTATTTATACTAAATTTTGGAGCAAATGAAGGGCTAGGATTAATCTAGGGGTTAAGGATAAAAGGCTAGGATTTAAGGGGAAGTTGTAGTAACCAACCACGATCCAAACAACTACCACCCACAACTCCACTTCTCTTTTTCCCTTTCCCTCCCATTCAAAACCAGCCACACAAGGTGCCCCATGCATGTGTACGTGCAATGCACGTGCATTTACTAGTTCCCCATGTAGAAAGTTGTACATTTTATTTTTTTTACAAAAATGATCTATAAAAATAGTCTATATTACAAGTTGTAATTAAAAGGGAAAATAAATTCATGGGCCTTTATTTAATAGGCCAAATTTAGTTTACAAATTAAATTAGATTTGGGCTCTAAAAGGACTTATGTTTATTTGAAGAAAATGGGCTTTAATAAAAACAACTAGAGAACACATACGCATATATATATATATATATATATATATATATATATATATATATATATATATATATATATATATATATATATATATACTCTCTTTGTCTAATGAAAATAATTATAAGATTTTATACTACAAAAATTGCACGTACACAATACGTGCAAAAATAATAATTTTCTTAAATGAAAAACGGAGTATTACAACACTCCCTCCTTAGAATAGTTCCATCCCTGGAACTACAGTCAAGAGCGAGAAACAAAACACTCACAACAAGCACAAGAAAATACAAAATAAAAATCAAGCAAAAAGCTCAGGATAATCCCTCAACATCCTCTCCTCAGACTCCCAAGTAGCCTCTTCAACCAAATGGTTTCTCCAGACTACATTGACCATCGGTATTGTCTTATTCCTCAAGACTTTCTCTCGACAATCAACAATCTCGATAGGAGACTCAATGTAATTAAGATCCAAATGCAAACCTTCAGGCACTTCAGGTAAATGATGACTCGGATCTGGAATATAACCTCTTAGTATAGACACATGAAAGACATTGTGCACCTGAGATAACTCTTCCGGTAACTCAAGCCGGTAAGTAGTTTTCCCGATCCTTTTCAATATCCTGTACGGGCCTATAAACATCGGGGCTAACTTCCCGCCCTTGCCAAATCGAATCACACCTTTACTGGGTGATACTTTCAGAAAGATGAGTCACCTTCCTCAAACTCAAGGTCCCTTCTCCGGTTGTCTGCATAGCTCTTCTACCTGCTCTGAGCCTCACCAACCTTTTCCTGATCAGATCAATCTTTTCAGAGGTTTACTGCACAAGCTCAGGCCCAAACAATTGACACTCCCCAACTTCAAACCAACAAACAGGCGTTCTGCACTTCCTGCCATACAAAGCTTCGTACGGCGTCATTCCAATGCTAGTCTGAAAACTGTTGTTATAGGCAAACTCTACCAAAGGTAAATGCCTTTCCCAACTGCCTCCAAAGTCTAGTACACAACACCGAAGCATATCCTCAAGAATACGGTTGACTCTCTCGGTCTGCCCATCGGTTTGCAGATGAAAAGCAGTGCTGAAATCCGTCTTGGTACCCAAAGCTGTCTGAAGACTCCTTCAGAAATGCGAAGTAAACCGCGCATCTCGATCAGACACAATAGTTGACAGAACACCATGAAGCCTGACGATCTCGCCAACATACAACTCAGCTAACTTGTCTATCGAAGCAGTGAGTTTCATCGCCAAAAAGTGAGCAGACTTGGTTAGTCGATCGACTATAACCCAAATCACATCATTGCCTTTAGGACTCTTGGGCAATCCCGTAATAAAATCCATACTGATGTTATCCCACTTCCATTCCGGAATAGGTAACGACTGTAATAGATATCCGGGTCTCTGATTCTTAGCTTTGACTTGCTGACAAACCTCAAACTTCGCCATAAATTCAGCCACATCCCGCTTCAAACCTGACCACCAGAAATGCTGTTTGATGTCTTTGTACATCTTAGTACTTCGAGGATGTACCGACAAAAGAGTAGCATGCACCTCCTGAAGAATACTCTCTTTCAGGTCCGCCTGATTTGGAACACATAGTCTATCTCCGAACCACAGCACTCCATCCCTGATTTGAAATCCGGACAACCTGCCAGCACCAACCTGCTCCTTCATCTCCAAGATATTAGCATCAACCTCTTGACTTGCAATAATCCTTCCATTCAATGTAGGCTGAAGCCTCAACTGAGCTAAAGATGCTCCCAATCCTTACAAGACAACTTCAATACCTGCTCGATCCAATTCTTCCATCAGATGCTTCTGAGTTGTAATCAAACTGGATAAACTGCTCTTGCGACTAAGTGCATCAGCAACAACATTAGCTTTCCCAGGATGATACTTGATCTCAGGTCGTATGTCCTCATGCACTTCCAACCATCATCGCTGCCTCAAATTCAGATCCTTCTGCTGGTATATGTACTTCAAACTCTAGTGGTCCGTGTACATGTTCAATTTCTCACCGTACACGTAGTGTCTCCATTGCTTCAAGGCAAAGATAATCGCAGCCAACTTCAGATCATGAATCGGGTAATTCTTCTCATGCGGTCGTAGTTGCCTAGACCCATAAGCGATTACTCTTCCTTCTTGCATTAAGACACAACCAAGCCCATGATGTGAAGCATCGCTGTAAACGTCATACTCAACACCTGCCCTAAGCAAAGCCAAAATAGGTGCAGTAGTCAGTTTCTCTTTCAACTCCTGAAAGCTTGCCTCACATTGTTCAGTCCACTTGAAGTTCACATTCTTCTTGGTCAAACCAGTGAGCGGCACGGCCAACTGAGCATAACCTTGAATGAATCTCCTGTAGCATCCAGTTAATCCAAGAAAACTTCTAACTTCCTTTACTGTAGTAGACCTTGCCCAATCTCTCACTGCCTCTATCTTCTGAGGATCAGTTGCCACTCCCTCCTTAGAAATGATGTGACCTAGGAATGCCACTTCAGATTTCTAGAAATCGCACTTGGACAGCTTGGCATACAACTCCTGCTCTTCCAGCTTCCTCAAAACTGCTGCCAGATGCTCGGTATGCTCATCTTCTAACTTAGAGTACACGAGGATATCGTCGATAAACACCACGACGAAAGAATCAATGAATGGCCTCAGAACTCTGTTCATCAAATCCATGAAGATTGCGGGTGCATTCGTCACTCCAAATGGCATAACTAAGAATTCGTAATGCCCATGTCGAGTTCTAAATGCAGTTTTGTGCACATCCTCAGCTTTCACTCGAACTTGGTGATATCCTAATCGAAGATCTATTTTGGAGAAAACAGCTACTTTTTGTAGACGATCGAACAAGTCATCAATTTGGGGAATAGGATACTTATTCTGAACAGTGACCTTATTCAGCTCTCGATAGTCGATACACATTCTCATCGATCCATCCTTCTTCTTTACCAAAAGCACTGGTGCTCTCCAAGGTGACGCACTAGGTTGAATAAAGCCTTTCTCCAAAAGTTCCTCAATCTGCCGTTTGACCTCATCCTGTTCTACTGGAGCCATCCTATACGGTGCCTTAGAAATTGGTGCACTTTCCGGTTGAATGGTGATGCTGAACTCTATATCACGTTGTGGGGGTAACCCAGGAAAATTATCCAAGAACACAATCGGATAGTCCTGAACCACAGGAATCCTTTGCACTTCCACAGGAATTTCTTCCTTACGGATAGCTGCCACCAACCTAGAACACTTCTTCTTTCCTTGGAAAGTGACTTCAGGTCCACCTGGAGCCTTCACTGTTACCGTCTTGGTCTTACACTCGATGCTTGCACTGTACACCGACATCCAATCAATGTCAATGATAACATCGACTCCCAAGACAGTTAGCTCGATTAGATCAATTCCGAAGATTCTATCCCCAATCATAATCTTGCAATCCGCATAGTACCGATCAGTGGTTAAAGTCTCCCCTAATGGAGTAGCTACTGCTAAGATCTTGCCTGGAAAAATCTTCGGTTCAACTCCCAACACTTTAGCAAATTTAGGAGACACAAAAGTATGAGAGGATCCAGTATCGAATAAAACAACAGCTTTCATTCCATTCAAATAAAGTTCTCCTATTACATAATACACACTCATTACGTAACAGTTCACTAAATAAACGGAAAAAAGAAACAACATGAACCTCTAAACATCCGCCCTCGTACTAGTGATGACATGATCTACCTCATCGGCATCAGCTTCGGTCAAGGCAAATACTCGCCCTTGTTGGTACGGTCTCTTCCCAGTCTCCTGCATTGGTACATTGCGATTACCATTCCGTGGTTTGGGGCATTGAGATTGGTAATGTCCCGTCTCACCACAGTTGTAACAATTTACCGCAGGAGGTCCCACAACATTGTTCCCGGGTCCTCCAACCACATTGATAGCATTCGCCCCTGTCGGTTTGAACCTTTGTGCCAATGATTGACCCTTGAAATTCTCAGAATTTGCGGGCCTCTTCCCAGACTGCCAGTTGTTCTGCCGATTTTGAACAACAAGAAACTGCTCCATGTCTGCTTCCGTGGCTGCCACGCGTTTGACCAGCTTGTCAAACCTTCTGATACCAAGAGGTATCATCTGGGACCTCAAGCTCGACCTCAATACATGCTCGAACTTACGAGCCTTCTTTGCCTCATCCATCACCAATTTGGGAGCATATCTTGAGATCTGAATAAATTTGGTCTCATACTCCCTAACTGACATGCCATCTTGTTGCAGTGATAGAAACTCCATGGCCTTTTTCTCCTGGACGTCTGAAAGAAAGTAATGACTGCAGAATTCCTCCAAAAATTCCTCCCAGCCAAGAATAATACCTCCCATCGTCCGCTTCATCAACTGCCACCACACAGCTGCATCCTTCTCAAATTGCAGAGTCACTAACTTCACCTTGCTTCCTTCAGGGGTCTCCAAGACTTCGAAGATAGTCTCTACCTGCCTGATCCAATTATCAGCCGTATCAGGGTCTGACTTCCCTTCAAACGCCGGTGGTTTCATCCGCTTGAATGATTCCACGAGTTTGATTGCTTCGGGCACCGGATTCGCAGGTACCCTTCCTTGGTTCTGATTCATGGCCACAGCATTGAGTGTCTGATAGACCCTCGCGAGTTCCGTTTCCAAGTCCAGACCTTCACAATTTCTTGCTCTTCGTCCAGCCATGTTCTGATGCAAAAGATCCATTAAATTCGAAGTATGAAACATGAACTTTTAAGTCAATATTTCTATTTCACTGAATTTCAAACTTTATACATTCGAATTTAAAATATTTTTGACATCAAAATGAAAGTAGTAGACGATACAATGGTCTAACTCCTACAGTTCCTCTTGGCTTCATGAAGCTCTCCCCGTAGTTCTTCAATTTCTTCCTTCAGCACATCGATCATACTTTTCCTCTTCTCGAGTTCCCATACACAATGACTGAGAACCGAGAAATCATCCTTGCGCTTTGCCAAATGTTCCTCTAATAGTCCGACTCTCTCCCGCAGTGTTTCTACCTGCCTCTGAAGAGATATCACAAGACTACTTGGAACTGGTTCTTCTTCTTCGTCAGAAGAGTCATCAGATGAATCCGGAGGTGGAGTGATCTCTCGGGACTCAGGCCATTCCTCTCCGTCGGAGTCTGCTTGCCCTGGGTAGTACTCTTCCTTGGAATCTTCTTGTACAGGATAGTAATCTTCCTCTATGATATGCCAATTGTCGTCTCCAGCAGGGTCGAAGTGATCAGCCATCTTAGAAATAGGGAGGAAGAAGCATAAATTATAGAGCAACACAAATATAAGTAACTTACATTTAAATCTCTAGACTCAACACACACTATAATGTCCACTTCTAGGGTATCGTTTCTTATAAATTTGTACTAGTGTGAAGCGTGGCTCTGATACCACTCTGTAACGCCCCGAATTTCAAAATACACTGAATTCGAGATTCCACAGGATCTTTAGACTTCTTTTGTACAATTTTACAAGGAATTTAAAACTTTTCACTTTACATCAGAGTTACAAGAAATCTTTACACTTTACATTTTACAGCGAAAGCAAATTTACAACATTTATATAAAGGTACATCCACATTTGAATAATCGCTAAGCATCATTTCTCCTTTAATCTTTATCATGTCATTTACCCTGCATACAAAACTGTGGGTACGTCAGTTTATTCAACCGACGAATATTATATACGGCCATCCTCTCTATGTCGGAAACAGTATAACTGATTTTCCATATTTAACAAACACAAACTTGTCACATACCAAACTAAAGGGAATACTTTATTGATGTCGTGTTGCGATTGTGCATTTAATCCTTAATGCAGTTATTTATATTACATGACACTAATGCGCACTTGTTCGGATTCTATGCATCCCATACTACATAGGTCCGAGGGCAAGCCTCTTAATCGTTCTTCATCTTGTAGGATTCAATCCCTCGTCATGACATAATCTACTACTGTAACTACGGTAAGTATCCTAGATGTCCTATGAGTACGAGCTCATGTACAGAAAAACTAGAAGGGGAATCTCACGTCATGTCACGACGCATCGTGAAGACTATCTATGGACAATTCAGCCTCCTTTATGGCACACGATCCTCTCGCAGTCACCAAACACTCCATAAGCGTCGCCAAGATCCCAATAATTCCGGAGTAGTGCTCACGTCATGTTACGACGCATCGTGAAGACAAACTGTGAATCACACCTACATCGTAGACTCGAGGTCCCCATACTTGTGTTTTTCTCTCACTTTCATCACCTCTTCACTATGTACTAATTCTTAATGAAATCATGAACAAAATCAATCTCTTAGAGTTAGCCCTCTCACTACTACCGGTCTTATTTCTTTCATTTTACAATGACCCAAACTTGATCTTTTCAATTTCAATAATCATATTTCATCACATTTCACTTGCCGGTGTGAGTTTTGGCTACGCCCTAATTTTCAATTTCAATTCACAAATTCACATATTTGAGTTGTCATACTCAATAACATTTCTCTGATCCAATCACATGATTTCTATATTTTTCATGAGTCAATAACCACACATGGAGTTCAATTATACATCATCGTATTTTATTTAAATTAACTCTCTGTTCAATTAGAACATTTCGATGTTCAAAAGCTCTTCTTTTAGTTTTGATTTTACTAAAATTTCTGTAAATCTCCAGAATGTCTATTTAAACATAATTTAACACTCCAGTAATTTAAAATAATTTTTCCAGTAATTAAACACATATTTTTCATGTAATTAATGTAGATTGTATACTACTATTTCCATATCTCATTTTGACATTTCTCATACGACTTAATATTAATATTTCCTACATTAATTCTCTGTTTGTCTTCCTTTTATAAACCCAAAAGCATATTTTAATTTACTCATTCTAAACATTATCACGAAAGTCCATCTAAGCACATAAAGCAACAATTTCCTCCTACTAGCATTTGTACTTAGTTTTGATATTGACAACAAATTTTAATTCACGCATTCCATAGCTACAACCGATTCACATACAACTTAAGATTCATGACGAAATAACATGCAATCTATTTAGCATCAATTCAATCAACTAACAAGTCTTTTTTCTAATTAAGTGTACTCTTATTAATTTCTTTTATGCATTATAGTTTCAATCAACCTTAACATGGCATCTAGTTAGAAATATAGAAAATAACACATCTTATTTGGAGAGAAAAGATTTTGCAACACCTCCTAAACGAAAGATTCCTTCGCGAGCTTGCCAAACGAACGCTCCTCCTCCTCCTTGATGTGCAACCGAACCTTCCAAGATTGCAACCCGAGAGCTTCTAGTAGTGTAGTAGCCGGCCTCCATTGTTGCAAGCACACACTCACCCTCTCTCTCACTCTTTTATCTCACTTCTTACTAATAAATTACTACTAACAATTGTATTCTCTACTATAGGTTTTTGGAGAAATGAGGAGTGCAAGAATAACTACGCTAGGGGGGGGGGGGGGGGGGGTATTTACACTAAATTTTGGAGCAAATGAAGGGTTAGGATCAATTTAGGGGTTAAGGATAAAAGGCTAGGATTTAAGGGGAAGTTGTAGTAACCAACCATGATCCAAACAACTACCACCCACAACTCCACTTCTCTTTTTTCCATTCCCTCCCATTCAAAACCGGCCACACAAGGTGCCCCATGCACGTGTACGTGCAATGCACGTGTACGTGCAATGCACGTGCATTTACTAGTTCCCCATATAAAAAGTTGTACATTTTATTTTTTTTACAAAATGATCTATAAATATAGTCTACATTACAAGTTGTAATTAAAACAGAAAATAAATTCATGGGCCTTTATTGAATGGGCCAAATTTAGTTTACAAAATAAATTAGATTTGGGCTATAAAAGGACTTATGTTTATTTGAAGAAAATGGGCTTTAATAAAAATAATTAGAGAACACGCATATATATATATATATATATATATATATATATATATATATATATATATATATATATATATACTCATTGTCTAATGAAAATAATTATAAGATTTTATACTACAAAAATTGCACGTGCACAATATGTGCAAAAATAATAATTTTCATAAATGAAAATCGGGGTATTACAGCGACGACAGTTGACAGCGGCGAGGATCCCGATGTACGGTGATCTCGACGACAACATCAAGGGCGCTCTCTGGCTACGGGCCCCTTTCGGTCTGCGACGAAAGTGACGACATCGAGGGCGCTCGTTGGCGACGGGCCCCTTTCGGTCTGCGATGAGGGCGATGACACCGGTGACGCCGACGACGATAGCGGCGGCGTGTGGTGACGTGCGGCGTCGAGCAATGGCGAACGACAGGGGGCCAATGGGGGGGTGAGATTCTGACGAACGGAACTGAAACTCTCTTAATCTCACCAAATTAATCTAAATATCTCAAGATTGTTAGAGATTATGAGAGATAATATCAATAGAAGTTAGGGTTAATATCCTAGACTAAGTTGCTTGAGATATTTTACCCTAGGTATCAAGATTGGAATTGAATACCTAGACTACTATCACAAGTCAGTACTTATAAGATAAATACTGGTTTTGGTACTGGGTTCTCAATCCACTCAATCCGTGTTCCGATATTATTACAATTAGTATGTGTAACACACGTGTTACCCATAGAATAATATTATGCATAATATTATTCATATAGCGAGAATATACCTATATATCCAACATGTGTAAGTTCAGTTGGTGCTGCTGTTGCATGCATAGCAAGAGATTACGAGGGCGAGGTTCTTATGGCAAGAACTCAAAAGTCTCTCAAGCAGATCCTAAGATGGCTGAAATTAGCGCTATTGGACAGGGCATTTGGATGAGTGTACACTTCTGCAATCAGGTGTGCACGATTGCAAATGATTCTTATAATGCAGTCATTTGGGTAAATGACTTGAGTTCCACTCCCCCGTGGCGACTACGACATCTAGAGTTCAGGTGTCGTGAGATGCTTAGAAATTGTAGCAATGTTAAATTGATTTATGAAGGAAGAGCTCATAACCTAGCTGTGCATAAGCTGGCCAAGGTCGCGCTCTCTACTTCTTTATCTGGTTCTTAGTTTGAATTCAAATTTCCGACTCCTAAAAAGGTGGTCACGTCGGTTTGGGAAATTTTCATTTGCAATCTTGAATAATAAATATAAGCTACGGCTCCTTTCTCTAAAAAATAAATTAATAATAAAAAATCCATAACCATGCAACTTGAAGTTGCTTTTGATTCAAGTATTTTCTACCAAAATGAAGTAATCTTCCACACTGATCCCGCAAGAGAAAGCCCTTGCCCTTTGCAGCCTCACTGTTTTGCTCTCATTACATGTAACTTAAATTTTAAGCCTCGGCAGAGGCGTATCTGAGATTTAAGCGGCCTTAAGCAAATTCTCAAATAGAGCCTTTTGCTAGTTGACAAAATAAAAATGACAATTATTTAAATACAAACAAACTTGGAGCATTGGAGAACATACTATTTAAATGAAAACAAATTTATATGTATGCCTCCAAAAAAAATTAATTGATAATATGCATTTTTATATGAAATGCCTCGTGACAAAAAGAAACTCGGACAAACTCTAACAATAAAAATAAAATATGTCATCTCCAAGAGGTAAATATGATATATTAGTGAACACGATTAAAATGAAATGATGATGAATATATGTATATGAAAATATTAGTTGGAATCTTAAAATATAGAATAACCATATACACTTGAAAATTTGGTTAGAAATTTATCATAAATAAGTAAATATGATATACCATAGAACATTGAAAAAATATCATAGAGTAACATACATGAGCTAAGTGAAAAATAATATTAAATTCATAAAATTGTAAAATGACATGTATGGCTATGTGAAAAACAATTAGTTTTAAAAATAAAAATGATTAATAAATTAATTGGCCCATGCAAGTTTTGAACCTACAACCTACAAATTATTAGCACAACACTCTAACCAACTAAACTAATAAGCCAACTATTAATATAGTGTTATCATATCACAAAATATTACATTTTACTTTTTAACATTGTAAATACTTAAAAAATATGGAACCCTATAAAATTGGGGGCCCAAAGCAGTTGTTTGTGCTGCTTGGGCCCAGATCCACCCCCGAGCCTCAGAAGTTATGGTATTGGCTGATTGTAAGATAACGATTGGTACTCTTATGCATCTTAACCATTTTCAAACAAGGCCTTATCGTTGTAGCAAGTCTGTAAATTGTGCCATTCACGAATAATTTCACAATATTTGGCTTCTGATTTTATATGTACTAGTATTATACACGTGCTGTGCACGTGGAGAAAGTTTTTGGAGAAAAAATGAAAATGGCCAAAAAAAAAATCTACCAGCACGTCCGTTGTACGGATTGGTAGATGGAGAAATTACACTAAGACCTTCTCCCATTATAGTAGTAGAGATAAAGATTAAACGTGCGTTACACGAGTTGAGATATGGATAAATTACACTAAGGCCTACTCTCATTATTGTAGTAGAGATATGCACAACTCAACAAAATTTTGACACAAAAAGTCCTGTCCTTGTCGCGTTATATTCTTATAGAATCAACAAAATTTTATTACAGTTTGGCTTGAAAACAATATCTCTGTAGTTGAATATCCATATAACACTGATCGATCTTTTGGAAGCAATAACTAAATAAATAACTATCAGAACTTCAGAAGACAAGATTATCAAAACAAAACAAAACAAAAGAACTATCAGAAGACAAAACATTCTCTAATTTTATTTCAACTATTCTATTTACACATCCATTTCAATTACATCCTAAACAATATAATTGCACTACCTATTGACTATAAATAAAACATTCATTTAACCCGCACTGAATATCTTGATTTCCAGTTCCCTCAACCTTATCTTCCAATGTTCCAATAGACTGTATAAGACTCATCCCTCAAGATAAACAATGGCTCCAGCAAAAAATTCCTCCTCAAAGAAGGCAACAAATAAAAAAGAGTCTCTCTCTCTAGACTTTCTAGAGAGAGAAGCTCTGACAAAACTCAATCAAGAGAGAGAGAGAAGACCAGACACCAGGGAGGGGGGAGGACTCCCTCCTCCTCCTCCTCCAACCCCATCCCCCCACCACCCCACCTTCGGTGTGGTGGTTCAATGGTCGGCGTCTCCGTCGAGAGGAGTAGAAGAGGGTGGCCTCCTCTTTTTCGGGATTTCTTCGATGCCCACTAGATGGGGCACGACTGTTGGTCGATGTGGGAGCGTTGGGTTCTCCGGCATTTTTTAGTCTTGTTTTCTTGCGGAGTGAGTGCTCCTAACTTCGCCGGAGTTGTGATTGGGGCTTCATTGGTGTTTTCATCAAGTTGGGTGCCGGGGGTTACCGATAGGCCTTGATGTGGTCAGAGATGGTCGGTGGTGCGGCTGTCGGTTGGTGGTGTGGTCAGTGATGGTCGGTGCAGATTCTGAGAGGGGGTTTTTATTTTTGAAATTGAATTTCAAATTTGAGTTGTATGGGCTTTGATGTCAGTTTATGGGATGTGAGAATGGGGCTTTTGATGTGGGCACTTTTCATTTTGCTCAATATGTGGGCTCTTAATGAATTTGGGGTTTTATTTTTAGTTGCCTAAGTTAGAGTCTAATTGACCGATCGTCGATGAATAGCGAATCCTCACTGTTGTGGTTGATCTATTTGTCGTCATTGTTTTAGTTTATGTACGAGTCGTCGATATAGTGGTGGTATACGAGTTGTTCATGTTGTGATAGATGTGCAAGTTATCGCTGTTGTGGTTGAGGTGCGAGTCGTCGCTAGCTTGGAAGTTGGAGCATGTTATTGCCATGATGAAAGAGGGGAGCCGTTGCTGGTTTGGTGATGGCCAAGCCGTCGCAGAGTTGGCGTTTGGGCTAGTCATCATTGATTTGAAAAATAGAAAAAACTGTCATCGTGGGGGTGAACAGGCATAATGTTCTAGGGTAGAGAAGGAGCAAGTCGTCACCGGAAGGGTTGATGGGCAAGTTGTCATTAGAGTAGTGATTTGGCAAGTCGTCTCCAGTGTCCTGACAAGGCGTCGCTGAATATGGATCGTGGATTCGTCGTTGGAGTGGTGTTCGGGTGAGTCGTCACTAGGAGGTGAAGTGGAAAGTCATCACTATGATGGGTGTTCAATGAGTCGTTATTTGGTTGATGGATAAGGACTTAGATTGTGCGGAGGTTTTGGAAAGCAGGTTGCATGTTCTTCTTCTGCAATTTTAGCTTGGGGAAGGACACGTTAATTTTATAGTCTTTGTTGTATAATGATGTTTTCAAATGTTCAATTTTCTAGAATCATTTTGATGTAAATTATTTGTTTTACTTTATTTTGTTAATACATTATTAATGAATCAATGACGAGATCACCTTTATTCTCAAAAAATAAAAATAATAAAAATAAAATCAAAAATTCTGTTGGTGTATGCCCTATAGGCCAATTGTGTGTTGACATTACTAGTTTACATTGTATCATGATATTTATTTCATATATGAGGCATTTCATTTATTGTCTTGTTTATTGTGATTAAATGAACATAATAAAGTCCTTATAATAATAGGTTCAATATCATGGGATATCAAGTGCATGAATTGATTATGAGATCCTATTTGTTGTAATTAGAACACTATTCTTAAATGTCCATTGTCAAGTATTATTGTGAATGAGGATAATAATAATACACAGAGACTAGTATGTGCGCAGACTGATGATCATATCTCACGGGTCATGGATATGAAATATCAAGTCTTCACATGGGTATATATTAGAGTAATAATGTACTGGACTAACCCACCATGAGAACGTTGTATGGATCGTTACGTGAGTGTCTTAAGCGGTTCTCACAGTGACCATGATGTATGTAATCCTTTGACTTGAAGTCACTACAGTTCCTTATATGAGAAGTTAAATGTTTTAATATCGTCAAATGTTGCCAGTAATAAGGTGATTATAAAGTCGACTATTGGATATACTACAAATCATGCAGAGGGGTGTGGGTGACTTAAATAGGATTTGTTCATCTTACATAACAGGAGCGTTATATATGGGCCCCTTAATTGAGTGAGACTGCAAAATGAATGGCCGTACTCAAATGAGTCAATATGAGATATTGAGCTCATTTGTTTTAGTAAGTCTACCCGGACATCAAGAAACCAATAATTGAACTATACAAGGGTGACACGCTCTATGCCTTGTGGTCATTAAGATATTTGGAAAAAGGGACTAGACTACATGGTAACATTGGTCATGGATAGGTTAAGTCTAATCACTAATATTCCCGTTATTTGAGTAACAATGATGTATTGCTAGATACCGCTCACTATTTTTAATACTAGAATATGATTTTAGTATTACTGTTAACGTAATGGGAACCTACAGGGTCACACACTTAGAATGGATCGAAATTGGGATTTAAATTCATAAGATGAATTTAATTGGAGATCCAAGTAAGACTTGGACTCCTGACATTGGTTGGACATTTAATTAGATTAAATGTACTGACTAAAGTTCAAAGGCCCACTCACGAATCTGAACCAGGTTAGATTGTGAGTCCAACAGCCTCATTACTCTCTTAAGGTTGATTTTCTGCACCTATATATATGATACGTATCTTTAAAAAATATATACATGAGAAAACCCTAGCCGTCACAGAAATTGTGAGAGAGAGATCGTGAGGAACATCCCCTTCCCGTAGCTAGCACCGCGGCGTGAGGGAAAGCTTGATTTGATCCGTTCGTGTGGATACCGTAGAGGCACCATAATATTGTAGTGTTGTGATCAGCATACTGTGGAGACAGCAGATCTATCTTCAAGGTGTAACTCCTAAACACAATTTATGGATTTCGTATGGATCCATGACTACTTTCGATATTTCTTTGTAATTTTTCCCTGGGTATTTAATTTGAGACTACCTTCGAAACCTGAAAGTGGTATCAGAGCCACTTGCGAAACCATAATTCGGTTATGAATGATATGTGACTATTCATGATATGTTCACACTTTTGGTAGAAAGATTCATATGTGATATAGTTTTTGCAACAATTGCAATATTAGAATTCGTTTATGTGTTGGTTGTTAACACAAATGCCACACTAGGACAGCCATCAGTTTGGAACCATTGAAAACCCTGGAAAGATGTGATTTGCAGTGACGTTAGGGTTTCTTGAAGCATGAATAGTTCATGCACCTGCATCTTTTGCAGTGGCATTAGGGTTTCTTAAAACTTGAAGGGTTCATGCTCTGTCGGTGGTAAGGGATGATGAGGCACCCCCATGCCAACTCTCCGTAGGGCAATAATGATTCCCCAAGAACAAATCATTTTTAAATAAACTAAATAAAACAACATATTTTTTGATTATTATGTTCTGTGATGCATGCTGCATGGTTGTGGCCTTAGTTCTGTGATGCATGGTTTAGTTCTGTGATACATAGTTTATGTTCTGTAATGTATTGTTTATATTTTGGTATTTTGAATACGGCTTGTGTGTCATGCCTTTCTCTCTACATTCTCAATGTAATCATTTCTCTTTAAACTCCAATTGTACATTCTTTCTTTATATGTAAATGTAATGTCACTGAGGAAGCAAGGAATTGGCAACCATACAAGGACAAGATTGGGAACCATCTCTTTGTTCAGTTTTTGATACTTTTATTGGCTTGAGAGAATCAGCGTGTTATGACCACAACCATGTCACATAAATTTTATGCTTTTAATTTGTATGAGATGCATTGTTGTATGCTAATGGATAATAATGATGAGATCAATTAATAAAATAACAAAATCTCTCAAAATAAATATTAAGTTGCAATAAGATGCCTTCCAATGCGTGACACCCGTCTAGGTTAAGATCGAGCATAGGTCTGCCAAAGCAGAGTGCCTTTATCTATCCTAGTGAGATGCAATGAGATAAAAGTAATATTTAGTTACCAACCATTGGGCCTGACTTAACTAGATTATTTCAGTAAGATTGAAGGTTAAGAGGCATAGAGTTGGGCTTTAGTCTATAAGATAGATTAGAGTAAGTGTTACTCACCCAACTATCCAAGAGTTGTATATGATGTAATTGGGAAATGTTCTCTACCTAAATAACTGAATTTTGGGTGATCAGCCAAAGCTGACTCAAAACTAGGCACCGTTTGCACGGGAACGGTTGGCCCGAGACCCTATCACCATGATAGCAGTCCTGCTAGTAGTGAGGCATGTGTGGATCCATCTGATCCACCTATTCCCAAACCCAATACCAGCAAGCGCTTCCATAAGACAATCCCACTCAACTGAGTCATATGCCTTCTCGAACTCCAGTTTAAGGAGATAGCTTTTAGAATTTGAGATGTGGCAATGATGAATAGCTTCTTCAGTAGTGTTAATACAATCCTGGATGCAACATCCTTTAATGAATCTAGTTTTCTCACAACTGATGACTCTGTCCATCACCCTTCCTAATCTGTTAGCGAGCATCTTGGTGATAATCTTGATAGAGCAGTTAAAGAGGCTAATAGGCCTGAAGTCTTCGACCCGCTGAGACTCCTCTTTCTTAGGGAATAACACTACCTCAGCGTAATTGATTTTGCCTAATTTAAGCTTATGGTGAAAGAACTCGGAGAACAAGTTAACAAGATCGTCTTTGATTTCCTCCCAGAAGGTCTGGTAGAATAGGATTGGGAATCCATCCGAACCTGGAGCTTTCTCCTTCCCAAGTTGTTTCACCGTCTCCCAAATTTTCCCTTCAGTGAAGGGAGCATCCAGAGAGCTAAGATCAAGGTCAAGGTGGTTTGCAGAATCATGCTAGAAGAACTGGACAAGAGGGAATCTCACCTCCGCTTTCCGACCAAAAAGGTTCTTGAAGTGGGAATGGAAAGCCACTCTAAGATCATTGTCTCCTTCCAATAGTCCTGACTCCGACTGAACGCATGAATGAGGTTAGACCTTCGTTGGGCACTGGCAACACATTGGAAAAAGACAGTATTCACATCTCCCTCTTTGAGCCATGAAATTCTGGATCGTTGTTGCCATTTGAGTTCTTCTAGTCTATAAAGTTGAGCCACATCATCTCTGAGTTGGAGCATCCTATTCCGCTCATCCTGTAGAAGGCCTCTGGCCTCTTTAATCTTTTCCAGCTCATCAATACTTTCAAGAAGGGAGTCTTTCGCTGTCCAGATCAACGCAAATCTGGTACGGTTCCACTTCCTGAGCGTGGAGAGCAGCCTTCTGATTTTTTCACCCCAGATCACAGCTGCTTCAGTCCCTCTAGTAGGGCGGGCCCAACTCTCGTAGACCATGTGATGGAAGCCTTGGATTTCCAACCACGCTTTCTCGAATCTAAACTTGGGGGAGCTCCTGGGCTGTAGCTCACTAGTAGAGAAGATAATAGGGATATGATCCGAAGTAGGTTTAGAGAGGGATTTAGCCTAGGAGAGTGAAAACTTGGCCTCCTACTCAGCAGAGACCAAGACCTATCAAGCTTAGCCAAGATAGGCGATGATTGCATAATTGACCTGGTGAACAGCCTACCATTAATGGGAATGTCGACTAGCTCGAGATCCGCAATAACCGAGTTAAACACTTCCCTGTCGGAGTCACTAGAACCTCTACCTCTGTGCTCGAAAACGAATCTGATAATGTTAAAGCCCCCCCCCCCCAACCCATGGATGCTGCCAATGTGCGTGGATAGCTCATAGTTCAGTCCAAAATGCCATCCTGGAGGAGGCAGAGTTTGGGCCATAAAATATCGAGATCACATGGGTCCACAAATCGGCTTTCCGTTGGAGCAGGAGAGATATCGAGAACTGCCCATGAAATTCGTCTAAGCAGTAAAACATCTCCGAATTAAAACCAAGGGCGATACCTCCAGAGGCACCAACAGAAGGGCAAATTTTCTACTCAGAGATTCGATGTCCCCCCAGTCTATTGAGTCTAGCATTATGAGACAGTTTGGTCTCCTGCAGACCCATGATGTTGGCTTTAGATTTTGCAATGACGTCTTAAACATTTCCCGCTTGCCCCGCCTACCCAGGCCTCTAACGTTCCAGAAAAGAGTTTCCATCAACTACAACCTAAGTCAGGGACGTGACTCGATTTGGAAACTGAGTTCGAAATAAGACTGAATCTATCCATCTCCCAACCCCTAATTTTGTTTAGGGGAAAGGCATTCCGATCAGTATCACCAACCGCTAGACCACAGGTATCGGCTAGATTAAAAATATCAGAATTAGTCATGAAATTAAAAATAGAGGCTAAGAAGGAATGCGTACCTCCATCGTTAGTCTTGACAGATTTAGAGGTTGTAGCAATCTCAAGGTAATCATCCAAGGACTCGTCAACAACCCTCTTAGCAACTTTATGAACTCTAAAACCTTTGGAGCAGCAAGACGGACCGGGAACATTCGGTTGTGAGTTAAGGAAGGTGGAGGGGAAAAATTCTGGGGAAAGATCTGGGGGGTCATCAACCAACTCCATAGAATCCAAAGATTCCTCCTCTGAGCAGATAAAGTCATCATCTAGATTTAATCTAGCATCTCAATCATCTTCCTCTGATTCCAAACCAATAGCTAAATCACCACTAGGATTCAAGGGCCCTTGGACAGTCAAAAAAATCTTGTGCTTCTCTAAAATAACGAGCGTGGGTTGCTTCGAACTTGAAAGCGCACAAGTGGGCCCTGCGATGGGCTTATTTGCAAACTCGCTGGCGGGCTCGAAACATCCCATTTGTGTCTGTGTTCTTTTGCAAACACTGAGGCTCTGCAGCTTTCGAAGGAAAGGAGTGGGCCCCTTGATGGGCCAAACTTTGAGGTTCTGCAACCTTGTCCCTGGCTCGCATGCCTCGTACATGACAAGGGGACGTGTCACCATCCCATTGGTAGGTGGAGGGGTCGTTGAGACAGGCGGAGAAATCGAGGATATAGGTGGAGAAAATGAGGGAGTGGGGGAAGAGTGCGTAGGGTTTCGCTATTCACCTCGCCTTTTTTCTGAGAATCGCAGCTCTCTTCTATGAAGCGAAGTACTCTACCTCAAACCCACCATCTTCCCATCCTCCAAGAACTCCCTTTATCCTCAAAAGATGCCCCGCTCGTCTTCTTCCCCAAAATGGAGTTGTCCTGCTCGAACGCTTTCTCCAAAGCTACCACCTTTATTCCTTTTGAAGATAGCTCCAAAACTTCTAGCTTTTCCCTTTTGCGGAGCAATATTGAAAGGCTTGTCCTGCCCCATCCATCTGCTCCCCAAGAATCGGCTCTTCACGAGCTACCAGGTGTTGACTTCCTCTTTGAGCATTCGTTCTACCAACTTTTTGAAGGAAAGGCTCTAGGTCCACCGAATCTGCTAAATTAGGCTCTGAATGAGAATCCACTTTTTGTACTTCATCCTGACCATTGCTGGGTATGGTCATGCCTCGATCTTGGTCGTCAGAGCATGGTGGGGATTTATGAGGATCTAAGTTCGTCGACGTACGGCCCCGACGAACCTCCATCTCCCTTGCAACTCTGATGAGCTCGCGGCGTGCATGTTCAACTTCGTGTGCCCCGTCAATAGTGAGATCCCACTCCGGTGACACCACTTGCTTGTAAGAATGCTCGTCTCTGAGCTAAGGGGAGGGGGTGCAACGTTGAGTTCCTCCTCTGCCACCACTTGTTTGTCAAGCACAAAATGAATAAGGTATGAGTTCTTAACAGAGAAGACGTTTGCAAAAAGTGGCATTAATGTGATATTAGGGCTTCGGATTAGGATCCTGGCAGATACAATCTCCGATCGGCGGATGGTTTTGTCTTCAATATCTTCGATGGTTCCAAATTCCGAGATGATCTCTTGAAGAGCTTCTCTTTTCCATTAGTGGAGCGGTACATTGTGGATCCAAATCTAGAAGCGATCACCCTGGGGCAACTCAGCTCTAAAGCTAGGAGACCAAAGGGATAATTCCACACTAAAGTGGCTGAAATCCATAATTACCCAAGTCAGATACCTCCACCATCTTCTCAGGTGAGGAAAACGAGATGAGAAATTGCAGGTGGCACATCTTCTTTGCAACCCAATTTCTATGACCCCTCATCGGCCACTTAGAGGTCAGAGCATCAAGAAGGTGAGTCTCTAATGGTCTCCCTAGCCTGACTTTAGCAATGACACACCACTAGAGGAGCCATTTCTCTTCATGCCTAATAATCCTTAAGCAATTCACAAGCCGGATGTGAGCAGGACTATCAGGTGATTTGCCTCTTCTGATCGGCCTATCATTGTGGAAGTTAGAGGTCGTGACGTTCGTGCAAATGTACGACATATGTCCCCATTTCATACACTGAAAGCAACGGACCTCTTTCGTGCAGTCATTCCGAAAGTGACCCAAATCTCCACAATTGAAGCAAGGCGCCAGTTTGTTTTTCACTCTCCTTTGTTTCTTTTCTGTTTTCATGTAGAGAGGGTGGGGAGATACTGCGTCTCTTCTTTGAATTCCTGGTGACTTCAATCCAGAGGCCAGATTCACTACGAACTTCATTCGAGTCAGGAACATACTCCAATCTAGACTCGTCTTATGGACCCCCTTCTTGGGCCCGCACGACTAAGGATTGAGGGAGGGGGGGTTGGCTACCCACTATGAGGAGGGGGGGTTGGCTACCCACTATGAGGAGGGGGAGGCTGGGGAGAGTTATGGAGTGAGTGATAGGGGTTGGAGTGATGTGAGGATGCAGGAGGGGGATGGATTTTGGAAGGAGTTGGTGAGCATGAGGGGAGGATAGATGGGATTGGGGCTGGTAATGCTGTAGGTGATGAGGCTCTCGCCGATGAGGAATTGGAGGAGAAATTTGAAGGCGAGATGGTCGATGATGATCAGATTGATGCTTGTGCAGGTTGTGTATTTGATGTCCCTGATTGTACCTTACTCTGTAAGAGCGATGATGGTCTTTGGGGGGGTCACTTTTATGCCTGAAAGAGCTAGTAGGAGGACCCCCTCTATGGGCCCGTCCTCTAGGAGGAGGTGAAGTGGGGTGATGATGACTTGAATCTCTTCCAGACCTACGGTGATGTGCACTACGGGGTGTACGTACGGGGGAAATAGATCGTCTGAACCTCATAACATCCTCAACACGAGTTTTAATCAGCTGAGATGGGTGTTGGGGCAGGGAGGGAGTGGTTGCGGGGTTGGGCAGTGACGAAGGAGGGGGAGGTGGTGGAGGGGTGCTATGGGGGGGGGGGGGGCGGAGGTCAGAACGATGGGGGGTTAGGAGGAACAACAGCACAGGGGGGGGGGGATAGTGGTGTTGGACCCGCTCGTTGGGCCCGCAACCACTCATCTCCAGCTCTGAGAGAACCATGGTGAAATAGCACCACGAGAAGGAGATAGGCTCAAACAAAAAAGGTGTTCCTTGATTTGATTCAGTTCTTTCCTATCAACTGTGGGGTTAAGAACTTCATATAAGACAAAAATAAATGTGTTCAATGATTCTGTTTTACTATATCCAAAACCCAGTGTTAAAAACTTCATATGAGACAAAGACATTATTAATTAGGGCAAAAATCAGTCTTCTTTTCTTTTGCATTTCTGCCCCTAACATTTAGCCTAAATACAAAATATACATACACCATTTATAAAAATACATTAAACTAATTTCTCCGTTAACTTAACACATTCTGTTAAATATGAATTATTAAATTGCTGTTTTAACCTTACCCTTTCATAACTAATCCCTTCTTTTTTCTTTCTTTTCTTCATTCTCTCTTACATATCCTCCAAAACTGAATTCAATTTTAATCCAAAGTCTCATAACACTAATCTTAATAACTAATAATTCTCCAATAATTCTCCTTATCTCTTTAATTCCCACTACTCTAATTCTTTTCAATGCATCTCAACCCAACTCAATCCCCTCGATCTCCCTCTAACCAGGGTTTCCCAATAGTAGAATGAATGATTCATATAACAAAAGAATGGAATTTTCTCTATTTAGAATTTGCAATAGTAGATTACAAGAATAATGAATGAATGAATGAAATCTCTATAACTTGAGTTTCCAACAACTGGAAAATTATATCATAGAAGATTAGATTAGGGAAAATATTCTGTAACACCCTGGTCCAAAACATCGATTTTTCTAATAACTGCCCACCACAGGCTTGCCTCATAAAAGGTGCTATAGCTGATTGGTGACCTATAATCCCAGGCAATTATATATATAGGAAATTAATCTTTCAATCCCCGATATGGGACAAATTTCCCACATCTCTCCTCTCCCTTTTTTGGGAGAAACAACAGCCGACGGCCAAGGGGGGCCCACTGCCACATGACAGCACAACTGCCCCCCCTCTCCTGGGCCCCACCGCCCACGTGGACAGCAGTAGCATCTGCTGCCTTCAATTGGGTGGCCCCACCTCAACCACGTCAGCCACGCTGACGCTGCGCAAGTAGCAAGCAACATCTGCTGCTCTGTGGGCCCCCCACCATGCAACAAATCCCATGGAACCCCCCTATAGGGAACTCTATAGGGCAACCTCTATATATATATTCTTAACACGTGGTGTTACATATTCAAACTTTAACTAATTTAGGAAAAGAATATTGTTTCCTGTTACATTCTCCAAACAAACTAATTTATGAAAACAATTAGGATTCTAAAATAAGAAAAACATCTAGGAGAGCATCATATGATGATCTCATCTCAGGAGCGAGGGAAATCACAAGAGGAAATGAAGAAGATGATTGTGGTTTAAGAATTGAAAATATATGGAAGAAGAAGATGGCTAAGTTGTTTCAATTAAAGAGGTAAAGGTATAATGGTAATTGAATAATTTCTATTTAACGGAATATTTATCTTTAACAGTGATGTGGGTATAATGTGCTGAAATAAGCGTTATATGGGTATCTTGTATTTGAAGCAAACATTAGGGGTGGGGGGGGGGGGGGGGGGGGGGGGGGGGGGGTGGGGGGGGGGGGGGACATTTTCTAATTAACCCTATTATTTAAGACAAGTAGATAACATGTTATGTAGAAATTTATTTGACTATATTTATCACCACATAGGTTGTTTTAACATAAACTTAATTAATTTTGGGAAAAAATAAGAAGATGGTTGGCGTTTCTGTAAGTGTAGTGTATTGAAATAATAAAAGCTTAAGCAGTTTAAAAAAAAGAGTAATGCTACACCTACTATCAAATCTAATACCTTTTTCTTTACTACTTTAGGTGGTACACTATTAGTGGAGAATTTTTTCCCAAACTTTCCCACTTTTTGAAAGTTTTTTCCAAACTGTCCTACTTTTATTAAAAATTTTCAAATTGCCTCACTCGCTTTCTGAAAAAGCGAGTGTGGTTAAAACCTCATCGCTTTTTCAGAAAGCGAGTGTGAGACTTTTGATTTTCGAAAGCGTAGACTCGTTTTTTGAAAAAACGATTGAGTTTTAACTAAACTCGCTTTCTCAAAAAGCGAGTGGATCGTTTTGGTAAATACTCTCAAAAGTGGTTTGTTTTGATAAATACTTTCGAAAGTGGGTTAATTTGGTAAATACTTTCAAAAAGTGGGTCATTTTGGTAACAAGTTCCTATAATTATACCCTGCTTTAAACCACTACTTAACCTATGGGTACAACAAACCTCAAAACAAAGTTAATTAGGAAGGTTGAAAAACTCCATGCTCTTCGAATTAAAAGAAAAACTAATGGAAACAAAAACTATATAAATTTTGCATGTATAGTACCCATGAACGCAATGGCTTGTGGTCATCTCTAAAGTGTGGATGCTTAGAGCTTGATCTTGTTTTCAGCCACAACCTCAACGCTCGAATATGTAATGTGGTGCATATCACTTTCTCGTATTTAAAAACAGTCATAGCCTCCAAACGTTTTGCTTATATGGATATGTATGCATGATTATAATATGTAGTTCTGAACCTCTTCTCATGATTGTAAGTACTAATCACATAAAAATTATTTTTTGTCAACCATCGAACTCCATATCATCAATGTTATAGCCTCCAAATAGTTTTGCTAAAATGGATCTGCACTTATAGCCTTTCACACATATATGGGCCTATAGTTGGCTAATATTCCCTTGATCGGGAAGATTAAATGTACTAATCACTCACCAAATTCCACACTTCATCAATGATCCCCGGTCTACTTTGAATGCAGTGAATGTGTACTTAATCATAACTCATAAGTATAATTAATAGTAAACTTATGTCGTTTTAATTATCTAAAGATTGAAAGGTGAGAAGAAATTAATAGTAACATATTTATCCAATGTGGTAACCAACAAAACAAGGACTCCTCTACTTAGAATCTTAATTATATGTTATCATATCATAAGACCCATAAGCTTAGGTATATCTCAGTTAGATTGCATTGGGAAAGATACCTCTCTTACCAAAGAGAAAGTTAGGCATAAAAATTTGACCAAATACAAGGGCAATATTCGTTTGTATGGGAATATTCGTTTATGTGCGAAACTTTGTCCTAAGCCCCATCTTTTACCACAATGTTTTATTAACTTTTGACTTTTAATCATAAACTTTGAAGTGCATACTATTTAGCAGCTCCTTTAATCCCGGAGTAGTGCTAATTATACTATTTTTTGTACTACTTTTGATATTTTTCTTCATTCACTAATCAAATTTCTTCTATAGATGTTGATAAAAGAATTTATTTTTTTATTTTTTCTTATTTACATATGTATTTGGTAGTGAAGTACTTGCAAGTATATATAAGAAAGTCAGAGAGACAAATAGAAAATCACCTAGAAGCGAACTGAGGGGTCAAAATTAACTTTGACATGCCAAGATCACCTAGAATCCATTTAACACGCCACGCATATTGCTCGCTCCATCATACCATTGACCTCTAATATTTGACATGTCAAGATCATGAATTTTAAGGATAGAATAAATTCCGTCCGTCAAAGTTTGTGTTGTAGTATTTTCAACAATAAGCATTGCAAAAATAAGTTTCACAACAAGGTGGAGGATGACTTTCTTTCAAACTATATATATATATCAAGTAGTGATCATCAACTTCTGTTAGACTGCATTATCTTCATTCTTATTCTCATTTTAGTACCTTCAAATTAAGAGTTCAAGTCTAAAAGAGCTGCTCTTCTTCTTCTTCTTCTTCTTCTTTACTTTCTCTTTTTTCTTGAAATTATTAACCAAACTGCCCACTTTCTGAAAGTATTTAACAAACCGACCCACTTTCGAAAGTATTTACGAAAACAACCCACTTTCGAAAGTATCTTTCGAAAGTATTTACCAAAATTATCCACTCGCTTTTTGCTTTTTGAGAAAGCGAGTTTGGTTAAAACCCAATCGTTTTTTCAAAAAGCGAGTTTACGCTTTCGAAAATCAAAAGCCTCACACTCGCTTTCTGAAAAAACGATGAACTTTTAACTGTTAGAACATGAATTTTATAAAACAGAAAGGACTACCAATGTTTGTGAAGAACAAGAATTCCAGGAGTAAAAGAACAAACCCAAAGCTTTAATACAGAGTCAAGATTTGAATATCTCTGTCCTTAAAGCAAAATTCGCCCTGTAGTGTGACGGTGGCTGGCAAATTGCCTCCCAGGATACAACTGTATTACCTTTCCCTGAAGAGCAGCACCCTTGCTTCAAAGATTCCAGCGAACTGTTGCTGTGTTGTACTCTCAGTGTTTGACACAGAGAAAGAAGAAGAAGAAGAAGATGTAGAATTCGGATTACCAAAAACTGACTTTCTGGCAGACAGGACTTACTAGTCTTATAGGAGAAAATTTGAGCAACTATTGGGAGGCCCATTACTCTGTAACAGTAGAGTAATGGCTCATCAGCAAAGTAGTGGTTCAGATTCACAACTGATGAGCCATTACTCTGATGTTACAGAGTAATGGTGCCAGTTACTGAATGTGAAGAGTATTTGACTGGGGGATATAAGCTAAGATAAGCTAAGCTAAGCCAAGCCAAGCCAAGTCAAGCCAGATCAGACCAAACCATACCAAGCCAAGCCAAGCCAAGTCAAACCGAGCCGAGCCGAGCCGAGCCAAAGCCGAGGCCGAGGCCAGGACTGGGCCAGGCTAGGCGCGCACGCGCACGTGTGTTTGTCATTTTGGCTAAGTCCTCTCTCTACTACACGTTAGTGGTAACCACCGGGCCACGCCCTTTAGTCCAATTTTTTAGTATATATACTAGAAAAATCTTTCCCCATTTCTGATATGGGACTATCCATTTTCTTTAAGTTTCCAAGTTAGTACATTTCGAGTACCCAACTTTGGACCAACATTTCTTATTCATACGGAATTTGTTTTTGGCAAATGAGTATACCACGGAATAGTACTCGACGAGAGAATCGCAATCCAATCATTTCCAGTGCCACCGGTGGCCGGAGCCTGCCGAAATCCGGCCCGAAAAATCAGAAAAAAATTAATTCAAACAATCCCCTACATGAATGGAAATTACCAGACTATGTAATCCAGACACAACATAAAAAGACATGACAGGAAAGACATGACAGAAAAACTTTGAGAGTACAATCGGAAAATCACTGCATCAGGAATGGTAGTAATTTTTCAACTTTGAACCACCCTTAGTGAGTAGCTATCGGATTCACTTGACCAGGTAGTGAACATGATGTCTTGAACTACTCAGGCTTTGATGTGAACCTAGACAATAACTATCATACAGTTTCATCTCCTCACAGAACTAGGTTCTCTTGTTGTGTTCATTTTGGCCTTGAACAACCCTGGTTAATCGTGAGTGAACTTGGAGAATGTATCCTCTCTTCATTCTCCTAGAAACGGCCCCATTTCACACTCACAAGCTGATTGCCCATGAAAGGGTATCCTGCCATATCCCACTTTTATTTCAAAGCTATGGGAATCATTCAAAGCCAAGCTTATCCTTACACCTTGCAGGCAGCACTGTTTTATCATCCTAAGAGTGGGTACGAGATTTTAATCTCTCAGTGCTCACGTCGATTCAACAAGATTTGGATGTCCCCTTGGACCTAGATCTTGGGATCTCCAATTTCTAGGTAGGGTTTCCATCAAGTATCCTCTTTTTTCATAGGCTTTAAACTCATTTCTCTTGATGATCTTACAACTTGTTCCCACAACAAATCTTTAGTAAATGGATCCGCTAGGTTGTCGGTCGATTTTATATACTCTATAGAGATTACTCCATTTGAGAGCAGTTGTCTAATGGTTTTGTGTCGCCTTCTGATATGATGAGACTTACCATTATACATACAACTCAATGCCCGTGCTATAGCCGATTGGTTGTCACAGTGTACACATAAAGCAGATATTGGTTTTTCTCATATAGGAATATCCTCCAAAAAGTTTCGAAGTCATTCTGCTTCCTCAACCGCTTTGTCTAAAGCAATAAACTCAGATTCCATGGTGGATCTGGCCAATAACATTTGTTTAGAGGCTTTCCATGACACCGCTGCACCACCAAGTGTGAAGACATACTCACTTGTGGATTTTGAGTTCTTGGAGTTCGATATCCAGTTGACATCACTGTAGCCTTCTAGTACTGCTGGATATCTAGTGTAATAAAGCGCATAACTTTGAGTATGTCATAGGTAGTTCAATACTCTAGTTATTCCTTTTCAGTGACTTCGTCCTGGATTACTTGTGTAGTGGCTCAGTACATTTACCGAATGTGCTAGGTCTGGTCTTGTACAATTTATTAAGTACATCAGACTACCGATTACACGTGCATATTCCAGTTGTGATATTCTGTCACCTGTGTTTTTGAACAAGTGAAGATTGAGATCCACAGGGCTTTTGGCAGTCCCATTCGAGTAATTCTTGAACCTTTCAGGTGTTTTCTCAGTATAATGAGCTTGAGACAAAGTAATTTCCTCAGACGTCCTGGAAACTTTGATCCTAGTATGACGCCTGCTATTCCCAAATCTTTCATATCAAACTTGCCACTAAGTATGCTGTTAGTTTGTTTGATAATGTCATTACCCGTGATCTCTCAAGATCGATAGCTCTCCTTCTGATTACCCCTCTTTGCACACCAGAATGTATCCATTTGGAGTATCTTTGATGTAGATACACTTATCACATTCATTTATTTTGAAACCATTTGACATCATAACATTGTCAAATTTTGCATGCCACTGCTTTGGAGCTTGTTTCAGTCCGTACAATGATTTTACAAGCCTGTACACCTTATTTTCCTGTCCAGGAACTACCTCTGGTTGTTTTATGTATATTTCCTCTTCTAAATCTCCATTTAGAAAGGCAGTTTTTACATCCATTTGATGTATTTCGAGGTTACGTAGAGCTGCAATAGCTATCAGCATTCTTATGGAAGTTTTTCTCATGACTGGGGAATTAGTATCGAAGAAATCTCGGCCTTCCTTTTGCATAAATCCTTGTGCCACATATCTCGTCTTGTGTTTTTCTATTGAACCGTCTGGTTTCAATTTCTTCTTGAAAATCCATTTGCTTCCTAGATCTTTACACCCAGAGGGCAAATCGACCAACTCCTATGTATGATTTTGTATAATGGAGTCTATTTCTTTTTTGATTGCTTCATTCCACATCGGAGCATCAGGCATAGACATGGCTTCCTTGAATATTCTATGCTCATTCTCTAACAGAAAGGCTGTTACAAAGTCTGAACCAAATGACTTTGATGTTTTAGCCCATTTACTTCGCCTAGGCTCATCACTATCATATTCTGGTTCATCAACCGAAGTGCTTGCATTCCCTTGTTCACGTGTATGTTTGGGATACGTAGTGTTCTTGCACGGAAATACGTGCTCAAAGAAGGAAGCATTCCTTGATTTCATTATTGTATTCACATGAATATCCGGTATATCTGATTTATATACCAAGAACCGATATGCACTACTGTTGTGTGCATAGCCTATGAATATGCAATCAATTGTCTTCGGTCCAATTGTGACCTATTTTGGATTAGACTGCTACTTTTGCTAGACACTCCCACACTTTGAGGTATTTATACGAAGGTACATTTCCTTTCCACATTTCGTATGGTGTCTTGCCAGTTTTCTTGTGAAGTATTTTATTGAGAATATAGTTGGCAGTCAGCAATGCTTCTCCCCACATGTTTTAGGGTAATCCAAAATTCAACATAAGGCATTCATCATCTCCTTTAGAGTTCGGTTTTTGTGCTCGGCAGTACCGTTTGATTCAGGTGAGTAAGGAGCAGTTGTTTGATGAACTATTCCATGTTCAAAGCAGAACATATTAAATGGTGCATCATATTCTCCTTCTTTATCACTCCTAACGATTTTAATCGTTTTGCCAAGTTGATTCTTAACCTTAAGTTTATATTCCTTGAATTTATCCAAGGTCTCATTTTTGCTATGTAACAAGTATACATAACAGAATTTTGTGCAATCGTCAATGAATGTCCCAAAGTAATTTTTACCACCTCTGGTCTGTACGTATTTTAAATCACACAGATCTGTGTGAATTAGACCTAGAGTTTCTGTGTTTCTTTTTACAGAACGTGATGGAGTTTTATTGAGTTTGGCCTCCATGCAAACTTCGTATTTTTCGGAGTTATCTACCTTAAATTTTGGTACCAAATTCATGTTAATTAATCTACGCATGGAATTGACATTAACATGGCGTAGTCTTTCATGCCAAACAGAAGAAAACTCAACAACATAGGCAATAGGAGTTATTTCATTAACTTTGGGAACGATAGGAACAATAGTTTTAGGGATGACTGTCATTACATTAAACTTGAACAGTCCATCCTTTACATATCCTTTACCCAAGTACACCCCATTTTTAGACAATACAAAATTATCAGAAACAAGAACAACCTTAAATCCATTCTTGCTTAGCAAAAAGCCTGAGACCAAGTTCTTTCTAATATCTGGAACATGCAACACATTTGTGAGTGTTAGTTCCTTGCCTGAAGTCATCTTCAATACTATCTTCCCTTTTCCTGCAATTTTGGAGGTGGAAAAATTACCTATGAACAGCTGCTCATCCTTGTTGCACTTGTGGTATGAAGCGAACATCTTCTTGTCCGAGCAGATATGCTTGGTGACCCCAGTATCGTACCACCATTCACGAGGATTGCTCCCAAAAAGATTTACCTCTAATACTACAGCACAAAGGTCCAAGTCAGAGAGACCAGTGGACAAGTTCTCAGCTATGTGTGCATGGGATTTTTTATTCCCTTTTGCATGTCTAGTTCCTGCACGGTTGTTGTTGTCCTTGCTGTGGCAGTCAGAAATTTTGTGGCCCAGCTTACCACACTTGTGGAATTTCCCAGCGAACCTCTTTGCAGGAGGTTTTTGGTTTGAGGCCTGTGGCAAGAACTTTCTCTTCTTGCCCTTATGTTTGTGCTCCACCACGTTGGCCTTTTCTATGGACTAATTTCCATAGGACTTGTTAGCCTTGCGATTCTCCTCTTCGATCCGCAACCTGACAATGAGGTCTTCAAGAGACATCTCCTTTCGCTTGTGCTTGAGTAGTTCTTGAAGTCTTTCCATCCATGTGGAAGCTTCTCGATGAACGATGCAACCTGGAACGGTTCGTACAGTGTCATGTTCTCTACAGTAATTTCATGCATTATCACTTGAATTTCTTGAATTTGACTCACAATTGTTTTGGAGTCAACCATCTTGTAGTCCAGAAATTTGCCGACTACAAACTTCTTGAACCCGGCATCTTCTGTTTTGTACTTCTTCTCCAGAGACCCCCACAGGAGTTTGGACATCTTGAAGACACAGAAGACGTTGTACAGAGGGTCTACCAGGCCATTCAGGATGTAGTTCCTGCAGAGGTAGTCACCCTGAGTCCATGCATCAACCGCAGCAACGGAGTGTGCATCCATTGGTACCAGTATAGGGGCAGATTCAGTGAGAAACCTGTCCAGCTTCAAGGTGGTCAGGTAGAACCGCATCTTCCCCTGCCACTTCTTGAATCTAGTTCCGTTGAACTTCTCTGGTTTTTTCTTCCACAGTAATATGCATGGGCAGAATGACCGAATGTGCTGCAATCGATTGTGCAGTCACATTTTGGGTCACTGTTGTTTCGGCACTGATAAGCCCATTGACACCTTCAATTTGTGTGTTTTCCATGTTCTGAAAGAGTTGAAAACAGAACTGTCAGCTATTTTTCTGAGATGATAATAGTACCTGTAAAAGATCTTCAAAAAACTGTTAGAACAAAGGAAAAAATTTTCTTTAAGATTGTTAGAACATGAATTTTATAAAACAGAAAGGACTACCAATGTTTGTGAAGAACAAGAATTACAGGAGTAAAAGAACAAACCCAAAGCTTTAATACAGAGTTGAGATTTGAATATCTCTGTACTTAAAGCAAAATTCACACCATTGTGTGGCGGTGGCTGGCAAATTGCCTCCCTGGATACAACTGTATTACCATTCTCTGAAGAGCAGCACCCTTACTTCAGAGATTCCAGTGAACTGTTGCTATGTTGTACTCTCTGTGTTTGACACAGAGGAAGAAGAAGAAGATGTAGAATTCAGATTACCAAAAACTGACTTTCTGGCAGACAGGACTTACTGGTCTTATAGGAGAAAATTTGAGCAACTGTTGGGAGGCCCATTACTCTGTAACAACAGAATAATGGTCCATTACTCTGCAACAGCAGAGTAGTGGTTCAGATTCATAACTGATGAGCCATTACTCTGCTGTTACAGAGTAATGGTGCTAGTTACTGAATGTGAAGAGTATTTGACTGGGGGATATAAGCTAAGCCAAGCTAAGCCAAGCCAAGCCAAGCTAAGCCCGGGGCCGGGCCGGACGCGCGCGTGTGTGTGTTTGTCATTTTGGCTAAGTCCTCTCTCCACTACACATTAGTGGTAACCCCCGGGCCACGCCCTTTAGTCCAATTTTTTAGTATATATACTAGAAATATCTTTCCCCATTTTCGATATCAGATTATCCATTTTCTCCAAGTTTTCAAGTTAGTACATTTCGAGTACCCAACTTTGGACCAGCATTTCTCATTCATACGGAATTCGTTTTTGGCAAATGAGTACACCACGGAATAATACTCGATGAGCGGATCGCAATCCAATCATTTTTCGGCACCGCCGGTGGCCGGAGCCTGCCGGAATCCGGCCCGGAAAATCAGCAAAAAATTAATTCCAACATTAACCACAGAAAGCGAGTGAGGCAGTTTGGGAATTTTAACAAAAAGTATGGCAGTTTGGGAAAAACTTTCAAAAAGTGGGACAGTTTGGGAAAAAATTCATTAGTGGAGGTTATTGTAGAGTATGTGGTAGAAACATCCAATAGTAGTGTACTACCTAAAGTAGTAAAGAGAAAGTAGTAGATTTGATAGAAGGTGTAGTATTATCCTAAAAAACCCCAACTCCTATAGTGTGTATTGGAAGGAATCAGAAGAAGGTTGTGGTTGAATTCAACAGTATCAAAATATGTATATAAAAAAGGGTAATGCTACACCTACTATTAAATTTTCTACTTTTCTCTTTACTACCTTTGGTGGTACACTATTAGTGGAGGTTATGGTAGATGGTAGAAACATTCAATAATCGTATGACCTAAGGTAGTAAAGAAAAAAGTAATAGATTTGGTAGTAGGTGTAACATTACACTATAAAATGAAAAAAAACAATAGTTTGATCTGAAAAGAAAAGGGAAGAAAGAAACTGTAGATGGTCATTATGTAATCTACACATTTTAGAGCTAATGAAAGTCCTAATAAAAGAACCCTGTTTAGCAAAATCCTTTTCTACTTTATGAACACATGTCAAACGTTTTATTTAAAAATTATGACACCTCAATCCAATCCAATATTGTCTGCATTCAAAGCACATGGACAACATTGAGTCGACTTCTTCGACGTGTTCCTTTCTCAAAGAAAACCACCAATTTTACTTGGTGTCAATGCCACTGTACAGCTGAGAAGAGTTTTATGAAATCATACTATGCTAAAATACTGAGGATTCAATAAGAAATATGTGCAAGGTTTTTTTTATAGTAAAAATATGTTATATGCAATTTATCGCCAGCTAGCTAGCCAGCTCACTTGGAACTTGAGTGCCCAAGAGCATCTCCAATCGTTTTCTATTTGCCAAAATGACAAAAAAAAAAAAAGCAAAGAAAAGCTACGATCTTTTGCTAGTTTGTCAAATTTTAGTAAACGAAGAACAGTAGCGTGCCAAATTTGAGAAATAAATTTGACAATTACAAAAAGTGGCCAAAATAATAGAAAACGAGAGCTGCAATCATGTTCCGTCTCTATTTTTTAAAGTAAATTAAATGCGTCGGACAAAATTATACAAATATTTATTTTATATTTTTTTTTTACTATTTTAGCAATCGGGCGGAACATGTTCCGTCTTAATATATATATATATATATATATATATATAAGACAATACAAGTTGTGCTGTCTGATAACTCAAAAAACTAAAAGAAGTGGTCGGTTGTTGTCCCGTCTTTCAATTTCTTTTATTAGAAAATTTTAATCCAAGTCTATGTTTCCTCCAAAATTTTCATCAATTGCCAAATCCAATTTAAAAAGAAATTGCTTTAAAGTCAATTTTGTCAAATAATTTTTTTAAAGTTATTTAAATTGATTGGATGGAACAACTTATTTCGTTTGTCCATTTCTTTTTCTGGTTTGCTATATTATAGCAATTTACAGTAAAATATTTTATTTGTCATTTGCTATTTTGCTAAATTGGCAAAATAGCAAAAATGAGATGCTCTAATAGCTACAATTGTGTCGGTTCTACATATGAATTCATAATTTTTTATGTACTGGATATCAATTATTTAAACATCTGGATTAGATTAGCTATCCAATGGGACCATATCATGTCTAGAAAACTAGGTAAGGACATAATATAAACAAAATGGCTCATGATAGTGTTGTCTCCTTAATTTTGTAGGAGGGAGAGACGTGGAGCAATTTTCAATCTAGCGGTAGCAACTACGGTCATATTAGAAAGAAATTGTTAAATAAGGTCAAATTAGTTACATAATATAAAGTGATATATGAAAATGACCGAGTATATCGATTCTTACAAAAATTATAGACAAAGTATACCAAATCGTTATAAAAAAATTTATAAAAAAATTTTAGCTATTTGTAAATTGGTGAAACAACCTTATAATTTTAGTTTAGTGAAGGGCTAATTTTGCTATAAAAAAAATAATAAAAAAATAAAAATAAAAAAAATAAAAAAATCCTTGAACTATCTCTTTTATGCAGAAAATCTCACTCACCTTTTTTAATGCAGAAAACCATATTTAACTATGATTGTGGAAAACACACGACTCTGTTAGGATGTTGTTATTTTTCGTCACGTGCAACGTAGGTGACTTAAAAAATGACAATTTTATCCCCCAAATGTTTTACCCTTATTTTCTTCTTTTCTTCCTCCTTTCTTCAAAACTCATTTCTTTCTCCCCCAAATCTGACCCTAATTCCAAATCAATCCCCCAATCTACACTCTCCAACCCCCAAATCAACCTAATCAACCCCCAAATCCATCTTCTTCCTCATCGCTGACGCCATCCATTCGTTGATGCCATCCAGTCGACGCCGGCATCCGGTGTAGACTTTCTCCCAAAATTCAATTTGAACAAAGTGAGTAGCACCGTCATATTTACCCAATACCCGGACCCGGCATGGACCGGAACCGACCCAATCTATACGGGTCCAGGTTCAGGTCATAAAATAAGACCCGATGCACTTCTGGGTCTGGGTTCGCACAAAATAGAACTGACCCGGACCTGGACCCAGACCTGTTAAAAAATACCCTAAAAATATGAAATTTGAATAATAGATTTACAGATATACATGTAAATAGTAATTATTAATGATATATGTGTTAATAAAATATTTATTTATGTACTTAGGTACAAAAAATATTGAAAACGTAGAATATCGGGTGCAAAAATACTTAGTGCAAATATTTATTTCCCACTACCAGACCTGATGGGTAGATTTTTTTAATTAAGACCCGGACCCGGATCCGACCCGATTCTCGCAAGTCCGGATCCACGTAGTGGATGGCCCGACCCGATAGCAGTTCTAGAAGTGAGTTCCTATTATCTTTCCGTCTTCCTTTGTGAGCTACTTATGAAGATGGAGTTAGTGGTTTTGGTAGTCTGAAACAAATGGCTTGTTTGTGGTGTCGGGAATATTAAATGAATGGGTTGTTTGTGGTGTCGGGAATCTTAAACAAATCGGCATTGGGGGAGGAGGGGGGAGGGGGTGTTGTCCCGCCCCAATACTCAGTCAATTTATTATATTTATTTATTATTTATTGTACAATTGCCCACCATAGGCCACCTCTGAAAAGGTGGTTAACCAATTAAGTGACTCTTGATCATAGGCAATTATATTTACTATTTAATTATTCTTGTTAACTCTCGATATGGGAAAATTTAATCCCCACACCCACTGATTTCTCTCTTTCTGACGTTAGCACAGGCAACTCCCCTCTGGCCTCATGCCACGTCAGCAGACTTGCCCTTCTCTGGGCCCCACGTGACGTCAGCAGCAGCAACCCCCTCCTGGGCCCTACGTGACGTCAACAGCAGCAGCAGCAGCAGCTGCTCTGCTACTGCCGCCCCCTCCGTGGGGCCCTCCTCGCCAACAAATCCCACAACTACCTCCCCTATAGAATCTTCTTTAGGACAACCTCTTTATACTCTCTCTCTCTCTCTCTCTCTCTATATATATATATATATATATATATATATATATATATATATATACTATATTATATATCTCTTGAAATTATAAGGTGTTACAGGAACCTCTGAATGTGGGGTTGCGATGGGGTTAGGATTTGGACAGCTATCCAAATAGAGATTGTAGTCATTGTGGGGGGCTCTGTATCAGTAGCAGGATAGATTTTTTTTGTGTTAGATATGCATGAGTAGGGTTGTGTAACACTGTAATGACATTATAAGAAAATATTGGAAGCCACAGTAGATCCAGGTCTTGCTAATAATCACTTCTGTTATGAGATGCCCAAAAACAGAAATGAAGTAATAAGCCAATAAGTAGGGACCTGTTCTAGTTTCTTCTCATGTGCAGTTATAAACTCATCAATTCTTTGTTGGAGTATCTAATAAGCAGAACAAGATGAGGATATAAGTCTTGGATAAACACAAATGTAATTTCTATAATAAAAAGAAACTATTCAGAGGTAAGTGAGTCTGTTTGTAAATTTCTCTTGGGTATAAATGATGAAAATGAAAGAATACTGACATGTTTTACGTGAAAGAGTTTATTCTTCAATTGCTGGAAGTTGCGATTGCATAAACCACATAATAACAGAAACCAAGAATAGAGCTATATTAGTCGAATTTGAATAATATGAATTTTTTATTTTTTTGCAGATCTTTCATGTGTTTTTCTGAACATATTTGCTGAATTAATTAGTTTAAATTTATATTAGCTGAATTACTTAGATTAAATTTATGTGTTAATTGTATTTAAATAGCAGGATGGTGTTAGCAGTGTGGATTCATTAGGATGGATACTTTCAGAAAAATTCCGAGAAGTGGTTATACATTGGTGAAAAAAAGAGATTATATCGGTATATACTTCCGGAATTGCATGGTTGGGAAACGTTGAAAAACATTTTAACCAAATGTGGCGTCTACACTGAAAAAGTTTGCATCTACTATAGATTAGGGGAGTGGCAATTGCCAGAGAATTTTCAGTTGGCAAATGACCAAACGACAACGAAGAATATGTGGGAAGCTCATAACATACAGCCTGAGATAAGGTATGTATATTTGTACCTTGATGGAACCAAGGGTGTGGAAGGGCTTTATGGAGATGGGGATTGGGGTTATCCTCCGGGGTATGTCAGGATCGTGGACAATGGTGTTCACATTGATAACATAATTCTCCCTCCAAGAGAGACTAGCAAGGGTATATCTCCATCTAACCAGCGTTTACAAGCAGTGGAGACATCAATGGATGGTAATTTTTTGGTTAATTTGTTACTTTGTAATGATAAAATATTTAGTTACATTTTGATGTTATACATTTATTTGATTATAATACATTTCTTTATTTTACTTCGGATGCAGATGAGATCCCAAATGAGCTAATGTATCAAGCTCTTGATCAGCTAGGCACCCGATCACAAGCGATTCAGTCAGAAGTGGGAGGATTCAATCAATTAGGCACACAGTCACAGTTCGAAGATGCTAATGTAATGTTTGGAGACTCCGATGAAGATTCCGATGCAGAATACATTCCAACAAAATCTGATGCAGATGAGGATCGCTGTGAAGCCGAAGTAGAGGCGGTTGGGGGTGGTGTAAAAGTGGAGGAGGAGATAAATGAGGCAGTTCCTACTACTGAGTATTTTGTGGATGAAGGCCCTTCCCAAACAAAGAAGGCAGTAACACAAGAGAAGGGCAAAAGCAATGAAAGTATTCCTAAAAATTTGGGAGGTAGACCAAAATCGAGGAGGCAACCTGAAAAGATGTGTGGGGATGACTGTGATGTAGAAGTAGTTGATACATAGTATGAAGATAGTGATGTATTAGGGCTACTTTTAGTATTAGATGGGGAGGAATGTGAGACGAATATACAGTACAAGAAAAAAAAGTGTCATGCCCCACTTCCCAAAATATGGAACACAAGCTCATGACATTGGCCCGGCGAATGACTTGCGTCTTCCATAAGCTGTTACTGATTCAACTCAACAATATAAACAAGAAAGAGATACAACCATGCATGCATATAAGAGCAATCACATGAATAACAAAACGATTTCAAACATGAGATAGCAATAAGATAACCAAATCTGGAAAAAGTAACAATTCTGGGTCAAATACCCACAATACAATAAAATAACAATATTCAATGTTTTAAGTCTCCATAACATAAACGATAAATAAATAAGCGATGATGCTATCAATTCCTTCACTAGCATTGTTCTCCCAATCCATCAGGCAATTCTCCTTGATTACCTGTAAGGTGTTCATCTAAAAAGAAAGAAGAATATGTCCTTAGAGCAAGTCATGGACAGCAAGTAGTAGAAAAATGGATTACAATAAAAGCATGATATATCAAGAATGAAGGACGGGATCAAAGTCATGAACAAAGACAAGGGTTGGCAATAATATCAAGGATCTATGTTTAATCAAGCAAAGATCAATAATTTCAATTCAAGTTCAATATCGATGGCAATATACGGGATCAAGCATGAAATGTCAAATGCGGATTATTATTCATTTTATTAACCTATCTAATGCACGTAGTACTGTGTCCCATTCCACAGGTACGGTGCATGCAATCAATGTCTTTTAGACTTTAGTAGTGAACTCTACAAATCATGTACTCGGGTCATGCAATAACAATATTCCATCCATAATGAGAATTTATCCAGAAGATGCTACAAGATCACAAGAACACAAGATCACAAGATAACAATATAGGATAACACGAGCCCCTCGTCCGAGTACAGTCCCTGATTGTTCACTACCAAGTCGATCCTTAATATCCCAGCTTGTTAATATTTTATTTTCATCCTATGTGAGTATGCAAGAAGGTGTCAAGGTTGTGCGATGGTATGTGTGACTAATTCCATTAATTACAAGCAAGTCAAGAAACATTTATACTATATCAATACAATCCCCACAATCTAGACAGCAGGATGTTACTGTACAAAAATAGGTATTTCCGCTGCTACAGGAAAGCAAATCTGAATCCATCAGAAGTTCTAGAAACTACTCTCTTCCGGTTCCAGCGAATATACATACGACATATAAAAATCATAGAAACTAGGTTCAAATCCTTATTCTTTTCGGATTTCATATTCAGGCAGTAGGTTATAGATTATATTCACATATATGTTTCAGGTCAGAAATCTTATCAATCAAATCTGCAAAAATTCAGAGTGATTCCTACACATGTCTAGTATCAGCCAAATTAATTTCACATTTTAATTTTACTGTTAACATGTTCCATTTATTAATAAATGAGAATGATACACATGAAATTATGAATATGGAAATCCAGACTCAGCAGTACTAAAAGACAGATATCTAGCTGATTATATATCGGAATTCAATTCCGTTGAATGTTCTGAAAAATAGACTCATGGGGCTACAATTCATATTTACAAAGTTCTTTCAGATTACTACAGCAACAAGTTCGAAATTATGATCAAATAAAAGTAAATAGCAGGCCAGAAATTAAATTAACATAAGTAGACAATAATTCATCATACAAGCATACAATTTCATGATAATAAATTAATACAAGTTCTATTTGGTGATTAATATGCAATTTCAAGATTAACGATGAAATTTACAATCATGACAATTAATTCATGAAAATCAAATTCATTCGAGAAGATTCAATTCATCAATCAATTCTATAACATGGATCTAGTTGTTTTCATGTATTACGTGCATATGCAATGCACAATAGGGACTAGGATTCGAAGATATTGGCACGAAGTCAAGAATATCTTGGGTTAGCTCATGTAAATCCTCAATATACTCAACGGAAGATGAATAGTATAACAATACGATAAAAAGATCTACTTGCGGGGATCAACAAAATTCTTGAACAAGAAAAATAAAACTGGTTCAAGAGAGACTTACCTTTTAGACGGTAAATTCGAATATAATAGAATAACGGGATGAGAATCACGTGCAAAACTCGTACAATCATGCATTTATAAACACGTCTACACAATGCGCACAAGAAATCCATAGCAAACAGCAAAACTACCCTCCACAAAACATCAAATAGCAACTCTCCAAAATAGCAAACACCGGATCGTCCAATCACACAACAGCCAAAACAGGAAACGACAGTTTCGGCTAATAGCAACCAGCGATGGCAGCAGGGCTTGGCTCGACTGGCGGCTGTACTGGCAGTACTCGGGGAAAAGCTGGAGGAGTCTAGGGCATCGACAGTCGACAATGGACAGCGAGGTGGTGCACGGGGGAAGAGCAGTTGATGGGAACAGGACTTCAATGGCGTCCTCTGTTTTCTTCCAAAACAGAGGAAGAGGAAGAGGAGGAGGGGGCCGACGAGCGAGTGCAAGGGCGGTGGGAGATGATTGCAGTCGAGGGTGATGCTCAGGGTAGGGCGTCGATGAGGCAGTGGGTTGATGGGTTCGGCAAGAGCGAGGGATTAAGATGGCGGAGACAGAGGATGGGTTTAGCGAAGGTTGACGAAGACGGGATGGCGAGGACTAGAGGCGCTACGGTTGGTGGAGGTGAGGACGAGGATGGACGAGGGTGGTCGGAGGACGAGGAAGGACGGGGAGGTGGTGAGCGGTTTGAGTTCAAAATGACACAGAGAGAGAAAGAAGAGGGCGGCTGAAGGGTGTTATAATTAGATGGGTAATTAGGGTTAGGAAAATAGTTAGTATATATAGGGAATAATAGGATACTGGGTTAATGGGTAATGAGTTTAAATACAAAGAGAAGAAGACTATAGGGTTTTTGGGTTTAAATAAATAGGATAAACAATTAGGATATTAATAGATTAAATTAGAGTACTCAATACACAAAATATTCGAATAGGTTGTACAACACAATTTTACAGGGTTCAATAGAAAATAGAATTAATTGAAAGAATACAATTAGATTAAGATTTAGCTTTTCACAAATAATTAGAATAACCATATATTAATAATATACTTGGTTTGTACATTAAAATAATAATAATAATAATAATAATAATAATAATAATAATAATAATAATAATAATAATAAGAATAATGATAATAATAAAAATAATCTATCAATTAGGAATTGAAAATAAAGTTAACGTACACCATTATTCGAAAATAAATATAATTTTCAATTAGAAGATACTTTAATATAAAAATCCAAACCGAATTTAACACATAACGAATTTATAAAAATTCAAAATACAGAAAATACTTAAGAAATATGTATTTGCCGGAACGGGGGTTACAACAAGCATAGTGAGGAACCAATTATTGTAATAGGGATGGAGTTTTCAAATGTTGATGAATTCAGAACTTGTTTGAGAGAGTGGGCTATTAGGAATGGGTATGACCTATTTTGGAGGAGGAACGATGCGAAGAGGTGCACAGTTGAGTGTATGTCAGAAGGTGATTATCCTTTCTATGTTAGGGTTTCATGGAAAGAATCCGAAAGAGTCTTCAGAATTGTATCACTCTGATTAGAACACACATGTGAGAGGGCTGTGGAAAATTGTCAAGTTACGGCAAGTTGGTTGGTAACCAAGTATCTTGAACATTTCAGAGAGGAGCCTGATTGGAGTTTGCCATCTTTCATTTCTGCAGTTAATAGAGATTATAGGGTTGTAGTTAGCAGAAATGTAGCTTATAGAGCTAGAAGAATGGCTCAAGATGAGGCTGATGGAAAGCATGTCGAGCGATATAGTCAGTTGTGGAATTATGCAAATGCCATGATGAAGAAATCAAAACTGAAAATATAGATGGTTGCGAGGAGAAGAGATTCAAGGGTGTGTTCGTATGCTTTAGTGCATTAGTGAATGGTATGTTGAATGGTTGCAGGAAGATTACTGGCATGGATGGTTGCCATTTGAAGACATCTGCTGGGTGTATTGTTGACTGCATGTTCAAGGGACCCAAACAACCAGATGTGGCCAATAGCATGGGCAGTCGTAGGTGTTGAAAACAAAGAAACATGGAATTATTTCTTAATACTTTTAATGGAGGCAATTGGTGTATCAAATTTGAAAGGCTGGACCTTCATTTCAGACCAACAAAAGGTACCAGTTCAGATCATGCTTAAATATTGATATTGATTACTTTTTAGATTTTCTTCACAACTTGTTGGGGCTAACCATTCATTTTCTACATGGTTGTAGTGGTTGTTGGAGACATTTAAAGAAATTGTACCTGAAGCTCATGTCAGATACTGCGTGAGACACTTGTACACAAACTTTGTTAAAAAGTTAAAGGGTCTAGACTTACAAGGAGAAGTTTGGGGGGCAGCAACTGCATATACTCATCAAAAGTGGGAGTTATCAATTAATAGAATGAAGGATATATCAGAAGAAGCTACACAATGGTGGATGGATGTTGGCCCTGAGAAGTGGTCCAGATCACACTTTGATGAATCAACCAAGTGTGATTTGCTATGCAATAATATATGTGAAGCTTGGAACAAATATATTGCAAGCAAGGGATCGCCTAATCATAACAATGTTGGAGATGATTAGGAGAATAGTGATGGTGAGATTGCAGAAAAAGAGAGAGATGATTTGTAGGTGGACTGGGGTTGTCACCCCCAAAATTCAAATGAAATTGAAGAAGACCTATGAGAAGTCTAGACTTTGTAGAGAGTGGCAAGTTTCTGGAGTAGTGTGGAGACATGCACTAGTATCTCTAACAAATAGAAGAAAGGGAATAGAGGACTTCTGTGATAGCAGATACACTAAGGCCACATATATGAAAGTCTATGAAGGTAATTTGTTTTATCTACAATTTGTAACATTTCTTTCCAACTTTGATCATTTTATGTACAATTTGTACCTTATTATCTTATCTTCTTACAATTGTGTCGTAATATAGGTATCATTGAACTAGTTCCAAATTCATCTCTTTGGGATAAGTTGGACTATGAAAAGATCCTTCTCCCACGTTTGAGAAGAGCTTCTGGAAGACCACCTGGGTTGCAAAGAGCTAGCAAAGTGGGCATTACAATGAAGTGCACTAGGTGTCACCAATTTGGTCACAACATCAGAATCTGCAAAAACGAACCAGTTCCACAACAGGAAAGATCAACCAACAAATGTGGGAGGCCAAAGGGGAAGAGAACTGATGAAGTTGTGAGAAGCGTGATACAAACTTTGGATGAGATTTAAATTGATATTGGTGGTGGTTGAGGGTGGGGTAGCCGGAGAGTAGGACTAGACTCCAATGCAGAGGAGGCCCTTGGGTTTGAGAGAGGACTGCAAAATGTGGAAGGAAAAAAAAGGAGAAAGAACCATATATGTGAGGGGTTAATTTTAAGAAGTCCAAGGTAAATTGTTACAAAAATTCATTTCAGTTTACAGCAACCTATAGGGATATTCATCATTTTTGCCTTCATATAGGTCAACAGCTCTAATGACATTCCTGGTGAAGGTGGAGGCGGAAGTTAGCATGCAAAGATTTGATTGTAATGCACTAAATTAGCAAGTACTTTTAATTTATAACCATGACAATAACTACACATACGTATTGTTTTGCTATGTGTTAGGTTGGTAATTTTGATGTTCTTGAAGTGGAGCATATGAACCAATGAACAATACTATCAGTTTCCAAGGTGGTTTGTATGTGCTTTTGGCTGAATAGCAGCAGGTGCAAAAACTTGGTCTACTGTAAAAATAGCAGCAGGTGTTTTTGGTAGCAGCAGCAAGTGCAGCAAGTGTTTTTGGTAGCAGCAGCAAGTGCATATTGTATGCAGGGCAGCAAGTGCATGTTTGAATGTATACATATTATTTTTTGGTAACCTGCAAAAACAGTAATGATGAATGTGGGAGACTGTATGATGTGTATGTTGAATGTTTATTTTGTAAGCTGAATTGAATTAGTTGCTGATATGAATGAATTAGTGCAGATGATCTTGATTTTGTAGCAGGAGGAATTTTTTGGTTATATGAATTTGTTGCAAGTGCATGTTTGAATTTTTGGGTCGCTGATATTAATTTTTTGTTGTTGTGAGTCGCATGAGGACAATTTTGGTTGCTGATATGAATTTGTTGCTCAATTGTCAGCTTTTTTGTGTAGTTTGCTGAATTGAGTGAAATTCCTCAATTTTTTTTGATGTATGCTGGTTTTAATTATATACCTTATTTTTTGGGTGATGTATGCTGTCAGTTTTGATATGTTGGATTATAATTTTGATCTCACTTTGATGTCATGTTGTGAATATTTGTATATCACCTGACTATATGAGGTTACTGAATAAAAAACTAAGTTGAATGATGTTTTTTAATCAAAATATGATAGTTTAGTGAGGTTTTTTATCATCCGAGAAAAAGATAGATGAGATTTTAGTCACCAATATAGAAAGTTGAATGTGGTTAGCTAACACAAACTACAACGTTAGATCATGATTTCTAAGCCAATACTCATATCTCAACTACAACGATACACAAACTAACAAATCCATTCCATTCTTAAGAGTTAATACAACTTTAACAATTCTCTCCTTTCCATTGCTACTTCATAATAAGTAACAACAAAATAACCAAGAAAAGCAAAAGCAAGTACCCTATAAATCCTTTCATGGTTCCCTCTCTAACTTTCAACTCCACCACAATGAATTACATTCTGCTTCCAACTCATGCTTCCACTTCTTTAGATCTACAAAAATGGCACCAAGTTTAATTTCCATCTCACTTGCTTCATCAACTACCAGCTTCAACTTTTCATTTTCCATCTTCAGTTCTGAGTAAGATTTTCCCCCTTCTCAGCTCCTCCTACAAGTTCAACCCACCGAAAAAGTCTGCATTTGTTTGTTTGCTAATTTGGACAACCCGCAAAGTATCTTCCAGCATTTGTAACAGTGCTTGCTAGCTTCACAACTGCATGATCTTTGTGAAAACACACTAGGGTTCCACCTTCATCGCAGCTATTATGCAAGTTCCTCCTTGAAGCTTTGGAGGTTGTGAAATCTGCATGTACATATATGCATACATCAAAATAATAAATGCGACAAATAAGAGAGAATGGAATCGGATCGAGCTCAAATATAAGCGAGAATGGCGTGAACATATCACCTGACATTGGATCTTTCAAGTGGGAAATGGAATCAGATCGATTGAGATCAATTTAGGGTTTGAATTGCTGATTGCGTCAGGATTGTGGAACTGGGAGGGTGCACTATGCGTCAGGAAGGAGGAAGAAGGTGGACAAGGCGTTGGATGGTGTAGATTGATTTGCGATTAGGGTTAGATTTGGAGGAGAAATAAATGGGTTTTGAAGAAAGGAGGAAGAAAAGAACAAAATAGGGGTAAAACAGTCGGGGGGTAAAATTGTCATTTTTTAAGTCATGTGCGTTACACGTGACAAAAAACTAACAGAACTCTAACAGAGTCGAAGTGTGTTTTTCGCAATCAAAGTTCAGTGCGGTTTTCTATATTAAAAAAAGTGAGTGAGATTTTCTGCATAAAGGGGATAGTTCAAAGGGGTTTTTTAAAATTTAGCCTTAGTGAAATTTACTCAAATATTTTGAATTTTTTCCCCAAAATGACCCTCTTTTTGTTAGTTTTTTCCAAACTGACCTACTTTTTAAAAAAATTCCCCAATCGACCTGCTCGCTGTCTCAAAAAGCGAGTTTGGAGAAAATCCCTTCGCTTTTTGAGACAGCGAGTGTGAGGCTTGGGTTTTTTTATTTCTCCCTAGCCAAGACTCGTTGTCTTAAAAAGCGATGAGATTTTTCCCAAACTCGCTATTTGAGACAGCGAGTGTCGTTTGGGGGGTTTTAATACCCCAGGCTCGAATTTTTTCCTCCCCTTATCTCTATTCTTACTCTTTCTTATCTCCAGTCTTACTCTCTCCTTAACTCCGAAACCCAAAACCCTAGCCTCCCAAAATCGACCTCCTACCTACAAAATCTCCTATAAATCTAAATATATTCACTTAATCTTTCCTAACCCTCTCACCTTCCACTCTCAAAACCCTAAACCCATCTTCCGAAAGATCCATAAGTTGGAATTTTGATAAACTTCAACTCTTCTAACCATATATCTACGACTATATCCTTCCAAATATTGTGGTGAAGGTATGATTTATATCACCTATTATTTTGTACATTTTTGTAGGTTTTGTTTGTGGCTAGATAATAACTCGTATTTTTGTATAAATATACATAGGTATGGATTGCGATATTCCTATTTGGTTATACTTTGGTGGTGAAATAATTTGTGATCCATAGATAGGATGTTGTTATAGTGTCGTTGATCCTGAAATAGTTTGGGCACCTCGTACCATTACATTGGCAGAAATAGTTGAGAAAATTTATGAAGTTGCTAATTGGGATATGGCTTAATGGAATGTGAAAATTTTAGCTCGGTACGCAGCAGGAAAAGGAGATGGTCAATATTTTATAACAGTTCTCGTATCTACTGATAATGCTATGAAGTCAATGATTGCTAGGACACTTGATCCCAATTGTACTTGGTCAGCATTGGAGTTATAAATTTAGCAAATCCAAATTATGAATGCTCAGCCACATGATAATCCTAGTTCAAGCTTCTTACAAGAAGTACCGACACAGCAGATGAGGTTTAATCTTGTTCAAACTTCACAAGCAATCTCACTGTCCCCACAAAAAGACCCGTGCACAAATACAACAAGACCGGATTCTACAGATGTTGAGTTGCCACGTCAACCTAGTCCGGTTCATGACTATATTTGAAATGACACTTTATTTGAATTATTTCAAAAAGCTACCATTAACAACGACCTATTAGATGATGATGAAGAAGAGGAAGAAACAGATGATGAAGTTGATGAGAGTGTAGAAAATGATGATGGGGACGAAGATGATGAATATGCAAATGTAAACACAAATGAGAGTAGGGCTAATGAAGTGAGAGCTATTGATAGCTATGCCAATGTTAATGATCATGTTACCGAGGAGATGACACAAGGTGTTAGAGTACATCAAGTTCCACAAGAGTCATCCGGTTCATCCAATGTAAACGAATTGTACATTGGACAGGAGTTTATAAGTAAAGAGTCGATTCAGTAGGCTGTGAAACTATATTCTATTAAGAAACATCATGAATTCGTAACAATGAAATCTACACCGACACTATACACCGTTAAATATAAATTGGCACATAGGAAATGTACAATTGAGGAGATTGTGAAAATTCTCCCAGTAGTAGGTGAGGGTGGTTGCCCTTGGAGATTACGAGCAATCGTTCTAAAAGGCGGGACAAATTTTGTGATGAAGAATATAGTTGGGCCTCATACTTGTACGAATTTCACGTTGAATCAAGACCACTGTAAAGTGGATTCTAACCTTATTTGCAATTTGATTGTGAGTGTGGTAAAGTCTTAGATAGGTTTAATACCACGGGCCATTATTGAGATAGTGAAACTACAATATAATTATCAGATTTCATCTAAGAAGGCTTGGATTGCAAAACAAAAAGCAATTGAGAGCTTGTTCGGTACCTTCGAAGAAGCATATACGAAGTTGCCTTTTCTTCTATTAGCAATACAAGCAGCAAATCCAAGAACCGTTGTCCACTGGGATAAATATCAGTCTGGTCCTGGTGAGGAAACATTCAAGGGAGTATTTTGGGTATTTGGTGCTTCGATTGAAGATTTCAAGTCTTGCAGACCTGTTATTAATATTGACGGAACTCACTTGTACGGTAAGTACAAGGGTTGTTTGTTAATTATTGTTTTCCCGGATGTGAATGATAGCATATTTCCCTTTGCATTTGCATTAGTTGATGGGGAGAGTATAAATACTTCGACATGGTTCATGAGTTGCATTCAGTATTTTGTCACTGATCGTACTGAGTTGTGTGTTATCTTTTATATTCATGCTGGTATTTTGTCTGCTATAAAATTGCAAAATGGATCTTGGAACGAACCTAATGCATATCATTGTTATTGTATGCGTCATTTTGCTACAAATTTCTTCAGTAAATTTGGTAGCAAGGCAATGAGGAAAAGAAAAAATTATAGCGTGTCAAAACCAACCCAAAAAGTTCAGTACCAAACTCGCTAAACTTGAAACCATCAATGTCGAGGTGGCTAATTGGTTGAAAGAGAAACCGGTTGAGAAATGGACACTTTATGCAGATGAAGGTCGATATGACATAATGACTACGAACATATCAGAAGTCTTCAATTCAGTCTTAAAAGGTGTTCGTAGTTTACCGGTAACTGCGATTGTGGAGATGATCTTTTATCGTCTAAATTCTTACTTTACTACTCGTCGACATGAAGCCAATAAGCTTTTATCTGAAGAGAAGATTTTTGCTCAAAGAGTACAGGAATTGGTCGATATTCGGTGTGAGAGAGCAAACCGACATGAGGTTATAATGTTTCATCATCAAACTGGAGTTTTTTCCATCAAACGAGTCTACGCATGGTAGGTGGAGAAAGGAAGGGTGGGAACTTGCACATTGTTAACTTGTGTACTAAAACATGCACATGTATGAAATGTCAACTATATCATATTCCATGTTCTCATGTATTGGTGGCTTGTGCATATTGTGCAATCGATTACAAGCTTTTTGTTGATAAATTTTACTTAGTTACTGCATTAGCACAAACATGGGCTCCTCTCTTTCATCCAACTCTAGATCCAGCATATTGGTTGGCCTACTTTTGATGGGCCACGACTCGTAGCTGATGCAAGCCTGCGACGTTCAAGATAAGATCGACCAAGATCTACGAGAATTCGCAATGACATGGATGCGGGAGATAGGTCTAGCAGGGGTACGGGAATGAAATATTCGAAATGTGGATTGCATAGACACAATAAGTGGCAATGTAGTAATGGAGGATCTCGAATCATTTAAACCATGTCAAATTCCAATGTGTTTGTGTTTGTTTTGTCAACTTTGCAGTAGTTTGTAGTTGTATTATGTGATGTGATGTGGACTTTATACTAATTTGTATGCGTTTAATTTTGAAATAGAGATAATTTTCATTTGTTTCAAAATCATTGGAAGTTTAGAGATTGTGAATGAATTTGTAAGTCGCATGATGTTGGAGTACATATGAATGAACAAGGAATACTGCATATCCAACTTGAATTGGAAATTTTTTCCCCTAAACTCGCTTTCTCAGAAAGCGAGTCTGGTATTGTTCCACAAGATATACTTGAAAGTATCCTTCAACCACTTCATGCGAATGAACTTTCCATTTACTGCCCCCGTTTCGACTTCTACACCGAGGTATTGTTCCTTCAACTACTTTTTTTCCCTATTCTTGAAAGTCTCCTTCATCCACTTCAAGCGAATAAACTTTCCATTTACTGCTCCCATTTCGACTTCTACACCGAGGTATTGTTCCACAAGATATATCGGCTCGAAGTCCATCGTACCGGTCATTGTTTGCCTATCGACTGGAAGAACTGTGAGTAAGTAGATGTCCTGTAGTGTTATGGTCATCTTTCCGACCGGCAGATGGAAGGTATGGGTTTCAGGCCGCCATCTCTCAAGAAGTGCGAAGAGGCTGATCACATTTAATCGAGCTCATCAGTCCAATACTATATAAGCCGCAATCCCGTAGAATCTCTTGAATCCGTGGGTGCATAGGAAGTGGACGCCCCCCCCCCCCCCCCCCAAAATGTACACTCCTTAGACTCGCCTTCCCACACAGCCTTCGAATGGTGTTGCGATTGGTGAGTAAGCAGTGTAGGGTCGAGGGGACTTGGACCTCTGGGAGGAACATAAGCTGATGAAGAAGGGCCCGCCTCATTTGGTGAAGCGGTAGGATTAGTTGAGACCTACACAACAATAAAATTTAAATCATTACACCGATTTTTATTGTATGATAATCAAACTAATTGAGCACAAATAATTATTCACTTACATTAGTACGCTCAGTTCTACCACGACCACGACCACGACCACGTCCACCGCGAAGAGGTAGGCCAAAAGAAGTACGTGGTCCGTCGACTCGAGTATTTAGAGGTCTACTACTCGTTCCTTCCTCTACATTACTCATCGTGCGTGCCATTTATAATAAACGAGAGTAAAGTACAACTTAAACAAATTGTTATTAACTATACAAAAATATATAACTACATAAAAACTATATACAAACTATATAGCAAAAGTTGTCAACATTTCTCACATAATTCTACACTATATACCGACATATATTATCAAAATTCCTATTCAACATTTGTCAAAAAAATTACACTATATACCTACATATATAACCAATCATCCAATATTTTCAAATTAACAATCATCTAATATTTTCGTATGATAGAACTATTCTAATACTGTTCGACTGTTCGTCGAATATCAATCTATTCATCAGCGTACTAATGTACAACTTAAAAGTATTGTCAATTCAACATTTTTCAAAAAATTACTCTATATTATCAAATTTCCTATTCAACATATTTCAAAAAAATTCAACACTATGTTCCTACATATATTATCAAAATTCGGATTGCAAATTTCTCAACATGTCTATTCAAATCCGCTAACAATTTCTAAATACACCGTTAACAATTTCTCAACATATCTCAAAATTAACCCGAAATTAAAAATACAAATGTATGGGAAATATACCGTTAAAGTTGGGTAATTGAAGAGGTTGATAGTGAATACGAGGTCGAAGAAGATCCTTTAACCGCACTCTTTTTCCCCAAATTCCCGATTGAAAGATCTCTTGGATATTGGGGTTTGGGGTTTTCAGAGCGTGAATAGCGGGAGTTGAGATTGTGAGGAGAGATTGTAGATGAGAGATGTGGAAGATCGAAACATCTAAGGCGATGATTTTTGTGTTAATCGACAAGATCAGATTGACAAAATGGGTTAGGGTTTCGGGGTTAGAAGAGGAAGAGGGAGATAGAGAGTTGAAAGAGAGAGTGAGGTCGAAACAGCGAGTTTGGGTGTTAAAAACTCCCAAACGACACTCGCTGTCTCAAAAAGTGAGTTTGGAAAAATCTCATCGCTTTTTGAGACAGCGAGTCTTGGCCAGGGAGAAATCAAACACCCAAACCTCACACTCGCTGTCTCAAAAAGAGATGGAATTTTTGCCAAACTCACTTTTTGAGACAGCGAGTAGGTTCGTTTGGAAAAAAACTTTCAAAAAGAGGGTCATTTTCAGAAAAAATTCAATATTTTGCAAGTATCATATAATTCATCTCAACTAAGCCATTCCATACAACCTACTACCTACTAAGAGAGTTTATTTTCAGATCCTCCAAAGTATTCCAAGAAGGATTTATTTTTTCAATATATTGAGAAATTATGCCAGATCACTCAGGTCAATCAATTTATCAAAACTATTTATCAACAACATATGAACAAAGCGATCATACTACCAGGAGCAAATCCCAAGACAGTAAGAGTATTATTCGAAAGATGGCTTACCCACTGCATATATCCATCCCGAGAATGTGAAGAACTTAGCCAGCGACCAAGAGAAGTATATAAATCTGCTAAGAGTTATTTTGGTCTTACAAATGCCTCCAAAATATATGTCCGGGTATTTTCAGCTATTCCATAATTCCTTGAAGATGATGAAGAATTAACCGCTGAGCATATTATAAAGATAGGGATGACTACACAAATTTTGTTTGGAGCAACCAATATTATACCATATAAAAATAAAAAATTTGAAAAACTGATCCCAGAAAGAAAAGTTATGGGATTTAGAACAATGTATTAAGGACATACAAAATAGAGATAGTAACATATGAATCTATGATAGCCCTGACCCACAAAAATTAATGATTTACAGCATAGTAAAGGTTAAACAACCATAGTCGAAGAAAGAAGTCTTTGATAGCTGGTACCAAATTCTACATAAAGGAGCCATGACTATGACAGAAGAGACAGTTTTCCACTACTATAGATTGATGAGGATGGAACCACAACATAAATGCGGATAATACGTAAAATAATAAGAGAAGGCTGGCGAAGAGTTATTTTTGATGTGAAGCACGTGAAGATGTTGGCCAGAAAAGAATTTTTAACGTAAGCAGTGACGTAATAGGCTTAATTATTCATCTATGATGTAAGCAATGATGTAATGAGAACAATAATTGTAACTCATGTGAAGTCATCCCTTCTTCTATAAAAGGAGACCCTGGGTAAGGGAGAGGATACAAGATTTAGGAAAGAGAAAATTACATATAATCTTGTAAGGAGAGTCTGTAAGAAAGTTGAAATCAATAAAGACTATCTTTCTTGTTAAGCTCTTGCACAATATAAGGTATGAATAATTAGTCTCTTACCCTCAGGGAGAGTTTTGTAAGGCTCTACCTGAAGGACCTTACAAAAATACTCATTTGTAACCTTCTATAGTTAAGTTGTAGACCTAGTAGCAGGAAACGAAATAGGTTGTAGTTGCCTGTACTGAAGTGCTACTAGTTGTTCCATATGTATCTCTTGGATGAAGCTCTATTGAAGAGCATAGTAGTTCTGAGATCGGAGAAACATAAAAGGAGCACTGAAATCGGGGTGCAAACCAGAGGTATTTTATCCACTGGTAGTAACTGGTACAGAGCAGCTCAAAGAGGTTTAACTTGGTCAGAAGCATGATAGGCCATTTTGTTTTGGTTCTTATGGTATCCTTAGAAATCTCTCTCTACTCCTGATTTTATACTTTTTGTTTTAAATCGCTAAAAAAGAATAATGGATAATAATAGTTTTAGTCTTGCCTCAAAAATTTATGAATCAAGGAAGTGATAGAATGCTAGTTTTTTTATATTTATTATCCTCATAGAGTAACAAGCATGAATGATTTTTATGGATTCAAATTATTTTTCTTTAGTGTACAACGAGTAATAATTATTACAATAAATCAAATACATCCCGGAGAAACTAGTAATATAAATGTCCAAATAATTGATGATCTAACTTTTTATGAAAGATCTTTATTATTTTATGAAAATGTTGAATTTAGTAGTTATATCTGGAGTCCTACAATATCATATAGATAATTTCTAGAAGAAAATGAACATATTGAAAAAGTAAATGGACATATGGAAGAACTCGAAGAACCCCATATGATAGTAGTAGCGAAATATTTGAGACAGAATCAGAATCTATGAGAGATCTTGAACTTATGCTTGATTACTTTAATATTTTTGAGAAAGACAATGCACATTATTTCGAAGAATATTATTTTGCCGAAAACTATCATCTTTAAGGTTTTTTTGATACTATGTTTTATTCTATTTACAGGTGTTTTCACGCTTCGCAACCCCAGTTGGTATCAGAGCCTTGTTTCTAAGTAACTCTCACCTAGTTTTCTCAAAATATTTAGTACAATTTAAGTAGTTAAAAAATTGATTAGACAGGAGAAATAAAAATTATTACAAAAACAAATTTAAAATTTGCAGAAAAATCACACATCCTATACAAAAATCTATAGGATAGGAAGTATAGAATATTAATTAAAAATTATCTCTTAGTTGCAAATAGTTCGGTCATTGTCTCTTTTTGCAAATATTTTCAAATTTTGTCCTAACAAAATAATTAACTCTATTATCTGGAGGTCTTCATATTCGGAGTGACTCGAGAAACTATTAATGTGCATATGTTCTATCATTCTTTACACACAATAAAATTTAAAATTTCAACATTTTTATCATGGTATCAGAATCCGATGAAATCTTCACCCTCCCTCCTACTATACATCTCTATTCCTCACCTAATAGAGATGTATTGCTTCTGATTACCCGCAAAGACCCTCGGACATGTTTGAAGGGAAATGCAGATAGGGTGACCACACTTCTCTCAAGTTATGCTCGGTTTAGCCGACATTGGGTTGAGCCGATTTGTGTTAAAATCCTCACCTAAACTTGATTCTCACTGCTCAGTGTGTCTGAATCCTCACTAAAATCTTTTGCACTATGCAAATGCACATATCTGCACACAGTCCAGATTTTCGAATAGAGTCCCAAAGTTTTTTTTGGATGAGTTGTATCGCCCTCACCTTGGCATCATTCTTAGGGACCAAACTAACAGACAGTAAACATCATCCCAAATTCTTTCGAGGTAATTAATATTATTAAATGAGTTTGTATTACATTACCGGATGAGAAAAGATACCTATTTACTCAATTCAAAAGCCTACATGTCAAAAGTAATTACATTCACTCTCCAGTCCAAAGGAAAATTCATCGAGTTATGCACTCACAACAAGTAGGTGCTCTAATTCTAAGAAACCGGTCCAGAGAAAACACAAGCAGCAGATCTGCACCATATGAACATGATACACGCACCAAGTACACTCCAACGTTACCTAAACAACAAGATCACAATTCTGATTCAAATCCAATGTTCCAAATGCTGAACTCTCAAGGTCTAAACACACAATTCACACAGAATGGAAGTTCAAAATTGTTTACTGAATGATAATGTTATGGCTTTGTACAAGCCTTACAAAACAGGAATGCAAAGAAACAACAACGACGTTCACATAACCTAAAGACGTGGTGAATCTTTTAGAGGAATGAATCAAACCTAAACTAAGCCCTACAAATCAGGGGGGACATTATTACAGAAGCAACAACTAAAGTGTGAAAAAAGAGTTTCTCTCTCTCTAGAAAATCTAGAGAGAGAAACTCCGCGAAAAACCCAAAAAGCAAAAGAAGCGGATCGAAGCTTTGGTCGGGGAGGGGGGAGGACTCCTTCGCCATCGTCCTCCTCCTCCTCGTTCCCCCCACCACCCTTTTACCCCGCCTCCGGGGCGGAGGTGAGATCGTCGGTGTAACCGACTAGGGATAGATGCAGATTTGTTTGTAGATCTAATGTATAGATGTGGTCGGCAAGGCGGGGATGACCGGCGTCAAGATGGCTGACGTTGAGGGGAGGTGATGCGCCGTCAGGAGAGGTAAAGGCTGAGCGGGAGTGGGAGTGACTTCCGCTGGTGAGATGTACGGTCATTCCGAGGTCAGGCTGCCATTTGAGGTTTGGCGTCTGGTGTCAGGGATGGCTCGTCGGCAGCGTCAAGTTGCGGTTGAGGGCAGATAGGGACGACGTCAGAGCGGCAACGAGGTTGGAGGAGAAGATTGGGTGGCTAGCTTCAGGTGTGTTCGACTGCGGGCATGTGGTCGACAGTGCCGATGGGGTGATGTCGAGGACAGAGTGAGAGGTGGCCGGTTGATGGCTTTGTCGGCAGTGTGCTGGCCAGGCAGAAGAGATCGATGGCTTCGACCCATCACTGCAGATTGGTATGACTTAAAGTTTGAAGAGTATGGGTTTGCTCACATGGTGTTTGGTGGAATGCCCATAAGAAGATGTGGGGGACGAGGGTGGTGGGAGAGTGAGGGAAGTGGTTGCAGGCGTTTGACGTTGAGACTGCCTCAGCTGGGGTGTTCGTCGGAAGAATCGGCTCGTCAGAGTGAGGAGGGGGGTTTAGGTTGAAATTTAAAATTTGAAATTCAAATTAGAGTTATTGAATTTCAAATCAGATTTGGGGTGGGGAAAGATTCAGATGATTCAAATTTCGATTTAGGGTTTCGAAATTTAAATTTGAATTGGAAGCGTGGAGGGGGAGATTCTTTGAATTTGAAATTTCAATATAGATGGTGGCTGTGGTTGTTATCTGGAGGACGTTTGGGGGATGGTGAGGGATTCTGGGGTGGAGAGATAGATCGATGGATTTTGAATTCCAAATTTGATTTTTGTTGGAACTCAAAGTACATTTTGGAGGTTTTGATGGGAGAACATGGTGCAGATGCCTAGTCTACAAGTTTAGCTAGGGGAGGGACTAGTTAGGGATGTAGGTTGTACTTTGTAATTGTTCTCCACTGTTCCGTTTAGGAACAGATAGATGTAAATTCTGTACTACTTGTTTCGTTAATTTTTTTAATGAAGCGGTGACGGTGTCATCTTTTTTCTCAAAAAAAAAAATAACAACTAAAGTGTGACCAAGCCTAATTGACTTAGTCACCAAGAAACCAGCAATCCTAACAAATCCTCCCTTAAACTGACATGCAATTTGCAGTCAGTTTACTTCTGGTGCTAAACAAACTCCAAAAAACTCTCTTAATCTCATGAACCCTCCTGCCTCAAGGGTTTAGTCATAATGTCTGCAATCCGATCCTTTGAGCCACGGTGCTCTAACTTAATCACCCCATCTCTTGTTAAATCACGAAGAAAATGGAATCTAACATCAATATGTTTACTCTTACCATGCATAACAGGATTCTTCGATAATGAATGGTTGAACTATTGTCACAAAAAACAACAGCGCACTTACTTTGTTCATGGGCAAGCTTTTCGAGAATCCTACGCATCCACACACCTTGGCATGCACAAGAGGCTACTGCTATGAACTCAGCTTCAGTGGTGGAAAGAGTGACTACCAGCTACTTCTTTGAGGACCAAGCTACTGCACCTGAGCTAAGCAAGAACATGTATCCCGACGTAATTTTCTGATCTTTAACATCACTAGCATAGTCGCTATCTGAGTAGACCACCAACTTCTCTTCTCCACCTCTCTTGTAAAATATTCCCAACTCAGTAGTACCCTTTAAGTAACGAAGAACCCTCTTCACTACTTGTTGATATAACTTTGTCAGCCTCTCCATGAACTTGCTGATTATCACATATGCTAAGTCGGGTTTGGTGGCAGTCAAATACATGAGACTGCCCACCATTTGTTTATAACAGTGGAACCACCTTCATCTCTTCCAAATATAAACCCCGGTACAACTGGATTTTTCACAGGATGCACTGCTCCATGCCAAATCTCTCTATTACTTCATTAGCATACTTCTTCTGGTTTATGAAAATTCCCTCACTGCCTTGCACCACTTCCACACCAAGAAAGTACTTCATCTTCCCAAGATCAGACATGTCGAACTCTTATTTCGTAGAGTTCTTGAACTTTCGAACATTACTTCATCATTCCCTGTAAAAAATCAGGTCATCAACGTACACACTCACTACAAGGAATTTTCCTCTTTCTGCCTATGTAAACAAGGTATTTTCACAAAGACACCTTTCAAAACCTTCCTTGATGAAGTAGGACTCAATCTTGTTGTACCAAGCTCGTGGAGCTTGTTTACGTCCGTGAAAGGCCTTTTTGAGTTTATAAACCTTGTCTTCTTCTCCCTTCACCTCAAAACCCCGAGGTTCCTCAATAAACACTGCCTCATCAATTCCCCATGCAAAAAATGCACTCTTCACATCTAACTGGTACACAGTCCACCCTTTGTAGGCAGCAAGAGCTAGAATCATTCCAATGGTGTCCCAATGAGCTACTAGAGCAAATACCTCGTTGTAATCTATCCCAAACTGCTGTGTGTATCCCTTGTCCACGAGCCGAGCTTTATGTTTATCAACCTCCTCTTTCTCGTTTAGCTTGGGCTTAAATATCCATTTCACTCCTATTTTTTTTGCTCCAGCTAGTAGTGTAGTTAATTCCCACTTCCCATTCTTCTTGATGGCTTTAATCTTTAATTCCATATCTTCCCTCCATCTCGAGCTCTTGACAGCTTCTTCAAAGCACACAGGATCACCAGAGGCAGTAAGCATCACAAAATTAATCCCTTCATCTCCAGATAATTTCTCACCACTTACGTAATCTTCCAACCAAGCTGGCTCCCTTCTTATCCTCCCTTGAACTGGACTTAGAGAATTGTCTTCAACTGGAACATTTGGTGACGAACCAGTACCACCTTCTTCGACTTGCTCACCTTCTTCAAACTGCTCTTCCTCTTCACTAACCCCTTCTTCATTTTTCCTCCAACTCATCTTCATCTCCTCACTCACGAACATCACATTGAGCTCCTTCAATTGTTTTATTCCAATCCCATTTCTTGTCCTCCTCAATCACCACATCCCTGCTTATAATCACATTTTTTGACATAGGAATATAAGCTTTAGATTCCTTACTTAAGCCCAAGAAACACAACTGAAACTTTTATCATCAAGCTTCTGTCTTTTGTTATCGGGGATGTGCACATGTCCAATGCAACTGAACACCCTAAAGTGATCCACCGAAGGTTTGAAGCCACACCATGCTTTCGCTGGTGTCTTATCCTTACAGAAAGTGTGGGGCATCGATTGAACAAATGAACAGTCTAATTAATAGCTTCTGGCCAGAATTATTTAGGGATTTGTTTCTCTGGCAACATGTAACGTACAATATTCATGATCGTTCGGTTCTTTCGCTCTGCAACCCCGTTTTATTATGGGGTGTAGGCCACAGTGATTTGCCTACCAATGCCATTTGAGCTACAAAACTCGTTGAATTCCAATGAGGTGAACTCCCCACCTCGATCAATATGAAGACAACAGATAACATTTCTGGTTTCCTTCTCTACCAAACTTTTGAACTTTTTGAACACAACAAAGGCTTTTGACTTGACATTCAAGAAGTAAATCCATAATTTTCTGCTATAATCATCAATGAAGGTGATTGTGTGTCTCTTATGGCTGTTGGACTCGGGTGTGATGGGGCCACAAATGTCGGCATATATAAGTTGTAGCCTCTGAGAAGCTCTCCACAAACTCTTCTTAGGAATGGCCTTTCGAGTTTCTTGCTGACCATGCAGACAATGCATAATTTTGAGGAAGCTTTTAGAGAAGGTATGCCCTTCACCATCTTCTTGTAGGGCAAGGTTCGCAAACCCTTGAAATTCAGATGCCCAAATCTACGGTGCCACAAGTCAGTTTGATCTTCAGAGGTAGTCTGAAAGCATGTAGGAGCTAGATCTTGAGCTTGTACTGTCTTTCCAGTGAGGCAAGTAGGATAAACATCCTATTAGCAGACATTTGAGTTTGCATGATCAACCCCCTTACAGGATGATAAATCTTGCATACTCCATACTATATTAGAATAGCTAGGTTTTGTTCTTGCAATTCCCAATACTAAGCAGGTTATTTTTAAGCTCAGGTATATAAAACACATCACTGATCACCTGATTTGCTCCATTGACTTGTAACCTGATGCTTCCCTTCCCATGATTGCCATTTTGGTGTCGTTGCCGAGCTTCACAACTTGCCTGAAGGTCTGATCTAGATGGAGAAACCAATGCCTACTCCCACTCATGAGATTACTACAACCTAAGTCGATGCACCACACTGCTTCTCTCTTAGAGTCGTGAAGATCCACTGAGCCATTAGTAGCATCTCTTGTTCTTCATTAAGTTCGGCATAATGAGCACCTTTCTCCCAACTAGGACACTTTCTTGAGTTCTAATTGCGGAATAACTCACCAACGAGATGCAAAACAATAGAATCAAAAGCAAGAGAACAAAAAAAAATAAAAAGTAATCACACAAGAACACGAGATTTTTTCGAGATTCACTGAATGCAATGACTACTTACCTGCGCAAAGGCACTCCTACAATTTCCACTAGAAATATGAAGAACAAATTTACAAATCTATTAAGAACTCACCCCCAAGATGTAGGGTTTCTTTCTCTCTCTCTCTATCTCTCTCTCTATCTCTCTGACGGCTGATAAATCTCTCTTTTCTTTTCAGCTTAACCCTAAAATCGTACACAATACAATATATATAGGTTTTCATCATATCTAACCTCAGCCACAGATCCATCAGCACTGCACCGGTTGACTGCAACTTTGGTCGGTCGACCGTTCATGCCTTCGACAGGGATCCAACAGATAGTCGGTCGGTTGACTGCACGGTCGACCGGTCGTTCCTTCAGGTGTACAGGGTTTTAGTAGTGAATGAGGTGGTCGACTGCACGGTCGACTATACACTGCTTGTACATGGTCGGTTGGGGGTTGCGGTTGGGTGTGCAGTCGACCGCAACTCTACCTGCAGCTTCTGAATGCTCTTGACCTGCTTGCTCTCACTTCGACTCTCCTTCTCGTCAAATTTCTTCAACCCATTATCGTGTAATCTCCCACTTGGAAACATATACACAAAGTCTCTAACATGTTCTTCATTCTTCCATTGGCCTAGTCTAGATCTGTGCCTCTACAAGTATCCTCATTAACTGTCCTGGAGACAATCTAATAGCAGTATAGCAAAATTGATACTTCCTCCTATCCACTACCTTTGTGAGTATGTCCACCGGATTCTTAGTGCCAAGAATCTTAGATAGCTTCAACCATTTCTTCTTAACAGCCATTATAATTAAGATATATGTGCGAATCCTAGAGTGATATGTCGAGTTTTTTGCCAAGAAAATCGCACTTTGACAGTCACATCATAGCTCACCTATGGGTTGCTTTCAACCCAACTGTTTCATAAGCTCAGAAATCCACAACATGTTTTCGTCGCCTCTGTAAGAGCCATATACTTTGACTCTGTGGTTGACTGTGCTACAACCTTTTGTAACTGCGAAGCCCAACTAACAGCTGTACCTCCAACTATAAATACATACCCTATAGTACTTCTGCAACCATCATGATCGCCCAAAAAATTTGCATCCACATAACCATGTATATGCAAAAAATCTCCCCCAAAATAAAGATAGTGATCTGAAGTACCTGTTAGATATTTGAGAATCCACTTTACTGCATCTCAATACTGTTTATGTGGATTCTTCATGTAACGACTGAAAACTCCTACTGTTTGTGCGATATCTGGTCTTATAGACATCATCGCATACATCAAACTCCCAATGACTAAGGCATAAGGAATAACTGTCATTCCCTCCATCTCTGCCTCCATTTTAGGATACAAGTCTATCGATAACTTGAAGTGAGCAGCCAAGGGACAATTGACTGGCCTTGCACCATCCATATTGAATCTTTTTAACACCTTCTTCACATAGTCGGCTTGTGATAACCAAAGCTTTTTGTTTTTCCTGTATCTACTAATCTTTATGTCGAGGATTTGCTTTGCTTCACCCCAAGTCCTTCATTAAAAACTCTGAAGCTAGTACCTTCTTCACTTTCTTGATCTTCTCCATACATGAACCTGCTAACATGTCGTCCACATACAAAGCCAAGGTAACTATAACATTGTCTTCATATCAACGAACATATACACAATGATCTATTTCACATCTTTCGAAACCCTTTCCTCTCATAAAACAATCAAACTTCAAGTATCATTGCCGTGGTGTTTGTTTGAGTCCATAAAGACTCTTCTTTAGTCGACACACCATATCTTCTTTCCCTTTAGCTTCAAAACCTGTCAGTAGTCTCATGTACAGAAACTTATGATTTCTCGTGAAATTGCATGAACCTAAACTTTCCTTGTAGCATCATCAATGAATGTGACGAAGTATCTCTTACCACCATAAGAAAATTTCTGAGCTGGACCCTACACATCTATATGTACCAACTCTAGCTTCATAAGCTTCTTCTCACGTCCATTCAACTGAAAGCTATCTATCTTCTGTTTGCCCATCACACAGTTCTCATAGAAAACCATATCAACCTTCTTAAGTCCCAACAAAAAATCTTTAGAATAAAGCTGCTTAATACCCTTTTCACCAAGGTGTCTCAACCTGACATGTCCTAGAATTGAAAAAGAACTACTTGTTGATGTTGTAGCAATGATATCACCTAAATCACCTCCTCTGAGTAAGTATGTGTCACCATGCTTTCCTTTTACCACCAAACTGGCACCTGTAGTCACATTCCATTCTCCATGTCCAAAAATTGTTATGAATACTTTTTTATCTAGTTTACTAATCAAGATCAAATTTTTCCTCAACCTCAGAATGTGTCTTGTGTCATTCAAAACTATTGTCTGCCATTGCGAGCTTTCACTCTCACTGTGCCTTTACCTATAACTGGACATATTTGCCCATTGCCAACTGAAACTGTACCAAAATCACATATCCTGTAATCCTAAAAAACATCCATCATGGGTGTACAATGATAATAAGCACCTGAGTCTACACCAATCATCTTGCATAATATCAAATCCAGCAGAAAAACACATTTCATCTAAAAGGGGTTCGATATTTACCACATTGGCTACCTGTGTCCCAGCTTGCACTTTCTTATACTCTTCGTGGTTTTTCCTGTGTCCCAGTTTCTTGCAATGCCAACACTCACCTTTGCGATGTCCTGCTCTTGACTTGAACCTGTGATTCCTGCTTTGCAACTTTCCTCTATTGTTACTTCTACCATGATTATCATTTGACAACATAGCATTGCAGAATATGACCCTGAAGACTCCCCATGTCTCTTCATTCTTGCATCCTCAATCATGATACTGCTTATAACTTCCTTCAGAGTTGTCGCATCGGTTATGGTGCTTATAACGGTCTGCTCTACTTTGTCGTAACTATCGGGAATACTGAATAGTAACAACAACGATTATGCTTTTTCCTCATATTTCAAACCCGATGAATTCATCTGATTGTAAACCCACTACTAATCGGAATGGCTTTTAAAGCCTTTTTTTTTTACTTATCGCGGCTTTTATAAACGTTGCGATAGATGGTAGCGGCGATTCAAAAAATGCCATAAATCTCGCCGTTGGATCGAACGTCGAGACAAACCAATAGCCTATAACGGCGTTATTACAGAGCGCCGTTATAGGTCGTTGAGCTATAATGGTGCATCTAAAATGCCACGATAGGTCTTTTTTCATTTACATTTTTTAATAAAATACTTACATATAACGGCGTTTCTCAAACCGCCGTTATAGGTCATAAAGCTATAACGGTGCATCGTAAACGCCGCCAAAGGCCTTTTTTCATTTACATTTTTTAATAAAATACTGACATATAACGACGTTTCTCAATGCCGTTATATATTTTTAAATAATTTTTATTATCCTATACCGGCGTTTGGGAAACGCTGAGATAGAGTCAACTAAATATTTTTAAATTATTCACCGCATTTGGTGGATCGATATCTATCCCGTCATAAATAATTAATCACAAATTAAAAATATCTGTAGTCACATCAAATTTAAATGTTCAAATCTTAAAATCACTAATAGCAGCATAATAAACAACCATATAATAACGGACCACAATAAACAATAATTACTTGTCTAAAAACTTTATACCATATGAAGAGTTAGAAATATAAACGTCATACATCAGTTTCTTATAACAAAACATAAATAAAGTTTCGACAAAACATAAAAAAACTGAAGTCCAAATACAACTAAACTATGACGAAGTCTCCTAGTGTGGCTCGGCATTGCTTTCATTCCCATCCATATTTCACCCAGTTGTACGTGCGTTACTAGAAATCGAGAGAATTCGCTAGCCCTGTATAATTCACAATAGTGTCATTTATTAGTTTATTCACCACACCAGTCAAATGCAATAGTTAAATTTCATACTAATATCATAAAATTTTGCTGATTACTTACAGTTCCACGTACTGGATTTTGAGAGTTGAGATTTTGTTGGGAGATTAAAGAAGCAATCATATCTTTCAAGCTGTCAATCTCTGCCTACATCTTGAACACATTCGGATAGGATGTACGACTGGATTAAGACCAAAAAAAGCCTCCTCAACAATGCTAGAAGCATAATGTGGCTACCTATTCTCCACAATTAACAACAACAACAATCTGAACTTTTTATGCATAAAGATTACCAGACTAGCAAAGGCGCTTGCCCCAGTGATTAATCATATAAATGTTCAGTAAGACAATATGCTGCTTTCTAGCTTCCGTCTTCATTACTTCTGGAATATCTTTCATGTGAACCATCTAAATTTCACACAATTCAAGTTTATATGACAGGACAACCATGAGACTTGCATGAAAAGATGCTTATCATAGGATCATGTGATATCAACATATTACGGAGTAAATCTTATGCAATGTAATCCATCATATGTTTCCAAATTATAGTGTGATGACAGCAATCCACTACTTTTATATTATATGTCTTAATTATTTATGACTTGTAGGTTATGAAGGTGAGAACAATAGATGTGAGATATACAAGTGAACTCCATTATTATCTGAATTTTAGAGTTTATTTATTACTTTACTAATTGGACTGTCCAAACTCCCAAACAACCCAAGTCACCCAACTGTTTGGCCTTATACGAATGCATCTGTATAAAGATAGCATATAAATCTTAGGTATTGAACTATATGGATGGATCTATTATATTAAGATAGCTTATAAATAATGAACCAAAGGAATTGAACTATTTTCACAGAAGGTTTGACACTACACAAACCTGATGGTCCAACTCATTTTTGTGGTACATGATGCATAAGAGATAAAATTCCAAAAAAATCTAGAATTATATTTTTAGTCTATTAAAATATAATAGATCACATCCATACAGTTAGATTTTGTATTTTGATGCTTGACATATACTTTCCACCTGCTAAAATTCCATCACGAGGAGCAAAGTCTAACTCATATTTTCTTCACTTAAATTTTGGTTGTGTCGAAAAGGACTTTGAAAAATAACAACACAACTTTTACTTAATGCCGCAAATTTTATTTACTATTCTTTAGTTTGAAGAAAAGCTGGAAATATAGCATTTTAGAACAATTTACAAGTGATTTTAAGTAAAAAACGTTAATAGGAGGGAATCATATATCAGTTTTAAAAATATATAATGATTACTTTGAGAATATTACATCAGGAATGAACTATATCATGGTTCTGTGAACATATATTTGATCCCTTGACAATAGATCTACTTGAAGGTTTAAGCATACTGAGTTAATTTCGTTCAGTATAAACTGTTCTTTCACAATAAAGCACTGTTTTGTCTTTCCTGTTATGTACTTTTGTATCCTTCCTGGTATACCGGGGTTGTTTTATTAACTGCTTATTAATGAAACAGGGTGGCTTTATTCCACCTTTTACCTCAAAAAAATAAAAATAAAGCACTACTACATTAAAGTTAATACAAACAAAGTCGAATAAAGAATCAGAAAAATCTAACAGATAAACATTCATTAGAAGACAACTTCTACAACAGTAAGTAATTTACAGAAAATAATAAAGATGTGGTGAGATTACTTATTTTAAACTGAAGCAGCTTCTTACAATTCTAGCAAATACAAACTTGTCTTTGAGGAACCTGCTGCAAAAGTTTTTAGTTTGTGAAGAACTGTAAACTGTATTGCAGTATAAGGCATATACATGAATAGAGCTGGAACATTTCCTCTCCAGAAGCCCTGATGCAAGAGTTTACGTTAGTGAACCCACAAAGGGGAATTGTATAAAAATGGAATGAAAATAGTTTAGGTATCTTGAAAATAGTTTAGGTATCTTGAAAATAGTTCAATACCTAAGATTCTGCATCTCTACATACTCAACTAGAAAGTTCTTTAGCTGGCTTGAAGTTTTGTTGTTTTGAACTAGGCACATTGGTGAAACACTATAATCATCTTTTAGTTTGATACAGATGCTATAGAAGATAAAAGGCTAGGCCTGGCATACTGTACTGCATTCAGTTTTGTATTTCTTTTACTGAAAGCTTTCCAGATGCTATAGAAGATAAAAAGCATTCTACACTAGCATTTATGAGTACTCAGCAATTTATATGAGACTAAAATAATCTTAAGGAAAGGTAAAGGTAAAATAACAAAAAGTATATGGGAATGTCAAGAACTTCACTTTCAACTTCCACATGATTTAGACCTTAATGCCTTGTTATTCTTGATACAGGTGTTGGATGCGAATGATCATATTAATTCATGCAAACCAGTTAATCGAACTGATCCCTCCTATGCTGAGACATTAGAATTCTTGCAGAAATTGATAGTGCAGCTTAAATGACCTCATTCAGCTCATTTTGTGATAGAGATCTTAAATTGATAGTGCGGCTTAAATCACCTCATTCAGCTTAAATTGATACTTTTTACCATGAGATAGCAGGATACGGATCGCTGAAGTTATATTAGAGATCTCAGACTGGTATCATAATGTGCAAAAGAAACAGTAGTGGATTTATTTTGTGTACAATGTACCTGTGAGGGTGTTGGCCCCAATCCCATTCCCCCCACACGACCGGGTCGCTCTTTCCCCCTCACATCGGTCATAGCTTGATGCTGGATCGTTAATCGATCTGCTGTAGAAGATGATGACCTCTCTTCAATCAGTTTTCTAGCTTCTTTCTACAAAAGAGATCAAACACAACATTAATACCAAAAATTAGTTTGAAAGTTTGAAAGTTATTACCAAATTAAAATGAGTTCGAAAGTTTCATGTTTACCACTATATCGGCTGCAAATTCATCCCGGAAGGTCCCATCCTTACTTATGTGGGTAGTTTCAAAAAAATCTACCTTACCAACACTTTCTCCCTTGATTGACGTATCCTATATATGAGTCAAATGCAATAGTTAAATCATACAAACGCAGAAATTGGCAAAAAAAACTTCCAACCATTTTAAAAACAGACTTGCTATAAAATAAAATTTCCATTACCATCTCATCCCGCACAACAGCAAAGCTGCAGCTCCCCGTAGTGTGCTTGACCTTCATCTGCTTACGGCTGCTTACACCAATCTCAGCTTTCCTCTATACAATTTTAATAATTGGAATACATGCTTATGTTTACCAAAATCAATAATTTATATCATCAATGGAAGTCACAGAAGATATATAATGTGTTAAATAGATGGTATGAAGAAAAAATGTAAGTTAACGGGCCTCGTAAAATAAGACCCCGAATTGTAAATAAGACCCAAAACATAAATAGATATAATAGACCCAAAACATACATAGAATCAGTCAAAGCCTAAACCCATTCGACCAACCAATCAAATGTTTCAAGAGAGATTAGCAACCATTAAACTCTTCTCTTACACATACAAGTTCAAAAAGAAGAACATCATACCAGTTTTTCACTATAATAAACCTGTCAATAATATGAACAACAAGTTACATAACACAAATCAAGGGATACGGCTCTGTGTACGATAATGCGCACAGCATCTTGTAGGTAATAAGATGCCTTCAAATAGTTCAAACAAAAAATCTTTTCATATTAAACCAACTCACAAATTTAAACAGAAAACCTGTTGCTACAATTCCAAAATATTGCTGCTATTAAGTAATCTGCTTTTTCTTACCATATTGCTGCTATTAATTTGTATCAAACAGGTGGCAAAAATATAGAATTATGAAATTCCATATTCATATTAGCATGGAGAATAAACATTCAGACAGAATGTATTGTGTTTTGCTATGTGTTTCTTTGTCAGCTTGCCTGCAAACCTTGATCATAAGACTGAAGTAGTAATATTCCCCGGCCCTTTCTTCTTTGTACTGGTTCTCTGTGATAACACTTCATGCACACTTCTTCATTATCTAATATAGGAATTTCATGAACAATGAAATATAGGAATTTCATGAACAATGAACATCGGACACATGGACATAAAATCTTGTTCGGATTAGGAGAATTAATCTTTGCAAAGTTAATAAAATCTTTAACACCATCCCGATAGCTTGGATAATCGTGGCTTATTAATCCAACTTTTATCCATTTTAAAAAATATGAGTCAATCTGAAATATAAGTATGCCAGGATCAAAATCATGATTTTTTTCTTTATCCTAAAACCATGATGAAAGAGAACAATACAATGATGAAAGAGAATAAGATTTTTAGGGAACTTTAATCGTACACAAAATTAGATAATATACATTTTTACTAAAAAAATATTTAATTGTGTTCACTAAATTTAAATTGTAGATGGAAAAAAAAACCTAAATCAAAACTAGCCTTAAGTTTTAGGCATTTCACAATGTCAACCACAAACAAATTGCCGACATGTCAATACTTCTGTCATGTAACTCTTAGACCCATACATCATCTAATCAAATAGTTTCTCAATCTATTAACAATTTAAAGCAACAACACAACAATAAAATAGAAATGTTTCTGTTTCACTAAAGATAAAAACACATGCAATATACTAATTATGTCAATGGAAAATCTAAATCAGGCTTCCACTAATGTATTGTAACTGATACCATCTAGGTCAATGTTTTGGTCTATAATAACGAGAGAGAATATATTGACAACATTGATGAAGTTTCTTTTTTGGAATTGTCTGTCTTCAAATTAGAGACTTTTGTCATGTCCCCTCTACAACACCAAGTACACATGCATTCAACGGCAACATTGAACAATAGAAATCTACAAATATACATGTACGCAGAGTAAAATATACTGTCCATTTTGAGTTATTTCCCCATCAAACATGGATGTGTTTAGATAGAGCAATACTAAGCTTAATCCAAGAAGCATTACTGAGTTTGATAACCAAAGACATGAACAAATGTGCAAATTATTTAGGACAACATATCCAACCGAATTGATCTAATTAAATCAAGAAAAAAGAGCATACATTTAATTTAGGTGAACCCCCGAATTGATCTAATTAAATCAAGAAAAAAAGGAGCATACATTTAATCTGATTAAATCCTAATTCATTATTGAACTGTTTGGGGGAACTCTAGGGCTCACACAGTCCTTCCCTCTTATTAACTCTAGGGCACACAACAATCAAACAAATTAATATACTAATCACAATCGCTGAAGTTACCTGGGCATCGACAGAGGGGAGGCAGTGGCAAGGGAGACACGACAACGGAGGGGCGGCAGGGAGTGGAAGGGCGGCGCGAGTGGCGATGGACGGAGCGGCGCGATGGACAGAGTGGTAGGGTGGCACGAGCGGCGATGGACGGAGTGGTAGGGTGGCACGAGCGGCGATGGACGGAGTGGAAGGACGGAGATTCAAGAGGAGAGGGGGTGAGGGGCGAATGGCAAGTGGCCACAAAGAGAGAGAGAGAGATAGTTCGCAAGAGAGAGAGAGAGATTTGGGAGGCTTAATAGGGTTCATAGAATTGGGGGGAAACCAAAGTGAGGGCGGGACGGGGAAAATAGATTTCATTAGCACGTGCAAAACACGTTGCAACGAAATAGTAAAAAAAAGTTCAACGCCGGCGGTGCATGTATAAGCGCCGTTATAGAGTAACATATACCGGCGGTTCATATATAAGCGCCGTTATATATCATATATCTAATTGCATTATATACAAACGCCGTCATAGACATTCGATATTAACAAAAAAATAATAACGACGATCTATCCCGGCGTTTGGGTGTACACGCCGGGATAGATATGCCGTTATAGCCGTTACGATTAGTAGTGACCATGCAGAAATTGTTGATGTGCTCTAGCGCCGAACCTCTTTCCTGACACCTCATGTTCAACAACTTCTTTAGGTGAAGAATCTGGTTCGCTACATTCGATTTCTCAAACATATCTGTCAATATCTCCATTGCCTCCTTCGTGGTTTTTGCCTTCTTAATTTGGAATAGCGAATTCCTATTCAGTGACAACTGAATCTATCCAAGTGTTTTCTGATCCAATCTATTCCAAGCCGCCTACGGAACCGGATCTACCTCCACCCATTTTGACTTCAGGACAAATAATGGATCATCAAGATCATTCTGTCAGAGATACGTCATCATCTGGATCTTCCACATTGTGAAATCTATTCCATCGAACTCCTTGACTGTACTCTTGTCTCCCATCTTAGTCAACTCTACCAACCTGGTGCTTCGATACCACTTTGTTGAGTTCTAACTGCGAAATAACTCACCAACGAGATGCAAAACAATAGAATCAAAAGCATCAAAACTAATCACACAAGAATACACAATATTTTTTCGAGGTTCACCCAATGCAATGGCTATTTCCCTGCGTAGAGGCACTCCTACGATTTCCATTAGAAATATGAAGAACAAGTTTACAAATCTCTCAAGAACTCACCCCCAAGGTGTAGAGTTTCTCTCTATCTCCCTGTATCTCTCTGACGGCTGATAGATCTCTCTTTTCTTTTCAGCCTAACCCTAAAATCGTACACAATACAATATATATAGGTTTTCATCAGATCTAATCTCAACCACAGACCAATTAGCACCGCGCTGGGCGACCGCAACTTTGGTCAGTCGACTGTTCATGCCTTCGACTGTACATGGATCCAACAGAGAGTTGGTCGATCGACTGCACGGTCGACCGGTCATTCCTTCAGGTGTACAGGGTTTTAGCAGTGAGCAAAACGGTCAACTCCACGGTCAATTATACACTGCTTGTATATGGTCGGTTGGAGGTGTGGTCGACCGCAGCTTATAACTGCACTTGACCTGCTTGCTCCCACTTCGAGTCTCCTTCTCGTCAATCTTCTTCAACCCATTATCGTGTATTTGGATCCACAAACCCAAACACACTCGAATTGGAAGTGTCCTAGCTTGTGGCACTTGTAGCACTACAATTTCCTTGTTGAAAGCATGCCTACCTCTACCTCTTCCATGACCTCAGAATACACCTTCATCACCTCTACCTCTTGCTCCTATCCTCTCTTCATATGTGATCTTCAAGGCCTGCTCATCTCCTTCACTGTGATTGTTCATTCTCTACTTATGAACAAGTAGGCTACTTTGAAGTTCACCAATTGTTAGCTTATCCAGATCATTGGACTCCTCCACCGAGCATACCACATATCCGAATCTAGAAGTCATTGATCGCAAAATCTTCTCATTGATTACAATCTACCCCAGCTTCTCTCAATGAGCATACATCTTGTTTGCGATTGTTAGCGTCCGAGCAAATTCTTGTCCACCTTCTCTCCTTCTGTAACCCCTGTTTCCTGTATTTGTATTTCCTGCTGTACTTCATTTTTCTGTACTCTTTTATCAATCCAAGATCTGTATCTTTGTCCCAGCTCTAATAAAAATCATATCTTTTGTTCGACTCAATTTTTGGTGCCTAATCTATTTCAATTGCATTGTACTTATCCGCACTGATTTTCTATTCTTCATGGAGAATTGACCGATTCAATTCACCTAATTCATATAGCCTAATTATATTGATTTTTGACTCAATCTCCTTTGGGATCCTATTCAAACCCATTAACAAATAACCCACAACCCAAAACCCTATACTATATAAACCTAATTAACTCCTAACCCTAGGTTAACCCTAATCTCTACTGTTGAAACCCAAAACCCCCCAGCCACCTATACTGTTCATCTCCTACCCCCTACCTCTTCACCTTCCGTCCTCCTGCACTCGACCCAATCCCGATCACTCCCGCTCATTTCTCTCCCTCACCTCGTTCGCCATCCCCTCGCGCAGCCCCACTATGCCTCGCCTCTTCAGTCGCCCCATCGCCATTGTCACCAACCACCACCGAAGAACCCATCTTCCACATCTATATCACCATTGCCGAACCCATTACCCTCACCTCATCCTCTTTGTCGCCTCGCCATTGTGATCTCCTGTTGCCATTGCATGCCGCCCAGGACAGCCAGTAGCGCCCTCGCCTCCCCTATTTTCCTGCCCAAACAGAACACCCACCGGTGCCATCCTCCTCATCCACTGTCGTCGACCGTCTCCTGCCATCGAGCCTCGCACATAGCCGCAGTCGAAGTTGCCTCGCGTAGCCACAGTCGCCGTCGAAGCTTCTGCCATCGCTGTTGATCAGAGAAGGAGAGAAGGAAGAAGATTGATTGTTTGAATCTGGGTCACCCGATCTCATCAAGATCGTGACCACGATTTGATCCATCATCTTGATCATCGGATCTGATCTGATTCGTTCGTTCATCTTGATCTTGATCGCCATCAAGATCCACGCCGATCCGATCCATCCGATCTCGATCGTCGATCAACGCCCTCATCAAATCAAGGCAAGTATCTTCTTATACAATTTTTGTTCGATTACAAGCTTTTAATTGAAAATACTGCAAGTAGATCGTAAATGTGACTCTCATTTGGCTCATCGTTTGTTGATCTTATTTTATTCCTTACCAATTCCATGATCTTAAGAGTCACAACTCGTCGTTGATATATTTGTTACAAAACTAGTTTGATCCATTTTATCTCTTAATTATTTGAACACATGAAACTAAGAACCACATTGACTCGTAGATGTATGTTGCATGATGTATGTGTTGATCTTATCTTTCCTTGAGTTGAGAAACAATTGCGACTTGCTGATTTGATACCCATTACACCCTAATTGTATCACACACTAATCTAGACTCATACTGGTCATTTATCATGTCACTTTTATATAAAAGGAATTCACATATGCTGCTATCCTGTCTTTGCTTACTGTTTCAACCCCGATAACATCAGAATCTGGACCTGAGTCCTAAACATGAAATTTATCTCCAGATGTCTAGTTTACTAAACTTTTGACGAAATTGAATTCTCAGTTATGGTTTGTGAGTTATCGCAGTTTTATTGCGGCTGTGTCTGTAATCGTAGATTCATCAAAAACTGCTGCATCACTTTGTTTTACAATTAATTTAACTATGCTACCTGTAAGATAACGACTAGAAATTTTGTATGCTGATACTAGTCACACTAGAGAACATTACCTAATTTTTCTGGAATTAATTATTGAAGTTTCAGACCTGTTTGATACTTATAAACATAGTTTTACAAATTCTGGCTGAACACAAATCCTGTGTAGTTTGCTATTTTGACACATGATGCTACAATTTTTATATGTCTTGTTTATATGCGATGGATTCAGTAGAGAGTCTAGTTTCTGGAACTTCTGACACATCCAGATTTGTAGGAATCTCAGTTTTGGTGCAGCAATATCATGCTGTCCAGTTTTGGAATTCTCGTCGTTCTTGATATTTTGATTTGTTTTGACCCTCGAACATGTATCCTACCTAGCCTAGACTTGTTTCATATTCTTGATCATGTTTACTTGACCTGTTCACACACTTTCATGTTTGTTTGATGATGATAATAAATAATAAACCGGGGTTTAAGGGAAAGACCATAGTAGTGGACAATATAGGTAAGTGTACTCGGAAGGGGGCCCATATTTCCCACTTTATGCATACTTCATGAACTAGTTATATTATTATTCGATTCATGAACTAGTTACTACTGATTCATGAACTAGTATATGATTATTCGATTCATGAACTAGTTACTATTGATTCATGAACTAGTACATGATTATTCGATTCATGGACTTGTTATTACTTGATTCATGAACTAGTATATTATTGTTTGATTCATGACTTGTCATGTTATTAGTTGACACATGAACTAGTTATATGATTACCCAATTCATGAACATGCTTACTTGATACTTTATGCCTGAGTGCACCGCTCTATAAAATCCACCACTAGGTCTAAACGAAATTTGTTTGTGAGTAGTAATCATGTGGTAAAAAGATGGACGGATGAAGTGCTACCTGGATAGAATTAAACATTAGACTTAAGAATGACTTGTTACTTGTTCACACTTGACACCTATCTTGCTTGATGCTTGTTACTTGATACTTGTTACTTAATGCTTGACACAATTACATGCTCACTTGCCACTTGTTCCTGCTACTAGTACTTGTTACCCAATAATGTTACTTGAGTTATCTTACTTACTAGCTTGTCTCTTGAACTCCACTACTTCTTGCATCCCTATCATATCATGTTATACATTCTTGATTCCAAATCTTGTTCCATATTTTCTTGCATTTATTTTTATACCCTTTCCTGTACTACTTGCGGCCCTAACTTGTACTAAGGGCGTTTGTCTTTGTTTCTCTATTTTTCTTCTGCATGATAATACAGACTTTGGAGACGAGTTGCCTACTGGAGTTGGTGACCAAACCTTCTAGGCTTTGCTTGGAAAGCTTGCTTCAATTATTTGTATTAAAGTTTATTTATAATTTGTTGCTACTTAAAACTTGTAACGGGCTTGTAGTCCCGAAGTTTTATCATTTGATCCAGATCTGAAAATTATTTGGAATATTTATATTTTGTTTCAATTATTTTCTGTTGATTAATATATTATTCATGCATGCGTGATTGAGTATATTCTTATTATATTTCTTGTTATGATGTTGAGTCGATCCTACAGCTTATGAATGATGAAAACCATTCGCTGGGCTTTGTCACGTACTCGTATTCCGTATTCCTTTTGGGAAGCGGGCCGTGACACATTCTCATCTGAAGCACTTCAAATTCCTGTCTTAAAGCCTACAATTGAGCTCTTTTTACTCATGTTGACCCCTGGTATTTTTGCCTCATCGAGTCCCATATGCTCTTCGAACTCTCCTTATCAAGGATAGTCTCCATGATAGTTCGATCAATAGTCTGAAAAAGGTAGAGTTTGTTTGGTTTGGTATTTTTCAACCATTTTTGGGTTTTCTGAAAATATGAAAACGCCATTTTTTGTTTGGCGTGGGGTTTTTTGGAAAACGTTTTCCAAAAACGAATGCTACTTTTTTCTCATCGCTCACGAGCTCTGCTTTTTCCTTATCTCCTTCACGCTCTCCTTCGGTCCTCCTTCTCCTTCTTCCCCAAAAACCCTAGATCTGTTTTCCAAAAATGATCAAAATACTGTTTTGATACTTTCGCTCACGAGCTCTTTTTCCTTCTCTCCTTCACGCAGCCAAGAGGTCCTCTTTTTCCTTCTTCCCCAAAAACCCTAGATCCGAACCGCACTCGCACTCAAGACTCGGCGCCTCTTCTTTCCCTCTCTTTTACCTTTCTTTCCTACCTCGATCTGAACCCAAAATCTCACGATTCCCACATCGATCCCAACCCATCTCTTATTCTTTCCGCTCCTTAGGCGTTCTCAGAGTAAAACCCCAGATCTGAACTGAAAAACCACCACAACCGCTCACCGATGTTTTTTTGTTTTTCTGTAGGGATATAGTTCGATTTGTTTGTAGACCCCCAAATTGTTCGACAGTTTCATGGTCTGTGAAACACGAGCAGCTTGTAGAAGAAGGCGCACCCGAGCTCGGTTCAATCGAATAAAACGTCATTTGCGCCCTGAATCCGTTGGTGACAACTTCTCTACTGCTGAAAATAAGGTAATCTGTTTTTGGTTAACATTTTTTACTGTCAGATCTTCAAGGATTTTGGGATTTCAAGGAATGATTTTGTTTTTGTTCATTTTATGGGATTTGAGATGGGTCGGTGGAGAGAAATGTTTCTGTTATTTTTTTATATATATAAACAGAGAACGGCAAACTGAAAATAATATTATATTGATACCGTTGATGTATAAACAGAGGAGTAAAGAGATGTTTTATGGTACTGAGCTCGGCTAACATGATGTTTTAGCAGTTTCGTATGAAGTTGTATTTATATTGATACCGTTGATGTTTATAAAATAGATGACTAGTAGGGGAAAACAGATCGAGATGGAATCTGATTTTGATCTAAGTCTATGGCCGCCGTCCAATGAAAAGGCGTTTGTTGATATGATGGAGGCAGCGGTAGACCGTAGCCCTTTAAAAAGTACCACATTCGATAATAGAACTTGGAAAAAAATTCAGCATGATGTGTACGCCCTTACGAATCGAAAGTATACACTCACCCAACTACATGGCAAATACAACAGGCTCCGACAGCAATGGAGGGCCTTTCGGGATGTGAAGTCGCAGAGTGGGTTAGGTTGGAATGAAGAAATCGGAACTGTTACCTGCGAGCCAGTAGTGTGGGATGCTTATGTCAAGGTTCATATGCTTCATCATGAACCTATTATACTATGTGATTAACATATAGTTATACTTAAACGTAAGATTAATTTACTTGTTTATCACAGTTGTAACTCAAAATTTTTTTGGTAGGCGCACCCGAAGGCCAAAGGTTTTGATGAGGAAGGATTGGCCAATTTTGATGCCTTAACGAAAATTTTTTAAAACAGCATGGCTTCAGGCTCACTTGCTAGGGCTTCAACACAAATGCCCCTAGATGACGATGAGGCTCGTAGGATCGATGAAGAGTTCGCCCAACAACATGTACCATATGTACTATCCGATGATGAAGGCGATGGAGCACAGGGAGGTGAGAGGTCTCGAAAAAGGAGATCTGCCAATTCAAGTGGGCGAGCAACTAAAAGCACGAAGACGTCTGGCAAGGACGATGCTATGAGTTGTGTCGCGGATGCAGCCCGCTCAAGACAACGATACTACGATATCCTAGCAGACAGCCAAGCCCAATCAACTCAACCCCACCAACAAGCTCCACCCTCTACTTCCGATGACCCTTACTCCATGAGCGAGGCCATGAGAATATTGAATTCAATGACTGGGGTCCAACCCCAACAGATGGTTAAGGCATACCATCATTTTTTAAACAACCGAGAGGGTCGTGAGGGTTTTGTTGGGATGAGCGAGGAGTTTAGGTATTGGTTCATTGACAGTTTGTGAGACTATAGGGTTTTTTAGATATTATGAGCGCCCTACGAATTATTTCTATGTCCTGTAATGAGTATGTTTAATTCTTGTTTACATTTGCGGTTATGTTTATGGTTGTCCATGGAGAACTATTTGACGATGCTTATGTATTTGGTTTATCTCTACTTTTTTTTAATTGGATAAAATCATATTTCAATGTAGGCTTTACAAAAAACAACACAATATTTGGAAATCATTTCTAATTTTTCACAGTGAAGTACTAACTGCACCGACGCAACATAGTGATGGACAGGTCGGTGGACGATGACATGGCTGACCTTGAAGACTTGGAAGACTTGGATACAATCGAGTGGCTTTCCTCCTTTGATAGAGAACCATATTCCACTCCCACTCTATCAGGGCAAGAGTATTTGACAGAATTGTTAAATGGTCCTCCGTATAAGTTCCATCGCATGTTTCGTATGAATCAAGCTTGTTTTATGTCTCTGTGTCAATTTTTGAAGGATGGAAACTATGTCGAGGACACGGAGTCGTCATCCCGACGTAGGCGTGTTTCTTTTGAAGAAAGTGTCGCCATCTTTTTGTTCATCGTCGGCCATAGCAACAGACAAAGACAGGCAGTTGATCGATTTCCTCATTCGACATACACAATTAACAAACATTTTGCCAAAGTGTTGAAAGGTTTGGCCACTGCAGCGATAGTTCTTATTACTCCACCAGATTCGATAGATATACATGAAAGGATTACGAGTTCCGAAGATTTTTTCCCATGGTTTAAGGTACGCTTTAGAATAAACATCGATATAAATTTTGTTGTAATCTTTAATAAATGATTTTTACTATATTGAATCGTTCCAATGAAGCGTCGTATCCACATTACCATGGACGTACATTGTGTTTTATTATATTTGAATGGAAAAGATAACATATAGTTTTCAAACTGAACAATGTAGGGAGCATTAGGTGCTGTTGATGGCACATTAGTGGATGCTTGGGCACCTGCTGGCCAACACAATACTTGTCGGTCACGGAAGGGTAACATAACACAAAATGTCCTAGCCATTTGTGATTTTGAAATGATGTTCACGTTCGTTTATGCGGGATGGGAAGGAAGTGTCAACGACTCCCGTGTAATTCAAACAGCAATATCACAAGGATTGCTTCAAATCCCGGTAAATGATAGATATTATTTAGTAGACTGTGGTTATCCCAATATGCCAGGTTTTTTAGCACCATACCGAGGCGAGCATTACCATGCACAAGACTTCCAAGGGACAAATAATGCGCCGACTGGCCATAAGCAACTTTTTAACAAGCAACATGCAAAGCTACGAAATGTCATTGAAAGAACTTTCGGAGTCTTCAAGAAAAGGTTTCCTATTTTCAAATCTATGTCTAACTACACTCCAACAAAACAGGTGGATATGGTAATTGCTTGTTGTGCCGTACACAACTTCATAGGAAGACATAGCAAAGATGATACCTTTTTTGTCGAAGGAGCAGATGATGAATTAGGTCATCATCCACAAAATAACGAAATCCCATCAACATCTCAGGGATTGGATATGTCTGCTTCCACATTGAACCGTATGGGTAGAAAAAGGGATCAAATTGCTGTGGCTATGTGGAATGCGAGGCATTGATGTCATTTGGATATGTTTGTATCATTGTATCATTACTATTATAAATTTCAGAAGCATATGTTACTTTCAGTTTTTTTTTTAAATTTTTGAGATGTTGTCTTTACTAATTAATTCAATGATGTACAGGGGTTGCACATTATTTTTCCTCGTTGGTTTTAAGTGATGATGCATTTGGATTATGTTTCTGAAGTTGCACACTATGAATCATTTATTTAATGAATTGTAGGAGTGACTTGTGATGAATTAATCCTAACTGAGCTTTATTTTTCCTTGTTGGTTTTAAGTGATGATGCATTTGGATTATGTTTCTGAAGTTGCACACTATGAATCATTTATTTAATGAATTGTAGGAGTGACTTGTGATGAATTAATCCTAACTGAGCTTTATTTTTCCTCGTTGGTTTTAAGTGATGATGCATTTGGATTATGTTTCTGAAGTTGCACACTATGAATCATTTATTTAATGAATTGTAGGAGTGACTTGTGATGAATTAATCCTAATTGAGCTTTATTTTTCCTCGTTGGTTTTAAGTGATGATGCATTTGGATTATGTTTCTGAAGTTGCACACTATGAATCATTTATTTAATGATTTGCAGGAGTAACTTGTGATGAATTAATCCTAAGCGAGCTTTATTTTTCCTCGTTGGTTTTAAGTGATGATGAGATGGATTATGTTTCTGAAGTCGCACACTATGAATCATTTATTTAATGATTTGTAGGAGTTACTTGTGATGAATTAATCCTAACTGAGCTTTATTTTTCCTCGTTGGTTTTAAGTGATGATGAGATGGATTATGTTTCTGAAGTTGCACACTATGAATCATTTATTTAAATGTGCCCAAGTGTGACTTATGGTGGCCCTAATGGAGCATATTATATTGCATCCACAACTAGGAGAATGGGTGGCGATAGGGTAAGTTTATTTTAATGTGAAAGTTACCTCCTACAGTACTCAGATGGGTTCTAATTATTGTTCTTTAGTAGGTTGTCATGGAAGAGAGCAAGGAAGCCAACTCAACCGCTGGCAGCCTGCGAAAAGTTATGCAAAAACCATGTCTAGTTTGGGCAGGTTAACATTCACTCATTTAGTAAGAGTACCATACTTAAACAACAAATTGCGTTAATGATGTGCTATATAATACATGCTGAGTTTTTAATAAGATTTTGCTGTGCTATTTTCAGGTCGGTGTGTTTGTAAACCTGTAGAATCTTACAGCCAAGCACAAACAAGAAGCAATAGCCCATTGTAAGTGCACAATTTCATTCACTAGTATTTCCTTGTTATATGTTTACTTTCAGTCAGTATATTGCACAGTCTTAAATTCTACATGATTTTTCTTCCATTTTCCTTGCTATATGTTATTTGTGTTCAATTTTTTAAGAATCATTTCACTTTATGTTGTTGTCCAGCTACCTCAGTTGCATTTGTTTTGAAGTTCTTTATACTGATCTTACTTCCACACAGTTCGTGGGTAGGTTGCTTAGGTGTTTTCCCCTTGCCTATTGTGAAACAGGTCCCTCCAGAATATTAGTTGGATTTTTTTCCCCTACCCTATTTTCCTCATCCATTTACATATCTTTGAGACAACATGTATTTGCATTTTAAGAATTCAAGATTTTGCTAAAGCTTACTTGTTACAGGTGGTCCTGGTAGTGGGAAAGGAACACAATGTGCGAAAATAGCAGAGGTATTTGGATTTACACACCTAAGTGCTGGTGATTTGTTGAGGATGGAAATTTTATCAAATAGTGAGAATGGGTATATGGTGATTCTGGTCTATTTATTCATTTCCTTTTCTTATATTGGAGTATATAAATGTATGCATTATGGCACTAATTAGCTGTTGGAATATTGGAATACGGAGATATGATCCGTGAGATCATAAAAGCAGGAAGGATTGTTCCCTCAGCAGTGACTGTTAGCTTGATCCTCAAAGCAATTGAGTCCAGTGGGAACCATCAGTTTCTAATTGATGGGTTTCCACGAAGTGATGAAGATGGTATTGCTTTTGAAAGGATTGTAAGTTCTCCTCCAATGTTAATACTCACCTTGTTGATTTAGTTCTGTTTCATATTAGCTAGATTAAGTTCTCCTCCAATGTTAACCATCAGTTTTTTTTTTTGTCTGAGTTCATCATTAAACCAGCAGCATGTTTCTGGATGTATCTGGCTTCATGTATCTGGCTTCATTTACTGGATGCAAATGTGGTGATCTGAGAGTAGTGTGGCTTCATTTACTAGTTTCATGTTTCTGGCTTCATGTTTCTGGCTATTTTAATGCCAGTAGTGTGGGATGCTGGTTGTTGCTTTGCTTTTTGAGCAGCTGGCTACATATATGCTGCTGTATTGCTGTTTGGAGGCAGTGAGGGTTTTTGAGCAGTGAGGGTTTAGGCAATGAAGATGCATTTTGCGAAGCATAACCTGCAGCAGAACCAATATTTGGTGATGCCAATGCTGATGAGGATGAAGTTGGAGATGGGGAGATTGTCGTTGGTTGAGCTCCTCGCATAGGAGCTGCGCCAACAGCAGTAAATGCTTCGCTAGTTCTGAGCCTACGACTATTTCCTTCATTCATCAAATGAATCAAATTAATTATAACAATAACTCTTTCTTGATGTTCACAGGGTTGTTGTATTGCTGTTTGCATACAACTGTATTGATGTATGCTTACTGTATTGTTGTATTCCTGTATGCCCATCTCTGATATGGATTTTTGTATGCTATTAAGACCTGAATCAAATGTATGCTGAATAAATTTTATGTATGCTTTCTGAGAAGGTTCTCCCTATTACTGCTGTATTGCTGTATTTTGTTTGCTATTAAGACCTGAATCAAATATATCCTGGTTCATTTTTATGTATGCTCTAAGCTTTGAAAAGGGCTGATCAGCTTGGAAGTGTTCAAATTTTTATGTATGCTCACAAAAGCTATCCTGGTATTTTTCTGTATTTTCACTACTTGGAAGCTATATGTATATTTCAAGTTATATCCTTTAAAATAGTTCCACAGGGATTAAGCTAGATCCAGTTGATAGAAGTTAATTCAATCTGATGATGTACTAAACATTACCTGCATCATCTTCATATGTTTGTTAATGTAAAATGCGTTCCTTGTTGGTATGCAAATGGGGTGAGGTTTACTGCCATAGACGTCTAATATTGTTTTCTCTGAATACATTCAAGATACTGCAGTATATTGACTTGGCATAGCACTGGATTACGTGGTTCTTCCTACAATACCAACACAACATTTGGTTATCTGAACAATTTTTAGTCGCATTTTACACTCTCTAATTCAGAAAACAGTTTTCAGCTACAAACAGCTTTCAGATAACAGTTTTCAGCTAGAAATATAACCGAACAGCTTTTAAATTCTCCTTTTCAGAAAAATAGCTTTCAGATAGCAGTTTTCAGCTAGAAATATAACCGAACAGCTTTTAAACTCTCTTTTTCAGAAAAACAGCTTTCAGATAACAGTTTTCAGCTAGAAATATAACCGAACATCTTTTAAACTCTCTTTTTCAGAAAAACAGCTTTCAGATAACACTTTTCAGCTAGAAATATAATCGAACAGCTTTTAAACTCTCTTTTTCAGAAAAACAGCTTTCAGATAACAGTTTTCAGCTAGAAATATAACCGAACAGCTTTTAAACTCTCTTTTTCACAAAAACAGCTTTCAGATAACAGTTTTCAACTAGAAATATAACCGAACAGCTTTTAAAATCTCTTTTTCAGAAAAACAGCGTTCAGATAACAGTTTTCATGTAGAGATATAACCGAACGGCTTTTAAACTCTTTTTTCAAAGAAAAACAGCTTTCAGATAACAGTTTTCAGCTAGAAATATAACCGAACAGCTTTTAAACTCTCTTTTTCAGAAAAACAGCTTTCAGATAGCAGTTTTCAGCTAGAAATATAACCGAACAGCTTTCAAACTCTCTCTTTCAGAAAAACAGCTTTCAGATAACAGTTTTCAGCTAGAAATATAACCGAACAGCTTTTAAACTCTGTCTTTCAGAAAAACAGCTTTCAGATAACAGTTTTCAGCTACAAATATAACCGAACAGCTTTTAAACTCTCTTTCAGAAAAACAGCTTTCAGATAACAATTTTCAGCTAGAAATATAACCGAACAGCTTTTAAACTCTCTTTTTCAGAAAAACAGCTTTCAGATAACAGTTTTCAGCTAGAAATATAACCGAACAGCTTTTAAACTCTGTCTCAAAGAAAAACAGCTTTCAGATAACAGTTTTCAGCTAGAAATATAACCGAAAAGCTTTTAAACTCTCTTTTTCAGAAAAACAGCTTTCAGATAACAGTTTTCAGCTAGAAATATAACCGAACAGCTTTTAAACTCTCTTTTTCAGAAAAACAGCTTTCAGATAATAGTTTTCAGCTACAAATATAACCGAACAGCTTTTAAACTCTCTTTTTCAGAAAAACAGCTTTCAGATAACAGTTTTCAGCTACAAATATAACCGAACAGCTTTTAAACTCTGTCTTTCAGAAAAACAGCTTTCAGATAACAGTTTTCAGCTACAAATATAACCAAACAGCTTTTAAACTCTCTCTTTCAGAAAAACAGCTTTCAGATAACAGTTTTCAGCTAGAAATATAACCGAACAGCTTTTAAACTCTCTCTTTCAGAAAAACAGCTTTCAGATAACAGTTTTCAGCTAGAAATATAACCGAACAGCTTTTAAACTCTCTTTTTCAGATAAACAGCTTTTAGATAACAGTTTTCAGCTAGAAATATAACCGAACAGCTTTTAAACTCCTTTTTTCAGAAAAACAGCTTTCAGATAACAGTTTTCAGCTAGAAATATAACCGAACAGCTTTTAAACTCCCTTTTTCACAAAAACATCTTTCAGATAACAGTTTTCAGAAAAAAATTATTACCAAACAGTTTTTACACTCATTTTCAGAAAACAGTTTTCAGAAAACACATTTCAGAAAACAGTTTTCAGAAAACAGGCAGCAAGAAAACAAAAAACAACAAACCAAACGCAGCCGTAGTTTTTCCCTTTAGATCCTCAATCAAATGTTTTCCTATGTGCCTCTGTCGGCTCAGCCACATTTGCTACTGTGAGAAATCCTGTCTCCACCAAATGCCAGTACTCCTTAGATCGGAGAAGATTCTCCATGAGCATAGCCCAATTGCATAATGACCATCGAACTTGGGTATGGCAGATTGCACAAAATTGCTTTCCTCAACAGCCATCTCTCTCCCTTTTTTTTTCCTCACTCATTCTCACCTGTTTCTCTCGCTTTCTTTGTCTCTTGTTAGGAGACTGCAGTTCCTAACTTTACTCGACTAGGCCCATTTTGTGTAGCTCTGATACCACTTTGTTGAACTCTCAAGCTCTAAACACACAATTCACACAGAATGAAGTTCAAAACTGTTTATTGAATGAATAATGTTGTGGCTTTATACAAGCCTTACAAAACAGGAATGCAAAGAAACAACAAGCACGTTCACATAACCTAAAGACATGGTGAATCTCTTACAGGAATGAATCAAACCTAAACTAAGCTCTACAAATCAGGGCATTATTAACACAAGCAACAACTAAAGTGTGCCAAGAAACCAGCAATCCTAACACCAAAATCCTTCAGGTGTGAGCGGAGGCGCATACCTGTACCGATGCCTTGAAACACCGTCATGATTCTCACACCTCAGATTGTGGCCGTCATTTGTACTACCATCTGGTAAAACTGCATCATAGAACCTCTTGCACTGCTTGCATTTGAATCCTTTAAGATTCTCTCTCTCAGCCTTTTTCCTTACGGGCTTTACATATTTAAACCCCTTGTTTGTTGCAGGGCCTAGAACCAAGATAGTCTGCTTTGGAGGTACAGGTTCAGGGTTAACAACTTCTTGGGTTTCATCATCTGAAATGTGGAAATCCTGAATTTCTTTCTGGGAATTCATGTTTAAGTTTCTGACTATCTCCATGGGAGTATCGAGGAAGTCGTCATGTGGGTCTGCTCCCCCTGGTTCTTGACGCATTCGAGTTTCTCGCCAACATGAAGCAGAGCGCTTCATGCCGATTGATGGCTCAGATCTTGCATTCACAGACATATGCTTTGGGGGAAGACTAGTCGAAGTTGATGATGGATTGATGCAGGAATTTTTTTCAAGAGTTCGTTTAAATGGAATGTCTCGACTCTTCCCAAGGTTTTTTGGACTGACACTATGAGCCTTCATTTCAAGTGGCCTGGAACCTACACAGATGATCTCTTTATCTTTATATTCTGAATCTACATAAAATTACAGATTGTATGAGAACAATTGAGTAATTAACAAAACGAATAAATATTTCACATCATGGATTTATATTTCAACAAAAATATGACCAACATCTGCTCTGCCAACAGGTTCTTAATGGACTCCTCGAGTAAAATCTTCCTTTTGCTCTACTCTGCCAGCAGGTTCTGATCCTTAATCTCAATCTGCTGCAACAACTTTTCTTGCATTTTCTTTCCCTCGGCCAGTTCTTCAGTCGTTTGTCCAAGCTGTTCCTTTAGTTTGGCAATCATTTGTCCATTTGTCTCAAGATTTTCTACTTTTGACAGAAGCTGTTTCTGTTCGTGTTCATATTTGTTCACCAAGTCCTCACTGTTTGTCAATCTTTTCTTGGTTTTTTCAAGAGACACATTAAGTTGTTGATCTTCTTCTTGAGCACATTGCTTTTGAAGACGGAGCTCGTGAATCTGATGTAGGAGAGAATTTTCTCTCTTCTTCCACTCATCTTTTGCTGTCCTTTTTGCCCCAAAAAGCCTTTTCGGTAAAATTTTTTTTATCTTGACTGGAAAGTTGGATAGAGCTGGCTGCAAAAAATGAACTCTATTCGGGAAATTCGATCTCTCAACTCCTGAATGTTCGCCACCAGGATGGTGCTGAGTCCACATAAATACTTAGAATCATCGGTTTCAATAGAGTCATCAAATATGATCAAAAAAAAATAGTCATCAAATTGCAGAAAACTCTGTAAACCTTCTTCCATATCTATAATTGTGTTGAAATGTCCAACTATAAATGCAAGTTCTGCAAAGCATCAAGCATTATGTCAAATGCAAAATAAGACCTTCTAATTTTATTATAAAAATTATGGTTGAAATTGCTATCAGGCAATGAAGAAAATAGCTTAAAGACAAAAGATGACAGAGGAAAAATTGTGACCCATAGAACAAAGTATCACTTGGAACAGGGATCAATCAAACTTCTCTGTTCTTCAACAACTTTACCATGTAAAAGGCATTCTCATTCTCCAATTTGCTAGTTATTAGTTTTTTAATAACTTGAGTAATATAGGTACAATGACTGAACTAGATGTTGTCAGTAATACTAAATCTAGTCACTACCATCAGACGTTCTTGAAATAAGCATAGTCCTTCTTGATGGAAAGCACTGGAAAAGCTTGACTATCTCCATTTGGTATTGGTCCTCTAGGATGTTCCAGTTGACACCATTATGAGAGAAGGCCATGTCTAACCTGTTGAGTATTTGTTCTGTAAATGATACCTCTTACTTGAATTGAATGCCATGCTCTCTCAATTATTATTATTATTATTTTATTTTATTTTATATTTTGGAGATAACAGTGACCTAAGTCACCAGTTTCATTAATGAAAAGTTAACGAAACATAAGTATCCAATATTACAAATCAAATCTAGTCTGGTCATAAACTCAACAACATAAACATCTGCCAGACTAAACAAAGAATACATCTGACTCAAAATACCAGTAACCTCCATCATAAACCGCCCAAAACTCTACTAGGAAGGAGATGACCGCCCATATCGCATACTGAACTACTCTGCATTCTCCATATGAAGCATCTTCCTTGCCCGTGCTAAACCTGCCCAAGTATCTATTAGACCAGTATTTTATGTAGCATAATATGAAATATACAGTTAATGTAACGGAAGCAAGCATCATCTCAAGCCAAAGGATCCACATAATAGCCGCTACCGTCATATCCCACATTAGCCTATAGTCTTTCCTAAAGTATCTTAGTCTCCAATTCCCCTAAATGTCATCAATATTATTAGGTGTCTCTACCATACCAAACCCCAGTCCCATAATTTCCCAAATTAGTCTAGCCTTAAGACAAAGTATGAAAATATGGTTTACGTCCTCTTCCCCTGTGTTGTATCGTGGGCACGTTACATCGATCGGAATGTCGGGTTTCATAAGATTTGTTTTGGAAAGGATAGCGTTGTTCATCACCAGCTAAAGGAAGACATTGACCTTATTTGGGACTTTAGATTTCCATATAATATCTGCGCTTGAGCTTCTAATTCTCCCATCATTTAAGAAGCAATACATGGATCTCACTGAGAACGTACTATTAGAGTCTAGTCTCCACTCTCTTATGTCCTATCAATGTTTGGACTCATACATTCTTCCAATAATCTTTGGAGCCTCAGAAGTTGCCTCTGACTTTCTTGTGGAATGCTTCCCTCGAACTCAATTCTTAGCCATTCCTGTTTCCAGGCGTCTGCCACCAGAACATGTACATTACTTGTATTCTCGGCCAGTTGAGGGAATAAAGACAGAAGAGTGTTATCCCCACACCATTTATCCTTCCAAAATCTAGTATCCTTCTCGTTTCCTAGTCTGCATCTAGTGTTAGTGTGGAAAAATTCCCCCACCTTAGCAATTCCTTTCCACAGACTTTTCCATGCTTGCTTCGTCCTCCATACCTAAACATTTTCCGTCTTCGACACATCGTGAGTGAGCTCCACCACCACGCCTTATGTCGTTTGTGCATTTTCCACCACCATTAGGCTAGAATAGCCTTATTCAAATCATGAAGGTTAACAATTCTCAGTCCTCCAAATTCTTTCTTTTTACACACCTTACCCGGCTTAATCAGATGAAACCCTTTATTCTCATATCCTTTCCACAGGAATTGTCTCCTATATTTATCGATCCGTTCAATCACCCAATTCAGGATCTCATAAATTGACATCAGGTATGTTGGCAAGCTACTAAGAACCGAATTTATTAATGTAATTTTGCCTCCCAGAGATTGAAATTTTATTTCCATCCCGCAAGTTTTTTCTCGACTTTTTCCACCAATACACTCCAATCTTTCGTAAGCATCTTCCTCAGTTGAGGCATGCAGATTGCTTTAATCAATTAAGAGCTACCCAATTCTATGTCGTGCTCCTTCAAGTAACAAAGGAAGGGAGGAAAAGCTATACATCAGACTTCGTTGCTACCACCTTATCACACATTGACTAAATACGACTGAAAAGCAACTAGAACTAAAGTGGACAGTTGGTAATACACCTATCCCTGATATCCTGGAGCTTCTCTCTCCTCTACCCAAAAACCCAAACCCAACCATGTTTGCTCCCACCTCCACCCCCGTCTCCACCACCCCTTAATCTCCCCCCGTCTTCTTGTTGGTCCTCTTCTTCCCTACAATCCTCTATCACCTTCTCTGCCTCACTACTACCCTTCTTTTCGATAGCTATGAAAAACCTTTCTGGCAAACAACTTAGAGGAGATAAATCTATGAGAGCCCTTGGCCCCCTTCGTTTCCACGAGGAGGATCGAAGTGAGAGGAGTAAGGAGACCAAATTTCTCCCTCGAGAGCAACATCTGACAGTTTTCACAAGTGTCGATCAGGCTTCGGGAGACCATGGTCATCAAGAGAGGAGGACCATTTCCATTTCGAGTGACAGATCACCCCGTCCTTCATCCCAGGGAGGTGCAGGGGATGGGAAGGCAAGCTTTCCTGCCTTGGAGGCCGTCAAGAGTAACTCCACTGCAGAGGTGGACAGCCCACTGGCTAAGAGATCTAAAGCTAAGGGTAAGCTGGTCTACGTGGAGAAAGGCGGGTGGAAAACTCAGACTCGAGTTATCAGTCCGAAGCGCAAGGTGGATCTGCCTGAGAGCCATCAACTACCGAAGGGCTTCCGATGTAAGATGAACGGGGAGCTAGAACCAAACTGTTACAGCTGCGGCAAGTGGGGCCATTGGAAAGCTGATTGTAAGGACGTTACTAAGTGTTTCTTTTGTAAACGGAGGGGCCATTTGTCGACTAACTGTGACTGCCGTCCGGCTAAGATCTTAGAGGAAGGTTCTCAAGGTAGTGACATTAGGTCAGGCTCACTTCTTGGGCAGCGTAGTCCTAAGGTAGGGCATGTAGAGAATGATAAGAGGGTTAGAACAGCTTGGTTGGTCGACTGGGCTAAGAGTGAAGTCAGAAAGTCCGAGAGAACGGTGGTCGTCGACAGCCTGGGTTCATCGAACATGGATGCAGAAGAGATGGTGAGGACTGTCATCACTTTGACTATGGAGATGGAGGAACGTGGTCTTCGCCTGCAATACAATGTGATAGTGTCGGTGGCTTTTGGTAACCCGAATGAGAACAATATCAAAAACGAACTCATGTCGAGGTGGCCGAAAACGATAGAGTGGGACTGGACCATTAAAAGATACAGAGATAACGCCTTTCTTATTCCGTGTTCGTCGAAGTCGAGGGTTCAAATGGTATTGAGCAAGAAGTCGTTCTTGGGAGAAGGGTTCATTGTCGTGCTCTCACGATGGAATCTCAAATTCGGGGAGTTCAAGAGGGAGTGGTTCTGTTCGAAATGGCTAGTAGTGTATAATTTTCCTGCTGAGTGTTGGAGCAAAGAGGGGCTTCCAGCGTTGATTCAATCCTTTGGATGGGTCGAAGAGCTCGACCAGGCCACTAAATTCCTTAACAGGTTAGATGTGGTGCAAATTCGCGTGAGTTCGCTTAATGGATTGGCTACTCCTTCGTCGATACTCACCAGCTACAAAGGGAAATCTTACTTGGTCACTATTCGGGCGGAGGTGAAGAGGTTCGTGCCGGTTCTTCGGTCGGCGGAGGAAGATGCAGCTGCAGCACGCATATTTGCAAGCTTGAAAGAATCCAGGTTGGCAGAGCTTGAAGATGAACACAGGTCGTTGGATGGGGGTCCAGCGACGGTCGAGATCATTAGAAATTCAAACAGTGGGTTTTTGGATGTTGCTGACGTGGACGAGAAAGGCAGACAAGTTTCGAAGCCCCTGATCCTATTGGGCTATGTGCCTAGTCGAGGGAAAATCAGGATGGGAGACGTGGTAGGAGGCGTGGCCCATACTGTGTAGAGCGGTTCTATACAGTGAGAGAAGACTCTTAGGTGGCAGGTCCCATCCGAGGTAGAGAGGTACGAGGGTGTGACTAAGGGGGTGGGATCAGATAGGGGGGAAGCTTCGATTTTCGTGCAGGTGCAGAAATCCATGCAAGAGGCCTTTGTTCAATTTTTGAGGGGAGATGTTAGTTCATTATCTAGAGAGAAAATTGATTCTTGGGCTTGTTTTCTTAGGGCTTATTCTCATGGGCCGCCCAGGGCCATCATAGAGAATCCTAATTGTGGCGGGTCTAATTTTTATAGGGGAGTCAATTCCAGAAAGAAGGAAATGGAGCCTATAAGACTGGGCCTGTCTGATGAAGGCTGCTCCATTGAGCCTACTGAATCCCATTCTGTTAGAAAGTCAAATCTAGGGGAGTTATTGTCGTCTCAGTCCAGAAAGAGGAATTATGAGAGTGAAGAGGAAAGAGTCAGTGATGAAGCTGATCAAGATTCCGTAAGCAAGACGGTAAAAGTGAGTTTTGATTCCCCCAATGATGACGACTTGATTGATGTGCTTAAAAATATTGAAGAAGAGTCTCCCCTTACTACCACAGCAAGAGCTTGGGACATCGAGAGAGAGGATAAATTGGAGGCCTCCCCTCCTTTCAGATGCAAAATCTCAGGTAAAGGGAAAGGGAAAGAAAAGGCTGTAGAGGACCTCAGGCGCAGTTCGCGTCAGAGGGAAAAGCATGGGGACTGCTCAATCACCAAAGATGATCTGATTGCCTCAGCAGTCAAACTTAAAGCTCCCAGTTCAGCATTGGCAGGTGAGTCAAGTCATAATTGTGTAATTATTGATTTCATTCCTGATTCCATGTTAATTAGTTTAGCCAAGGTTTGTAGAGTTCACTTGGGTAGTGACTCTTCGTCACAACTTGATTGCGCGAAGAGAATTAGAGATTGGGTGAAATGCCCCCAGCAACTAGTGTTAGTCATACTTCCCGAGAGACCCTTGTCTTGTTGTCTAATGGAATACGTCTTTTGGAATTTTAGAGGGTTAAATTATAGCAAGAAACATAGGATTGTGAGAGAGACAATGTCTTATCACCACCCCTCAGTGATAGGACTGTGTGAGACTAAGTTGGCTGAACCAGATTCAGATTGGCTTGATAGGCTTATCCCTCATAGGAACTGGGTATGGTGTTGTAAACCATCTCGAGGTTAAGCAGGACGGATCTCTGTGGGGTACAACGATGATCTCTTTGAGTGCCTTGATGATTTCATCGGAGAATTCTCCGTATCCTTGAGACTTAGAGCTAAGAGTGATGATTTTGTGCAAATTTTCCCTATGGTCTATGGTCCTAATGGGGCAGTTGAGCGGGCATCGTTTTGGGATGAACTCGATGATATTCACAATAAGTGGGGAGATGCGTGGATTATTGGGGGGGACTTCAATATCACACGATTCGCGGAAAAACACATAGGTAGAGGGTGTAGCCAGGCTGAGAGAGCGATCTTCAACAGGGTCATTGACTTGCTAGAGTTACGCGAGATCCATTTCCCAAATTGTAAATTCACGTGGTCGAATATGCATGACTGTCCCATTTTTGCCAAACTTGATCGGATTTTTGTGTCGCATGAGTGGGAAGTTTGGTTCGCCTTAGCTGCAGCTAGGACGGACTTTAGACGTACTTCCGATCACGTACCTTTGATTCTCTCCTCTGGTGGGGAGAACCGACACAAAGTCAAATTGTTCTGATTTGAAAAAGCTTGGCTCCGTAACGTTAACCTTCGTACCATTATTGAGAAATCATGGAATGAACCTATTGACAGTAGAGAGGGTGTTGGTAGGGGTGTTGTTGCATTATGGAACGCTAAAATCGGTAGACTTAGAGGTAGGCTTAGACATTGGGCGGGTGAAGAGAGAAGGAAAGATAAAAGGGATAAGGAAAGGTTGGTGGGGGCAGATTCATGCTCTAGAGCTTATTAAAGAGGATAGAGGATTATTCGCTGGGGAGCTACATGATATTCATAAGGCCAGAGAAGACCTTGACGCTCTTTTTCAAAAGGAGGATGATTATTGGAGGCAAAGATCACGAGACCAATGGCTACAAGATGGGGATGCCAACACGGCATACTTCCACTAATGGACGGAGAAGATCGAACTTTATTTATGGCCTTAACATTAACAATAGGTGGGTGTCAGATCAAAGCACGGTACGCTCCCATATAAAGGATCATTTTAAAGGTCTCCTAGGGCGGTCTAGAGAGTGTTTGTGCAATCTTAATGAGTCATTCTGGACCCGACCAAACATCGTCGGGCTGGAGGAGTTAGAGAAACCTTTTGAGATTAGTGAGATTCTCAGTGCGATTAAAGATTTAGGCCAGGATAAATCTCCGGGACCTGATGGTTTCCCAATCTTCTTTTACTCTACTTTTTGGGATATTATCAAGAGGGACCTCTTATGCATTTTTGACGAACTCTTTGAGAACAATGCTCCGATTGAACAACTCAATTATGCGTCCATTGTCTGAATTCCCAAAAATGACGAGGTCAAAGAGGTTGGGAACCTCAGACCCATTAGCCTCCTGAATTGCTCCTTTAAAATCATCACTAAAGTTTTGGCTAAAAGGCTGAATCCGTGGCTTAGTGTAATCATCCACCCGGCCCAGAGTGGATTCATTTAAGGATGAGACATCTTAGATTCGATAGCTATTGCCCATGAAATCATCTTTCAGTGCGATAGGGACAAAGAATAGGGCTTTCTGTTGAAACTTGACTTTGAGAAGGCCTATGATACAGTGGAATGGGATAGTGTTATAGAGGTTTTCGAGTCTAGAGGTTTTTTTTCCTAAATGGATCGGTTGGATTAACAAGTGCATTAGGAGCGGTAAATCATCAGTGTTGGTGAACGGTAATGTAAGCAATCTTATCGCTTGCAAAAGAGGCCTGAGACAGGGGGATCCTTTGTCCCCTCTTCTATTCACTTTGGTTGCCGATGTGCTATCGGAAATGACACTGCATTGTTCCAACCAAAGTCTCCTTCGAGGTATTGGAAGTCTGGACGGCAATCATGGCATCCCCATTCTCCAATACGCTGACGATACACTTCTTTTTGAGAGAAATGATATTAGCGAGGTTCTCATCTACAAAGGGATTTTGCTATTTTTTGAGGCATGGTGCGGGCTCAAAGTCAATTACGATAAGAGCAACCTCATTGGTCTAGGCAGATGTGAAGAGGTGGCTCCAACTTTACTGGCGTCCGTTCTGGATTGTAAAGTCGGGAAGTTTCCCATTAAGTACTTAGGAGTCCCCCTGCGCCCAGGTAAACTCAAGCGGAATGATTGGATGAACCTAATAGAGAGAATTCAAAAATGACTACCCAGATGGAAGAGGAAACATCTATCGCTTGGGGGCAGAATCACACTTATTAACGTTGTTCTGTCTAATCTCCCGATATATTGGATGTCAATCTATGAATTCCCCACTTGGGTTATCAATAAGATTGACAAAATTCGTAGAGATTTCTTATGGAAGGGTAGTCGAGAGGATGGTAAGGGCCTCCCACTAGTCAGATGGAGCGTAGTTTTCCTTTGGAGGTTCGGGAATTTTAAATCTCCGTGATATGAACAAAGCACTTTTATGCAAATGGTGGTGGAAAGTTCATTCCTGCCGTACCCCTGCCCAAGGTACTATCTGGCTTCGATATAGAAGGCAAAGACGATTCAAATTGGGGGGGGGGGGGCAACATCGTAAAGGCATTTCCTCAATTTGGAGGGGAATTGACAAGGTGGGTGATTTGTTCCACTGTCACTCCCGAAGTAGGGTGGGGATGGGGAAAACACGAGATTTTGGCTCGACGCATGGGCTGGTCCCAATACGTTGGCATCGTTATTTCCCGACATTTTTGTGAGGTCCTTCAATAAATCAGCATTGGTGGCAGACTATTGGACTCGAGCCTTGTGGTACATTAGGTTATTACCAATGAGCAATGATAACGCCCAAATCAGTCTTGTAGCGCCCCAAATTTCTATTATAATATCTTAGAAATACATGGCACAATTCCCAGCATCAACTTCAATGTAACAGCAAACACAGTCCAAAACACAGGAAATTTTTATTTCAACTTTTATTACAATAATCATTTACATAACGCAGCGGAATACAATACACCTTAAATCACAATTCTCTTTTCTTTACAACACTTTCTTTTACCAATTATATAAATCACTACATCAATTGAACTCAAGCATCCAAATCCGAGCTATAAGAAATCACCTGTAAAATATGAGGCTAGAGATAACCCTAACCCCCAATTCTAAAGGGATCAGCCATAAAGGTGTGAGTGACATAAAAACAAACAACATAAGTAAAGCATAGAATCATAAATGACATGAAATAAACAAGAATACATAAGATATGACATAGCAAGGGAACACGAAACATCAAGTGAAACTAGACTAAGTGTCAAGTGTAGAAAACAAGAAAACACATGCATGAAACCAAGTCAAGAAAACACAAATCTATATGCTGACTCTCTAATGCGTACTTGTCGGAGTCTATGCATCCCACTCTACATAGGTCCGGTGCAAGCCCTTAACGTCTCCACATTGTAGGGTTTAATCCCCCGCTATGCAACTAATCCTACTACGATGACTACTATGAGATAAAGATAAACTGTGAGTATTAGCCCATGCTCCGATAATTCCGGAGGTCAAAATCTATGCACAGATAATTCCGGAGACTATTTCACTCACATGGGAGTCTTCGAGAATACCCCACACCGCAAGCAATGGCACCTCATCACACGAATACCACATGTGCGTCGTCTCGATCCCGATAATTCCGGAGATCAATCGCACACCACAGGTAATTCCGGAGACTATTTCACTCACATCTGGATAATTCCGGGGATTATCTCACACCGCGAGCGGTACTGAGGTCCATAACCCATGTTCTCGTTCATCATATCACCACTAGTGTCTGTCCTTATCATTATTAGGTTATTTAATTACTTTACGAATCTCCTAGAGTTGGTGTACCCTACCGAACTTAACTCAACAACTGATCAACTAAAATGCCTCAACAGGCCCAAACATAAATATCTCAACTGCCGGTATACCAGGGTCTCACACACCCTCTAGAGACTCACACTTAAATATCCAAACTAACCTTCCAACATAAATTGCTCAGTTAAACATCTTGAAAACGTATGTTCAGTAGAAGATAAAGTATAGAATAGTAAGTTATAGATTAAAGACATTTAAAGAATAAATCATTTAAAAAAACACTCAAATATGTATAAGTATATCAGTATCAGTCGACTACCAAAGCCATCGGTCAACTGTCCAGAGAGAAAATCTAGTAGCTTTGAGAAAATAATTCTAAGTATTATAAGTCAACTATCAAAGGGTCATAGGTCGACTGTCCAGAGCGAAAAATACAATAACTTCAAAAAAATAATTTTAAGTGGTACCATTCGACTGTAAAAGTCATCAGTCGACTGTCTAGAACGAAATTTCAGGAAAAAGTAGAGAACACAGCAGCCAGGTCGCGTCGATCGACTGTAAAGTCACGTCGGTCGACTGTCGACCTACAGTCTGCAGATTTTTGGTTGTGCATGTTTCAACCGATATGTAGTTTTACTTTATGAAAACGATTTCTACAAAAATCATATTTCTTACATGATCAATTACAACTTGTAGGACATATAATAACCCACAAAACTAATTCAAAGTTACTTGAATTCATAAAAGTAGTGATTTGTTGATTTCTTTCGATTAAAACATAGATTGTGCATATAGTCAAAATAGAGTTTCTAAAAAATTAATTGTTTGTTGAAATAGCTTCGTATTCAGATCCAAACCATATCAATACCAAAATCTCAAAAGAAAATCCCCAATTTGGATATATTTCTTCACACTCGACTAAATTCCCAATTTCGATTCTCAAGACATGATCTCTTGATTCATAACTTTTCTTCAAATTCCTCAAAACTGAATTACCATTACAACTCGCAACCATAATCAATAGATAGCATCACCATATCAAATTTGTATTCAACCAATACTCAAAAGTAATAAAAGTCTCATTTTTATTAGGCTTATGCATAAAATCCATCATATTCAATCAATCCAACATTAATCCAAAAGGAATAGCCTATCCATGATCTCCCATAGGTCATTCATCAATCTCGAATTACCCACATACAATTTTATTCATAAACAACTAGGGTTTCACAAGATCCAATTTTTCATCCATCCATCCAATTCAACAAGTACATAATCATGGTGGATGATTTGGTTTTGGTGTATATTCTTTCTATTGTTGGGTTAGCTTGTTATCTGATTTGGTTTTGAGCGTTTCTGGCTGTGTTTGTATCAACTGGATGAGTTGGTCTTGGTGGATGATCGCTGTGAGCTTGTCGTTCGGATTATGGGTCTGTTGAGTAGGCAGTCTCGGTCTTCAATTGGGACTAACCTCTTCATCCTATTCTCCTTCCCGGTGGTACCTCAGCTCTTTCTGTTATTATCTTTTGGTGATCTCATGTTTAGAGATCTTTGGTATGCTACGATGTTTTATTACTCAGTATGTATCTTATGGTGTATATTCTATCTGTTGTTAGGTTAGCTTGTTATTTGATTTGGTTTTGAGCGTTTCTGGCTGTGTTTGTATCAACTGGATGTGTTGGTTTTGGTGGGTGATCGCTGTGAGCTTGTCGTTCGGATTATTCCGATTGGTTTGGTCATCTAGTCGCGCTGGTGCCTTGCTTATAAGGCATCATTTTTTAGCTAACGTTCTCTGTGCAGCTCGGCTTTCCTAGTTTCGGCACTGGCAGCTAGGATTCTGTTTTGTCCCTCTCCAGATCGTATTGATTGTGTTCAGTCGGACGTAGGCGCGGCTGTGCTGGGCTTTTGGATCGACGGCTGGAGTTCGAGATCAGATGGTCCTTTGTCTTCCCAATGCCTTGTTTCAGCGTTGCTTACTGTCAGCCCTGTTTCAGGCGCGGCCTGAGTTGTTGTTGTTGTTATTCTAGTGGAGTGTCGCTATTTCTTTTTCGGGTCCTGATGGACTCTGTTTGTGTTGTAATTAGTTTTGGATATTGTGTGTTTGTTTTACGTCTTGTAAGACCTTTTGATGTAATATTTTTTGATTGATTAATGCATGGCTGGAGTCAGTTGACTCTATCCGTATCATCAAAAAAACAAGTACGTATTCATACTCAAATTCTAACATGCTTTCTAGTAGATGAAATACCACATACAATATTCCAAGAACAAACAAAACAATTATATCTCTCGCATACAACACACACAAAACAAAAAGAAAACAAAACAAGTCACTCACCTCAATGAAGAAATCCACCCGAATTAATGGAGAACAAGCAAAGTCCTATTCTGTGAAATCCATGATCCCCTCCTTAATTCTCCAAGAAACAATAAAACTTTTGTGTTGTGCAGCGAAAGACGGCTGCACTCCATTTCTTTTAAATAAGCCGGAATAGGAGAATTAAGGTTTTTGAACACATTTGCAAAATAACCCTTTTAAAGTATAACTTTACATAAATAGATCCCTATACTTGGAAACTTGATAAAGCCAATTAAATTGAGGTTTAAAAAGAAAAATAAGCACCTTATTTCCAGCCAGCACTGTTTGAAAAGTCCAGAAAATTGTTTTGCACTTTCATACCTCAAAATGACAATTTTGCAAAAAGATTCTTCTTTTTCGTAATATTTGCAAATAAATCCAATTAATATCAGAAAAAATTATAAATAATCTCAAATAATAAATAATAATTTTCCACAAAATAAATTTTTGCTTTTGAACTTCTCAAGAAGATATTTGTACGTGTAAAAAGATGAATCCCCAGAAAAAAATATTTATTAATCTCCAAAAATTATTTTAATTCATTTATAAATCCTCAAAAATAACATTTAAAAATACGGGGTACTACAAGTCTTGTCCCAATCCATACCTGGCTTGGGAATAACCCTACTACTCTGGGTAACCAACAGGATGAGAGGGGTTGGTGCACTGAGCCCAACGGCAAATTTTCGGTCAAAGCCATTTATTCAATTCTCTGTGATGGGGGGATTAGATGTGTTGCAATACAGTCATTTGGAATACGTGTGCTCCACACAAATTTGGGCCTTCCTTTGGTTGGTATCCATGGAAGCAATTTTAACTAGAGAAAACATTGCTAAGAGAGGGTTAATCACCGTGGTCTCCTGTCCGAGATGCGGGAGCGGGACTGAGACTATTTGTCACCTTTTTCTCGATTGTGTGCATAGTAAAAGTATTTGGGATATCATTCTCTTAGGCTTTGGAGTGTCCGGTTTTCCCTTGGGTGTGTCTTATCTTTGGGATGAGTGTAGAGATTTGGAGTTTGTTCGGGGATGTCGAAGGGAGTGGGATTGTGTAGTAGCTGCTTGTTTATGGGTCATTTGGCTGAATAGGAACGATGTCTGCTTGAGAAATCATTCTTGTAATTATGCTCAAATGATGTATAAAATTATCTCTCTCACTTCTTCTTGGCTATCCATCCCAGGGGCGAGGAAGAAAGCACACACGGGTCCTCTTTTCTCTACTACTGATGCGAGGTCGGGATTCGGCAACAATTGAGGAGATCGGCTGTTCACACCTTACTCTTGCCTGGAGGCCGGATTATGGTGGATTTTGGTTCAGTGATTGGGTGGGAACTGGTGGCTTTTGTAGTAATTTTGCTGTTAATCTTAGTTAGCAGGTGTATGTGAGACTTTTGAGTATTTTCAGTTTTCTGCATATTTTGTGATGTAATTTGATGTAATAAACTCGACTTATCTATGAGTAACAGGGGCAACTCTCTTGCCCTTTATTTCAAAAAAACTAAAGTGGACAGTTGTTTTATTGTTTGCAACATATTGAATCTAAAGTATTTCAAAAGCATTGATTTGCCTTACAAGAATCATCTATCTACTCCAAGCACACCTACCCACGTACAAAATAAATGAAAAGGCGTTGCCTATCTAATTTCCTACTGCCGCAATCTCATACAGTTTCAACTATTACAGATTCATAATTGAGTTCATTTATATTTCATTTTTTATGTCTCAACAGAATTTTGCAATGCATTTTTAATCAACAAAGATGAAGATTCATGTAGACCACGCAGTGCAGTTAGTTCCTATATCAGAATTCACAGTTTTTCTTCACAAGTGAAGCAGGACTCATAGAAAGATAATTTTTTATTTCTCTCAATCTCCTTACAGACCAAATTTTTCTTACAAACTTATATGAAGATGGTCTGCCATCTCCCTTACCAAGCCTCTCCTTTTATAGAAGAAGGGATGGCTTTACATCAGTTCTAATTATTGTTCTCATTACATCATTGTTCATCATAGATAAATAATTGGGCCAATTACGTCACTGCTTACGTTAAAGATTCTTTTCTGGCCAACATCTTCACGCGCTTCACATCAGAAATAGATATTCGTCAGCCTTCTCTTGTTCTTTTCCGCATTGTCCGCAATCATGTTGTGGTTCCATCCTCATCAATCTATAGTGGTGGACAGTTGTCTCTTCTGTCATTGTCATGGCTCCTTTATGTAGAATGTGGTACTAGTTGTCAAAGACTTCTTTCTTTGACTGTGGTTTTTTAATCTTTGCTATGCTATAAATCATTAATTTTTGTGGGTCAGGGCTATCATAGATCCATATGTTACTGTCTATGTTTTGTATGTCCTTCAGTTCACAATACATTGTTCTAAATTTCGTAACGCTTCTTTCTGGGACCAGTTTTTCAAATTCTTAATTTTTATATGGTATAATACTGGTTGCTCCAAATAGGATTTGTGTAGTCATCTCTATCTTTATAATATGTTCAGTTTATAGTTCTTCATTATCTTCAAGGAATTCTGGAACAACTGAAAATACCCGGACATATATTTAGGATGCCTTTGTAAGACCAAAATAACTCTTAGCAGATTTATATACTTCTTTTGATAACTGGCTAAATTCTTCACATTCTCAAGATGGGTATATGCAGTGGATAAGTCATCTTTCGAACAATACTCTCACTGTTTTTGGATTTGCTCCTGGTAGTATAATCGCTTTGTTCATATGTTGTTGAGAAATAGTTTTGATAAATTGGTTGACCTAAGTGGTCTAGCATAATTTCTCAATATATTATAAAAATAAATCCTTCTATGAGTATTTTGGAGGATCTGAGAGTAAACTATCTTTGTAGGCAGTAGGCGGTATGGATGTGGAGTTTCCCTCTGTGTCTATTTTTGTGATTTCACTTGTATTTTGTGGGTTAATAGGTTCACTTCCTTCACTTATTTTTTCAATATATTCTGCATTTATATGTTGGTAAAATATACTTTGAAGACCACATATTTGCAGCTGTAGTTGGTTAAATGCTCATTTTAATTGCTCCACAGTCTCCTTTAGGTAGACTATATCCTGTTCAATATGTTGGACTCTATTTTCCATCCCGTGAAAATGAAATTGCTAGTTTCTTGATAAGAAATCTGCTATGATGTTATCTTTTCTTTTTATATTTTCTATTGAGAAGTCGTAATGTGCTAACTCCAATTTTCATCTTATCAATCATTTATTTGCTATGGTTGGGTCTATTATTTTGTTAATCCAACTCTTTGCTTGTGTATTGTCTATCTTTACTATGAATTTCATATGTATTATGAATAACTCAAAACTTTTTTATAGCTTTTAAGATTGCTAGTAGTTCTTTCTCATTTATGTGGTAATTTTGTTGTGTCTATGTGAATGATCCACTAGTATATCTGGTTAGTTTTTCCTCTTCTTCACCTATTTCAATGAATTTTAATACTGCTCCCCAATTATTCTCACATGCATCTGTTTCTATTATCTATGAACATTCTTTAACAAGTAATCTTAGCTTATTTAATTTTGAAGTTTGTTGTTTTAATATTTTAAGTTTTTCTTCATCCTCTGGGGTCCATTCCCATTTCTTAAACTTTTTAGTTTTTGCTGATAAATTTGGTTTGTATCATCTTGTTTGATTTAGTAACCCGATTATAGATTGTACTTCTCTTTTTTCTTTTAGAACATTAGGAAATGTCTTTATTTTTTCTGCTATATGTGGCTGTAGTTGTATTCCTTCATGTAATATTTTTGTTCCTAAGAATTCTATCTCAGTTTTGAACAATTTCATTTTCTTTTTTGATAGTATAATACCTGTATTTTTTATTATTTCTATGAATTTTAGTAGATGCTCTTTATGTTGTTCTTCCTTTTCGGATCCTATTAAAATATCATCTACATATACTAATATGAAATTGTTGTATTTTTCAAATATCTTATCCATATATTCTTAAAATATTCCTAGACTGTTTTTATATTCGAATGGTAATACATTCCATTCATAGAATCCTTGAGGTGTGCTAAATGTTGTTAACTGTTTTGAGTCTTCTATTAGTTTTACATGATAAAATCTTGATTTACATTCAAATTTAGAATATATTTTTCTTGTCCTTACTGTGTTAAGTATTTGTATATCTGGTAGTAGATATCCAAATCTCTTAGTATTTTTATTTAGTTCCGTATAATTTACTACCATTCGAGATTTACCTCATTTTCTTCTGAATATTTTCTTACTATGAATGCTAGTGATGAATGTGGACTTTGTGATTTTCTTATGTAATTATTTTCCATTAATTCTTTTATATGTATTTTGAACTCTTCTAGATCTGTTAGAGTGTGCCTTATCGGTTTAATTTTTATTATTTTGTTCTTATCTATTAACTCTATATGTGTTGTGGGTTTACTTAAATCCCATTTTGCCAAGGAGTCTTCTCCGCACAGATCTTCTAACTGTTTTTGTATAAAAAAATTGTAGTTATTTCTTGTACTTGTTGTATTCTAGTTTTGTTCGGTAAATATTGATATTCACCACGATGGGTTAAAGAAACTCTAATGTACGGCAGGTTGGTTCTAGAATAAGGTTGGGTTATTCTAATTGTTATTGTTTGGTGTCTACAAGGTGTTGTAAATATAACTGATTTATGTGATATGGTTATAGGATAGTATTGTTAGAAAAAGTCATTTCCTAATAGCACATCATTATTTATATCATCAAATTGGTATATTATTGGTATTTTTAGTATGTAATTTCCTATTTGTACATTACATTTTGTTGATACTTATCAAGTATGATAGTTTGTCTAGTTAATCCAGTTATTTCTTTTTTATTATATTCATCTTGTTTCCATTTTGGTAGTATATTTTTGCGGCATAAGCTAGTGTCTGATCTTGTGTCTTTTAGACTATGATAGTTTCTTGATTTGTATCATTTGTAAACAAATTCTGTTAGTATGTATAACGTGTTCTTGTTGCTCTTAATGGATTTATTTGTCCAATATTCTATTTATTACTATACTTTCATTGTTTACTGTTATTGTGATTTTTTCTTCTTGAATTGAGTAAGGTTGCATTGATGTAAGGAAGTCAGTTCCTAATAACATTTCATTAACATAGTGTTCTGGATCTACGTGTAAATGTAATAAAATTTTATTTCTACCATTTATCCTTAGTGGCAATATTATTTTATGTACAATTGGATGTCTATTATTGTAATAGTCTAGGTAGTAATATGGGTTTTCTAATGGCATTAATTCAGTTGTTTTTGTATTTGTTTGTTTAATATGTGAAGTAGCTCCTGTATCTACTATGGCTACTTGTTTATTCCATTTTCCATTGTGATAATATTCTATTTCTATTTTAAATTGGTTATTGTTCTGATGTTCTAATGTATTTATTATTGGTATTAATTCCAATGCTTGTTGTTTGTTTCTTATTGATAGTGATCTCTTTTCGAACATTATTTGTGGTGCTTTTCCTTTTGCAATTTCCTTTGCTTTATTAAAGTCAAATTCTATATTATTTGGTATAGTCATTTCAGGGTTTTATCTGGCTAGTTTGTATCTTATAATTTCGCAAAATAGCGGTTCTATTTTAAAATTATCTATATTTCTATTTTTTTACTTCATGCTTACTAGTGAAAGCATAATTATTTCTTATATGTATACTCATAACTTTGCTTTTCTCTATTATTTCTATTCCTGATAATCTGTGGTACATGACTATACTTTTGTCTTTATTTTCTTTGGCTATGCTTATAGAGAAATTATGTTTTGATTGTAAATTTTGTCTTTTGGTACATTAAGTTTCCTAGTATTATTCCTATTAAGGCATCTTGTGTACTTGATATTATTCTATCATCTATTAGGTATATTTCCAGGGGTGTATTTATTGTTTCCTTAAAATAGGCTTTTATTGTTATTTGTACAGCTCCTAAATGTATGTGTCTTAATGTTTTTATGTTTTTCTCACTTATTTTTTCCATCTCTTGTCTTATTATTCTTTCGGTTATTAATGGGATTATGGTTTTTTCTTATGTTTGTTCAATATTTATAGGTTGTTCATTATTCCTGGCTATTATGATTGTACTTTTCTTTCTTTCGAATATTGGTAGTTTAAATATCTCTTTTGGGTTTATATTTAATTTGATTGCTCTTATTTTATCGTATTTTTGTATGTCAAGGCACATTTTTTTCCTTACTTCTTTATTGAATTCTTCTCTTTCTAATTGTTCTCATATTTCTGTTATTTCTGTCATCATGTTTATTTCACATTCTTCTGTTTCATCTTCACTACTTCCACTATCTTCTTCCTTTACCATTATTTCTTTATCCTCAATTATTTCTGACCAGTCTTCCTCATATTCTATGGGTTCATAATTTATATTATTCATTTCTTCAATTTCTTCTATGTATTTTACATTTTCTTTTTTTCATTCTTTTAAGGCAATTTGGTGATATATGTTCTACTTCTTCACATATATAACAATTACATTTCTTTGGATTTTTCGGATATTATCTATCTTTATTTGTTCCTCTAAAGTATCTTTTATAAGGTTTTTTATATCTCTTAAAAATTTTCTATATTTTGGTTTATATTTTTGGAATTTTTGTTTGCTTTTCTTTGTATAATTATAGTTATTATTACATCCCCAAAGATTCGGTCTTGCATCTTCACAACAAATTCTTTACTTATATGTTCTATAGTATTTTATTGTTGCTCTAGCATCTTAGCACACTTTATCTCTATAATCTTTTACAAATTGTTTTCTATACCCAAAAGTATCTACTACTAGTTTTACTTTCTCACCTATGTATGCACTATATATGTTTATACACCATGGATCAGGTAGTTTTAGAAAAATTGAGTCCAAGATTGGACTCATTTCTTCTTTTGTATAATAACTATCTTAAAAATATTCTCGGAATTCACAAGCATAGTTGTCAAAATAACACATGTCACATATTGCTTGATTCTTTTTGTATATAGTGTGTTTTTCTCCTTTATCGTAGACACTGAATTCTGTTCTTATTGTTATTTCGTAATTTGTAATTATTTCTTTTAGACTTAAGGTTCGTTGTGCTGAAGTTTCTTCGGTTCCTTTATCATCAATTGGTCTTGATTTTCTTATAGTATTTCTTTCTTCTTCCTTCAGTCCATTCAAATTGGACAAAATTGTTCGTTTAATTAGCATGCGGTAAAAAAATAATCCTTTTCTTTACTTCTCTCCTGTCGTAAGAAAGCGTTCTTGCTTTTCTTGAAAGATTCAGCCTAAATCCTACTATTAGTAAGGCCTTTACCCATTCTTCTATTGTTCTATCTACGTCTTTTACGCAATCTTGGTCTAGCCATTCTCCATTTTCTGTTATTCCTTTTTCGTAGTGTTCTGTAGGTTCATATTTTGGAGTTTCTTTTCCTTTGTCTCTTCCTAACTTATTATTTTTTGTGTTTCGCCATTTCCATGACAAATGATAAGGTCTTTTGTTAGGTGGTGGTCTTAAGATTTCGTACATGTCAGTTTGAGTTTCTGCAGGTTTTGCTATAATCTTTTCTTTATCTTGATCCATTTTTATTTCTTCATTCGTTATATCTAGGATTTTTAAGGCTTCCTCTACTTCCACTGAATTGAGATTTGCCATTAGATATTTTATTTATAAAATATTTATATTAAGTTTTGTTATAGCTTCTAACTCCTTCATACCTTCATCCGTTATGCAAAATTCTTCCTCTGTGTCATCAGTTATATAACTACCTAGTTCTTTTATGTTCTTATTTATGATTTTTAAATCTTTTCTTATAATTCCTACAAACTCAGGACCATTGCAATCTTTTTCCAACTCTTGTATGTTTATCATATAAATTTCTGGTCCTATATTTGGATTTAATCCTACTGCTCTGTTGGCTATACTCAGCCTAATATTTTGTATGCTAGTAGGTGTTGGTAATACCAACTTGCTTCTTCGTTTTTTTTAATCTAATACTTTGTGATATGGCTAAAAATAGGACTAAATTGGGACCGTTCAAGTCGGCATGAATCTTAAAGCTCTCAGGGGTAAAACAGTAATTTCACCTACAAACGGGTCCGAAATGGGAACTGGGTCTCTTCTTCAGGGCCCCGCAACCCATGAACGGATCTGCCTTGTTGGATATGGGTTTACAAACCAATTCAGAAGGATATGGAGGAATCCAAATCTGTCATTATTCCTAAGAGGCGGTTCTAACCACTTCTTATCCATTAACACCGGGAAGTAAGATATTTGTTCTTATCTCGAAACGGATCCCTATGGAGACTATAAATACCCCTCTCCCCCCACCGTTATGAGGTAATGAATCTTTTCCTACCTAAAGCTCTTTCTTAATCTCGAAGCTTACTGACAAGAGCATCGGAGGGTTCGTCGCCGGGATCCATCCCGGTGTATCGAACTTTGTGCAGGTTCGTGGCAGCGGTAAGGAACAAGTAAACACCCAGGTGGAGTCAACAAGTTCGCTTTACTATTTTCCTCAAAGACTCACAAATTCATCTGTTTGTTCCCACACCCGAAATTAGTAGCAACAGGTTGGCGCCATCTGTGGGAAATAGAAGCAGCAATCCCGTCCTCTATCATCAGTCAAACTAGTTTCAAGCCATGCCTCCCAAGAAGGGGAAGATAGTGGTCTCTAACCGCAGGGCCACTCCTGCACCTTCTCCTCCTCCAGTCCATGAGGTTCCCCCTCCACCCACTCAGCAAGTCCAGCAACCTGGACAGCCTCTCCTTCAACCCGTCCAGCAACCACAGTCTGGACGGCCTCTTCCTCAACAACCACAGCCCCAGCAGGCTCCTCCAGGGCCAGGTGCTGCGGGACCCTCCCGCCGAAGTCGACAAGGGCAACATCCTCATCGCGACCATGTGTCAATACACAACCCCTCGTCCGACTCCATGGCCTCGCACAGTCCCCCACGCTGAAGGACCTCTGGAACATCATCATCAACAGGCAGAATGGGGCGGATCTCTGGACCCTCCTAGATGAGAGGCGGACCCATGATAGGATACCCCGCCAAGAGCATCACAGGCGTCCAACGATCCGGTCCCCTAGAGCCCGGTCCCCCCGTAGGCCGGATCGCAGAAGGTCCAACTCTCCCAGGAGGCAGAGGGAGTCGCTCGAGTCGCCCCAACGCCATCAAAGGAGAAGCCGCTCTCCAGTTGGTTGACCCGCTCCTCGGGACCACCGAGAGAAGGAGGCTACAGTCACGAGGGCAGAGTTCCAACAATTCCAAGAGGCAGTCTTGAGGGCCCTCAACGTTGCCCCCGACCACGGTCAGTAGGCGCCCAGTCCTTAACTTGCCCAAGACTAAAGGCGTCGCACATCCAGTCCTTAACCAGCCCCGAGCTATCGTCGTGGCACTCCCAGTCCCCTTCCACGTGAAGACGAATCCCGGGCCTCAGCAAGGTATGACCAAAGGGAAGATTCGGTCTACCGCCATCTCCACGAGATGGAGAGGCGCCTTGGTCGACTGGACAGAGAGGAAGAGCAATGGGCGAGGCATTTCTGCCCTAGCAGGCCCCCATTCTCTCGGACTATAATGGAGGCACCGGTCCCAGATCACTTCAAGCCTCCTCATTTTGAATCGTACAACGGGGAGTCCGACCCCGCTGACCACATTGAGAGTTTTAAAACTCCCATGATGATACAACAGGCGTCCGATGCGCTCCTCTACAAGACTTTTTCGGCCACGCTGAAGGGGCCTGCAAGGGAATGGTACTCCCGCCTAGCCCCGGCCTCCATCTTCTCCTTCGATCAGCTCGAAGGCCCTTTCCTGACTCACTTCGTGAGCAGCCGCCGAATCGACAAAATGAGCACCTCCCTGCTTTTGCATCACCAAAGAAAAGGGCGAGCAGCTGAGAGACTATGTCAAACGTTTCACAGTGGAGACCAGATCCATCGCCTCCTTGGACCAGTCCGTAACCTCTGTCGCCTTCCAATCCAATGTTGCTAACAACAACCTCCGATCGTCCCTTACCAAGAAGCCTCCTCAGGATTTCTCAGAAATCCTGCTCAAGAGTGAGAAATACATCTGAGCGGAAGAGGCTCTCTCCCGCCCTGCTTTTGAAGGTTTGTCCTCCGGGAACAAACGGAAGGGCACTGAAGAAGGAGCTAAGAAGCTCCAGAAAGACAACGGAGGCCAGCGGCGCCCTCCTCCCCGCTTCGAGAAGTTCACTCTGTTCAACACGAGTGTCTCAGCCATCATGATGGAGGTTGAGAAAGAGGATCTTCTCTCGCCACCTCCGAAGATGAACACCCCGGGGAAGAAGAGGAACCGGGACAAGTGGTGACACTTTCACAAGGACCACAGCCACGACACGAATGACTGTCGGACCCTAAAAGACAAGATCGAGGCCCTCAATCAGAGAGGGCAGCTGTCCAGGTTCATAAGGAAGGACAGGGTAGATCCTCCTCTGCCCTCCAGGGAGGCTAATAAGTGACCCGGGCGGCACGCGGAGACCCCGAACTCCGAACCAGAGGCCATCTTGCATCTCATATACGGAGGCCCTATGGGGGAGATTCCAACTCCTCCCGAAAAGCCTTCGTCCGGAAAGTAAATTTCGTGCAGAACTGTCCTCCCCTAAGGGGTCTGGGAGTCCCGGTCACTTTTTCAGATAAAGATCTAGAGGGCGTCCGAACCCCCCATTGTGACGCGTTGGTGATAAACCTCCACATGGCCAACTTTGATGTGCACCGGGTCCTAGTTGATAACGGCAGTTCGGTAAACATTCTCTTTCTAGAGGCCTTATATGGGCTCAAGCTATCCAGGGATCGGCTCAAGCCCGCCGACTACACTCTGCACGGGTTCACAAGAGTGCTAGTGACGATCGAGGGTGTCATAATTCTCGACGTAACCGCTGGAAAAATTCCCACCACCCGAACCAAGCCGATGGACTTCATGGTGGTGGACGTGAAAGCTGCCTACAACGTCATCCTGGACCGACCAGGCTTAGCTGCTCTCCAGGCCATACCCTCGGCCTACCACATGAAGATGAAATTCCCCACTACGATGGGCATGGGAGAAGTCAGAGGGAGCCAGGAGGCGGCCCGCAAATGCGACATGACCTCGGTGGGAGTACATGTCCTCTCCCTCGAAGCCCTCAAACTCCCCCAAGGGAGTAGCCCACCTATATTGGAGCCGGTTGATGAGCTAGAAGAGGTGGCCTTCTCAGAAGGAGATCCGACCCAGAAATTTCAGATGAGCAAAGTCCTCCCCCCTCCCGTTCGCTTCGACATCATCCAGTGCATTAGGGAAAATCGGGACCTCTTCGCCTGGAATGCAACTGACATGTCGGGGATCTCCGAGGAGCTCCTTATGCATCACCTTAGTGTCGCTTTGGGAACCAGACCAGTTCAGCAAAAGCGGCACAAATTTGCCCCCGAGCGCTAGCAAGCTATCGAAGAGGAGGTTGAGAAACTCCTTAGAGCTCGGTTCATACAGGAGGTAAACTATCCGGAGTGGCTATCCAATGTCTTGATGGTCAAGAAAGCCAACGGGACCTGGAGGATTTGCATTGAATTCACGGATTTAAACAAAGCCTGCCCCAAAGATCCATTCCCGCTCCTGAGCATCAACGCCTTGATTGATGCAACCTCGAGCCTTGAACTCTTAAGCTTCATGGATGCGTTCTCTGGGTACAATCAGATAAGAACGTTCCCTCCCGACGTTCTAAAGACCACCTTCGTCACCGATTAGGGCCTGTATTACTACCGGGTCATGCCGTTCGGGCTTAAGAACGCGAGCGCCACCTACCAACGCCTTGTTAACAAAATCTTCAAGGAGTAGATTGGGTGGAACATGGAAGTCTATGTAGACGACATGTTGGTGAACAGCGTCAGCATATCGTATCATGTCTCCGATCTCCAAGAAGCTTTTAACGTATTGAGGAGACACAATATGAGGCTGAACCTGAACAAGTGTGCGTTCGGCGTCTCATCCGGCAAGTTCTTGGGGTTCATGGTCAGCCAAAGGGGCATAGAGGCCAACCTCGAGAATATCCAGGCCATACTCAACATGGCTTCCCCTTCCAGTGTAAAAGATGTGCAGAGACTCACCGGGCGCCTTGTGGCAATAGAGCGTTTCCTCTCCAAATCTGGGGGGAAATGCCCCACGTTCTTCAAAGCCCTCAGGGGGGCTAAAGGCTTTGAGTAGGGGCAACAACAACAAGAGTCCTTCGACCAGCTCAAGGCCTACTTAGTCAACCCCCCCAATCTTAAGCAAGCCAAGGCCCGAGGAGGTCCTCTACCTATATCTCACCGATTCGGAGCAAACCCTCAGCGTTGTTTTAGTAAGAGAAGAAGACAAGATGCAGAGGCTCATCTACTACGTGAGTAAAGTCCTTAGGAACGCTGAACTCTGTTACCTGAAGCTAGAGAAGATGGCATATGCCTTGGTCATGGCGGCCCGAAAGCTCTGCCCATACTTCCAGTCTCACTCGGTGGTCGTTCTTACCGACCAGCCGCTCAAATAAGTCATCCACAAGCCCAAGACCTCTGGGTGCCTTATGAAGTGGTCAACATGATATCAGCGTCGAACTGCTATCAAGGCTCAAGCCCTAGCCGAGTTTATAGTGGAGAGTACAATTCCTGAGGCCAGCAAAGCAATAGAGGAACCCCCCTTCTGGACGGTGTATGTAGATGGGTCCTCATGCGCCGATGGGAGTGGAGCAGGAGTCATCCTAGCGGGCCCATACGATTTCATCCTCCAGTACTCACTCTGCATCAACTTCGTAGAGTCCAACAACGAAGCCGAGTATGAAGCCCTTATAGCAGGCCTATGCATGGCTCACAAGGCAGGGGCAAAGCATGTCAAGATATTTAGCAACTCGCAGCTGGTGGTGAACTAGGTATCAGGGGAATACAAAGCGCGAGATGGTCACATGGCCAAGTACTTGGCCAAGGTCAAAGACCTGATGGCCTCTTTTGAGGAGGCACAACTCCAGCAGATCCCCAGAGAAGAGAATGGACAGGCGAACGCCCTCTCAAAGCTAGCTTCCTCCTCCCTCCAAGGGATCGAACAAACTGTCTTGCTAGAAGTTCTGTTGAATTCTAGCATCGAGGAAGAAGGCCTCGAGCCGATGGAGATGCTGCCCTTACAACTCGGGGAGAATTGGATGAGGCCTCTGCTCAAGTTCCTCAGAGATGAGATCCTCCCCTTAGATCCTAAAGAGGCCCGGAAGATCAGAACCAAAGCTGAATGGTGTATACTCATCGAAGGGGTCTTGTACAAACGATCCTACACCCAAGTAGACAGCAGACCCTACTTGAGGTGTCTCTCCCCCGACGAAACCCAATATGCTTTAAAGGAAGTACATGAAGGGATATGTGGCGCTCACTTGGGAGAAAGGTCCCTCGCCTGCAAGATCTTGAACTACGGATATTTCTGGCCTACTCTCCTTTGCGATGCCGAACAACACGTTCATCAATGCGGCCCTTGCCAAAAGTTCTCAAAAATCCTCTGCCTATCGCAAGCTTAGCTCCCCTCTCTATCCAGTCCAACTCCTTTTGCAATGTAGGGAATGGATTTGCTCAGGCCGTTCCCTCCAGCACCGGGCCAGCCAAAGTTTCTTATTGTGGCAATCGACTATTTCTCTAAGTGGATCGAAGCCGAGCACCTAGCAACGATCACGGAGAATAGGGTGTTGTGCTTCTTTTGGAAAAATATTGTCTGCAAATTCGGCGTGCCCCAAATCTTGATAACGGACAATGGAACTCAGTTCACGGGGGCAGCCTTCCGCACTTTTTGCACAAACTTGGCATTCAACAACGATTCTCCTCGGTCTCCCACCCCCAGTCCAACGGTCAGGCAGAGAACGCCAATCGGCAAATTCTCTCCGGCCTGGAAAAGAGACTGAGCAGGTCGACTAAGGGGTTATGGGTAAAGCAGCTCCCCAATGTGCTCTGGAGCTATCACACTACGAAGAGGACCCCCACGGTAGAATCACCCTTCAACCTCACTTATGGCTCCGAAGCCGTTATCCCTCTAGAGGTGGGTCTACTGTCCTCCCGCTTGATTGCTTACAATGAAGAGCAAAACGCGAACGAGCTTCGTGGCAACTTGGACCTCATCGATGAAATCCGTGTGAAATCCTCCATTCGGCAAGAAATCTATCGGCGTAGGATCGAGCAATCCTACAACAGGAGAGTCTGCCCTACTAATCTCAAAGAAGGGGATCTGGTGCTCAGGAAGCTATCTATTTCTTTCCCCAGCAAGAAAGGCAAGTTGGCACCCAATTGGGAAGGACCATATAGGATCTCCAAAGTTTTCCGCCAGGGCACTTATCAACTTGAAGATCTGGGGGGGAAGAGGGTGCTGAGGACATGGAATGCAGAGCACTTATTAAAGTACCAAGAGGGTGTTTAAATACCGTTCCAAGCAACTTCTCCAAGAGCATTCTCCTTAAAGCATGTCAAAATTTATCTCTTTTTCTTTATTAAGTGTAATAATGGCTCGCAACTTAGAAGCAGCCGCTTAGTTGTTTTCAATAAAAGTGATCTACCCCTGGAAATTCTCTATTCTAAGCATTCTAGTCGTGCTACTTTTGAGGCTAACAAAAAAACTTATTAAATAATAAGTTCGGAGTCCAACACTTGGTTCGATGAAACTTTTGCAACTTGCGAATGAGCGAGTACAAAGTAGCTCACCATTCGGAATTGCTCCCGCAACTGTTGATACTCTCTAAACGACAAGTTCGGAGTCCAACACTTGGTTCAATACAACTTTTGCAACTCGCGAACGAGCGAGTACAAAGTAGCTTACCATTTGGAATTACTCCCGCAACTATTGATACTCTCTAAACGACAAGTTCGGAGTCCAACACTTGGTTCGATGCAACTTTTGCTACTTGCGAACGAGCGAGTACAAAGTAGCTCACCATTCCGAATTGCTCCTACAACTGTTGATACTTCTAAATGGCAAGTTCGGAGTCCAACACTTGGTTCGATGCAACTTTTGCTACTTGCAAACGAGCGAGTACAAAGTAGCTCACCATTCGGAATTGCTCCTACAACTGTCAATACCCTTGCAAACATCAGCAAAAGAAAAATTCTCAAAAAAAGTCGGGACATTTTATTTCTTTAAAATTTGAGATACAAGTCTAACTCTAGGCCAAAAACTCGTACAAGAAATTACAAGATTACAAAATTTTTCCCTAACCCCTCGTAAGGAGTGGGATTCTTCTATTAAGCGACGCGCGAGGGCGACGAGTGTTGAGTTGCTGACGCCCCGTCTCCGCCGATGTCCCTAGGCCAGTGAGTCGAGTCGCATCGTCAGTACCCAATCTAACAGTGGCTCTAACAGATGCTCCACTCGACGAACCGACCACGCCACTTTGCACATCTCCGGGATTTCACAATATAGGGGGCGAGCAGAGTGCTAGCTCATGGAACAACCTCCCCAGAGTGTACTCACCCTGAGGGCAGAAGGTGCTCCTGATGTTGCTTCCTTCGGACAACCGTCGCAAATGAGCATTCTCCGCCTCCAGCTCGATAACCTGCTCCTTAAGCAAGTCATCTGTTACTCTAATCTTTAGGCAAGGCAGTCGGCTCAAACCAGCCCCGCGCAAGGCATCAGAGAGATTCCTTCGAAGATAAGCTGCTTCCAGACTTTTCTTGAGCACCACGTTCTTCAATCCGTCTTTCTCTGACCTCGCCTCGAATAGAGTGTGACGAAGAAACTTGTGTAACACCCGAATTCCAAATAAGCCTGAATTCGAGTTCCACGGGATCTTTTCACTTCACTTCGTACAACTTTACAAGAAAATTAAAACATTACTTTACATCAGTGTTACATTTACATAAACACTTATACAGCAGAAGTAATTTTACAACAATATTTGAATAATCTTTAAGCATCAATTCTTCCTTAGTCTTTTTCATGTGCTTTACCCTGCATGGAAACTGTGGGCACGTCAGTTCATTCAACTGACAAAATATTATACACGGTCATCCTCTCTATGCCGAAACAGTATAACGATTCTCAATACTTAACAAATCACAAACTTGTTCATGAACAAGGCTAAGGGGACTATCCTATTGATGTCGTGTTGTGAATGTGCACTTAGTTCTTAATACAATTATTTATGTTATATGACACTAATGCGCACTTGTTCAGAGTCTATGCAGCCCATACTACAGGTCCGAGGGCAAACCCTTAACCGTTCTTCATCTTGTAGGGTTCAATCCCTCGCCCTGACTTAATCTACTACAGTAACTACGGTAAGTATCCTAGATGTTCTATGACTTACGAGCTCACGCCTAGGTGCCCTGGAGAGAATCCCAATGCACTGACACATGACTCATCATGCAGGTATCCTGTGGTAATTCACCTCCTACCATGGACATGACACCACCCGCAATCACCAAAATACCCCACGAGCGTCGCCACCGGGACGGTACTCTGGAGCAGTATCCACGTCCTACTCATGACGCATCATGGAACACCCTGTGAATACTCTCACGCCGCCAATCTAATGGCCCTCATACTCATGTTTTTCTCTTACTTTCATCACATCTTCACTATGTATCTAGTCCTTAATTTAATTGAATCATGAACAAAATCAATCCCTTAGGGTTAGCACTCCCACTATACCGGTCTTATTCATTCATTTCACATGACCCAAATCTTGGTCTTTTCATTTCCAATATCATCTCAATATTTCTTTCATTGCCGGTACGAGGCTTAGCTACACCCTAGTTCTTAATTTAAACTCATAATTACAACATCGAGTTTTTCATACTCATAAAGTCTTTTTCATGATTAACAATAATTTTCATTTCATGTTCATAGCATTCATGTATTCATATTCTTTCATAATCCATCAAGCCATTCAATTTCAATTTCATGTGCAATATCATGCATAAACAAATAAATTCGACTTGTCATATTCAATAGTTCATTCTTTCCACAAATTCTTTTAATCGTATTTCAATCAAAACTAATTTTACAATTCACAATTTCAATTAATTTCACACTTTACACTTTCAAATTTCTCATTACTAATTCTCATTTTTTAAACTCCTTAAGACAACCCATTTATTTTTCTTTATCCAAAAGACAAATTAAAACAAGTCCTTTTTTGCAAATAGCCTCAAATTCTCAATTATACTACACCAAAAGTTATAAAAATTATCTCATGAAGTCTAAATAATTTCAGTAACTTTTCCATATTTTTCCTCAATTTTAAATTATTTTTAAAGCTCAAAATAATATTAATTTCCCCCCCAAAAAAATCAATTTTTAAACAAAAACCCACAACCGGATTCGAACCCACAAACAGTGGCCACGTGGGCACCTCCAAAGACCACTGCGCCAAAGCCATAGCGGCGATATGGTATGGATTATTATCCATGTGTATCAACGCTCGGCATTCGGGATTTTAACAAAAAATAAAAAGTAAATGCTCCTACTCAGTATCGAACCAGAGACCAGAGCCAACCCCCCTGCGCTACAGTAGCACCCAAACACCCCTCGACCAAATGGTCTAAGTGACTAGATTGTCTCACAACTAGTTTGGGTTAGGTTGATCTAACTCTCAGTTCATTTCTTTTTTTTTCTTCATAATTCTCAAAACGATTTTATCTTTTTCTTCTCTTTTAAAAGCAAAACTTTCCAGTTTACAACCTACATAAAATTACAGTAAACCAGTATTTTTTAATGATTATTTGCTTTATAAAACATGCATTTTTGTCCTACTTGATGTTCTATGTCCATAATTTCGACATTGAGAACAATAACACATTTCTTCATAATTTAGAGTTAGATTTCCATAAAGCTACCATATTCCTTTGTTCTTTTACTTATTAACAACCTACGATATTTAAAATACAAATTCTCATCTTTCTACAATAATGATACTTTATTTTAGACAATCAACTACACATGATGCATTTAATCAACTATTTATCTCATAAGCACAAATTTCATCATAGAGCTCAATTCAAGACATATAGCATGACAACATGGTAGTTTCTAGCACTTTAATTTACTATTTATCAACTAGCAATCATTTTATCAATCATTCTCTAAATTACCGTCTCATCTCTACTTAAGCAAACATGAGTCCAATTTCATTTAGTTGTTTCTTAGTAATTTTATCAAATCATTCCTAGCATGGTATCTAGATTTAGAAGCATGAGAAACACCCACCTATAGTTGAAGAATTTGTACTCAGATGAACTCCTAGAATTAGGAGCTCCTAGATAAACTCCGATTGCAAACTCCTCGAAATCCGCACACCAAAGCAAAGCCTCCAAGCTCATCTTTCGGCAATGCACAGCAAGCACCATCCACTTTCGGCAAGCAAACAGCATCATCTTCATCATGCGCATACTACACATATACATAGGTATATATATATATATACACCTATATATATAATGGATATTATATGCATGGTGGAGTAGGACAGTGGAGGACACAGTGGATTTGTTGGGCTTGTTTTGGAGGCTTTCGAAATTACAAGGGAGAAGTGAAGGAGAGGAGGAACAAGGTACAAATGTGTACATCCATATATATATATATATATATATAAGGTATGTGAAATGATGGGAGAAAGCAGTTGGAGTTGGTCTGGGGGATTTCGGGAAGAGACAGAGAAGGAGATGGTGAATGGGAAGGAGAAGGAGTGAAGGGGTATTAGCATAGGTTTAATTTAGTGGGTAGTTACAATAACTAATTGTCCACTTAAACCACTAACTCCACTCAACAAATTCAAATCAAAATTTTGTTTTCCCTCCACCCAAAAGCAACAGCTGGTTTTTCCCTCTTTTCATGCCCCAAAACACGTGCACGTGTTTTGCACTTGCACACACTTCTCAAATTAATTACTTTAAAAACATAAATTTTATATATACATAATATGTACGTAAAAATTAGTTTAATTAAAAATCATAATGTTTCATGCACAAATAAAATAAATACACACACTTTCAAAATATATTTTGAAAGCAAATACGCTTAAATACGGGTACTGAAAACATGTACTTTGCACGTAAAATATCGAAAACGCAAAATCGACTTTATTAATGGAAAATTATTAAAATATAATCGAAACACGTCGAAATCCTCGCACGTTACGGTAGAATACCCGAAATCGACACGTGCATCGATAATACGTAAAAGCACGTAAAATATAAAGATTGAAATTTAGCATTTGGGTTGTCTCATATAGGATTTTAAGAATACGAAAATGCATAAATAATCGGAATTCGAAATACATATCGAAATACATTACGGATATCATCAGTAACGGTACAAAATGCACGTGCATAACACCCGAAGGCAAAATTGTCATTTAAATTTTGCGGGGTGTTACACTCCCCCCCCCCCTTAGAACTGTTCTGACCCCAGAACTCGCTAAGGTAAAAGTTGTATTTTGTACACACTAAAGAAAATATCGTACAAAATCAAATCATATAAAATGAATGCACATAAGCAAAATTCAAAATGTTAAAAATATAATAGAAATAATACATGAAGAAATTAATAGTTGATAAAATACGTAAAGTAAATAGCAATGTTAACGGATAAACATAAATGACACAAAACACGAAAGACAAAATTCTAAGATTGAAGGACAAATAAAACAAGTTTAAAAGATCAAGAATAAGGGAAATAGACAAAGTAATAGGTATTCAGGCGATTTAGTAGTATAAGAAAATATTGATTTGAAAATATTAAATGTTGAAAAGGATACTATGATAAAAATCTATGAAAAATTTTGAGAAAGAAGTGTGTCCATGTGTAATGTATCATGAATGACGGTTCAAGCCAACCACACTTCTGCTACGCCACTCTGATACCCAGAGAAAATGTACTCGCATACAATCTCAAATTAATGTATACGAGGAGAACATCAATCATAGAGCAATACAAATGTAAGTGACTTACATCTAAATCTCTATACTCAACACACTAATGTCCACTTCTAGGGTGTCGTTCCTTATAAATTTGTACTACTTGAAAGCGTGCTCTGATACCACTCTGTAACACCTCGAATTCCAAATAAGACTGAATTCGAGTCCCACAGGATCTCTTCACTTCACTTCGTACAATTTTACAAAACACGTACTTTGCACGTAAAATATCGAAAATGCGAAATCGACTTTATTAATGGAAAATTATTAAAATATAATCGAAACACGTCAAAAACCTTGCACGTTACGGTAGAATACCCGAAATCAACAGGTGCATCGATAATACGTAAAAGCACGTAAAATATAAAGATTGAAATTTAGCATTTGGGTTGTCTCAAATAGAATTTTAAGAATACGGAAATGCATAAATAATTGGAATTTGAAATACATATCGAAATACATTACGGATATCATCAGTAACGGTACAAAATGCGCGTGCGTAACACCCGAGCGCAAAATTGTCATTTAAATTTTGTGGGGTTTTACAACTTGAGCCGGAGACCCTAGTTGACCTCCATAGAAGGACAAGACTCCTCGCCCTCATGAGGAACTTCGCGAAGTCTTTCTTCGAGATGCCTCATCTCGATATCTCGGCGAGCTAAGGTCAGCCTCAAATGGCCCAACTCTCGCTCCGCTTTATAAAGAAACTCCCAAGAACGAGAAATGCCTAACTCCACAACGCCGAGCCTATGACAGAGAACGGACAAATCGCCACCCTGAGTGAACCAATAGAAAACAGGAAACAAAAGTCAAACGCTCGAAGTGAAAGGGACCACAAGATAGTTCTAATCTCCTTTAGGCCCTACGACACAACATTAAGTGCAAGAAACTTCATTTCATTAACAAAAGGGTACAAAAGTGGTGGTCAGTCTGCTCTAAGGCAGTACAAAAAAAACATCAAAAATAAAAGATGAAGAGCAAGCAGACTCAGAGTCAAGGAGCCACCTTGGGGGGCTGCTCAGCAATCACCCTCGGCACCTCCACGATCGCTGTCTGCAAATTCGCCACCACTACATCTTCTTCTTCTTCTTCATCTCCCTCCTCTTCTTCTTCTCCTTCTCCTTCGGCTTCTACTGCCACCACCACCTCCTCGCCTTCGACGGGGGCATACAAACTATACCCCGAGCTGTTGAAGCTGGGGATGCGAGCCTCGACGTGCTTGAGAGCTCGGGCATAGAACTGCTCCATGTTCGTGCGCATGTGTGCCTCTGCCTCGGCCTGGATCGCCGCCGCAACCGTGGCCACCACTGCCTCCCTCTCCCTTTGCATTTCCTCGGAGGCCTTCATGTCCTTCTCCTTCTCCTACTCGGCATTTGCCTTCTCCTCGTCCGCCCTCACCACTTCCGTAGAAATACCCTCGTTCGCCTTAGCCAAGGCTACCTCGAGAAGGCCGATCTGAGCAGCTCGAGACTCCGAGAGACGCTGCTCCGCCTCGTAAAACTTCATGGCCTTAGCTCTCTTGGCCCGGTCCTTGTCGCACGTCACCTTGAGCTCCTTCTCCTACTCGGCGAAATGCTCTAGGAGGTGGCTGAAGTGGCACATGATCTAAAAGTTGAAAGCAGAAAAGGCTTGAGTGACAAACGTAACAAACTTTGAAATTCCGAAGGCCTAACAAAGACACTTACCGACATTGTAGCCCTAGCGATCTCAAGCGCATCGTCGCCCACGGTCCCCGCCTTCAAAGTCGCTCAATCTTTCGGGGTCGGCAGGTGACGCAGAGCCTGCATGCTCATAGCGGCATCTCCAAGGAAGCCATCATGCTTCATCACCCGCTAGTAGGGGACGAAGTGCTTCTTGTGCTCCTCGGTGAGAATAGCTTCTGCCTCGGCGGTAGGTGGTGGCACTTCAAGCGCTAGTGCAGCTCCGATGAAGAAGGCCTTGGAAGAAGGGTCGGAAGGTGTGGGCTGGGGAAGGACCGCATGAGGAGTGGATGGTGAGGAGGATGTCAAGTCCACCGTTGGGGCCACTGCTGATGGTGCCTTAGTAGCTCGGCCGGACGGGGGTCCCGTTGTCGTCCTCTTCCTCTTCTTATTGTCGGAGCCCTTTCCGGCACCTCCGCCTCGCTTAAGCAGCATGGCTCGGAAGTCCATACCCAGGGCCTCTGAGAAAATGAACACCAAAGGAGTTAGCACGAGAAGAAAGCAAAATTGGGAATGAAAGATGGAAAAATATATGAATCATACTGGGGTCGATCGGACTGAGACCCTCACCGAAGAGAACCCCCTCAGTTATATCCTTCCCACTCAGGGTTGGAAGACTGAGGATCTTCGACACGACCTCATCCTCCTCCGGAGTCAGAATAGGTTCGGCCTTTGCCCACCTCGGAACTTCTTTTCTCCACCTCATCGGAAAACCCCACGGTTGGGGACATCGGATCAGAAAATACTTCTCCTTCCAATGTTTGATGGAGTCCGGATTCTCAATCAGTTTGATGCCCTTCCGCGGTGATAAGTAATACCAGTACTCCATCTTGCTCATACGGTTGATCTGGTATAAACTGCGGAGCAAGACGAGCTGAGGCTCGACCCCTACCGCCTGGCATTGGAGGATAAAGTTGATGACATGCCGCCACATGTTCGGCCTGTATTGGACCGGACTCAATCCGTACCACTGCAGCACCTCGGTTACGAAGGGTGGTAGGGGCAGTTGAAGGCCAGCATTGAGCGCGTCATACGGGAAAATGCGTGTGTCAGGTGAGGTCACCGAACAGGCTCAAAATCATGGGCCAGGGAGGAGCAGGGTATACTCTTTCGGTATTATGAACCCCTTCCTGATACGCTGCAGATCCCCCTCATTCAGAACCGAAGAGATGTCAACATCAGAATGCTCCCTCGGTTTATTCTCCTCGTATGAGGCTGTCCTCCCGTATACCACCTTGGTTAGAAGGTCATCGAAGTAATCCCTCACATTCCCGAGGCTTGATAGCGTGGACGGCATCCTGCCTAACTCACCCACTCTCTTCACGCCCTCTACTATCGTCTCCACAATTGCCGACTGACACTTTCTTCCCCTTGTCCACCACCGATGAGATTACTAATGGTCGATCACTCTCTTGGTCCGAGGTGGAGGTCTCACTCCCCGACGACACTCTAGACATCTTGAAAAATATATAAAATAAAGTATATATTTACCTTGACGTGACAGCTACGTTCGGAATAGTTCGATGGAGAATTGAGCACTTGACCGCAGCCGCTAGCAGAGCCCCCAAGAGCAAAAACAAATTCTCAAGAGTAAAAAGTGAAGAATGAGAAACTGGGGAGGGGGAGAAGTCTTATAGTAAAAAAGGAGACTCGCGTGGGCTTCCGAGCATGTTGGGTCCCCACGGAAGCCCATTAGAAGGCTAAACGACAGAATCTGTAAAGACGGAAGCACGATGCGGTGCGTTGACCAGTCAGACCGCCTCACTATTCGTGCCAGATCTTCATCAAGCAGCTTAGATCATGCCACGTACTTTGGATCCGAAATCCGAGCTACCGAGCTACCGAGCTGTGAATTGGCAAAAACTACCGCCTCACGATTCATGCCAGACCTTCATCAAGCGGCTCAGATCATGCCACGTAGCTCAGATTTGAAATCCGAGCTACCGAGCTACCAAGCTACAAATTGGTGCAAACTACCGCCTCGTGATTTGGGCCTGATTGTAATCAACCGTCCAGATCATGCCACTTAGCTCGGATCTGAAATTCGAGCTACCGAGCTACGAATTGGCGCAAACTACCGCCTTGTGATTCGCGTCTGATCGTGATCAACCGTCCAGATCGTGCCACGTAGCTCGGATCTGAAATCCGAGCTACCAAGCTACGAATTGGCGCAAACTACCGCATCGTGATTCGTGCCTGATCGTGATCAACCGTCCAGATTGTACTACGTAGCTCGGATCTGAAATCCGAGCTACCGAGTTGCCAAGCTACGAATTGGCACAAACTACCGCTTCATGATTCGTGCCTGATTGTGATCAACCGTCCAGATCGTGCCACATAGCTCGGATCTGAAATCCAAGCTACCGAGCGACCGAGCTACGAATTGGCGCAAACTACCACCTCATGATTCGTGCCTGATCGTGATCAACCGTTCAGATCATGTCACGTAGCTCGGATTTGAAATTCGAGCTACCGAGCTACCGAGCTACCAAGCTACAAATTGGCGCAAACTAATACCTCGTGATTCGCGCTTGATCGTGATCAACCATCCAGATTGTGCCACGTAGCTCAAATCTTAAATCCGAGCTATCGAGCTTCTAATAGAGGAAAGCTCTTACCTCCCGATGTGCACTCCAGATCCGACCGCCCAGATCACGCCACGTCAGCGAAGCACCGATCCGCCCTCAAATCGTTCGAAAATTCGCACCAGCCACACGATGGACGCCCCAGATCGCGCCACATCATAATTCCCCTGATTAATCCTTTTTATTTTAATTATAATTTGAATTAATTATTTAAAAATTGTGAAAATGATGAAAATTTTAAGAAAATTAATTAAAAATTCTAAAAAGTAATTATAAATTCAGGGAAATATTTTTGAGCCACTGGACAAATAATTATTAATTAGAACAATTAATTGATACTCTCTGAAAATAGATCACGACTTCGCCAAATTGAATAAAAAAATCGAAAAATAATTAGAAAAATTGGAAAAATACAGGAAATTCCAAGACACATTTTTGGGCACTTTGCAAGCCCAACTCAGCACCGTCACACCTCGAGCGAGATCCAAACCCCTTTAAGAACTCCGATAAAGTCCCGTACGCCTTCAAAACAGCAAAACTACTCCCCGAAGGCTGTAAAACACAGTCTTTGGGAGTGGGGGGACTCGTGATATGGCTAAAAATAGGACTAAATCGGGACCGTTCAAGTCGGCACGAATCTTAAAGCCCTCAGGAGTAAAATGGTAATTTCAACTGCAAATGGGTCCGAAATGGAAACTGGGTCTCTTCTTCAGGGCCCCGCAACCCATGAACGGGTCTGTCCTGTTGGATACGGGTCACAACCCGTTACAAACCAATTCAGAAGGATATGGAGGAATCCAAATTCGTCATTATTCCTAAGAGGCGGTTCTAACCACTTTTTATCCATTAACACCGGGAAGTAGAGATTTGTTCTTATTTCGAAACGGATCCCTACGGCGACTATAAATACCCCTCTCCCCCCACCGTTACTTGGTAATGAATCTTTTCCTACCTAAAGCTCTTTCTTAATCTCAGAGATTACTGACAAGAGCGTCAGAGGGTTTGTCACCGGATTTATCCTGATGTATCGAACTTCGTGCAGGTTCGTGACAGCGGTAAGGAACAAGTCAACACCCAGGTGGAGTCAACAGTTTTGCCTTACTATTTTCCGTAAAGACTCACAAATTCATCTGTTTGTTCCCAGACCCAAAATCAGTAGCAACACTTTGTATGCTATCTTTTTTTGTATTTTCTTAGGTAGTTTATTAGTTATATTACTTGTTATTAACACGTATTCTGATATTTTCCTATTAGTAACATGCTTTCTTTCTATTAATCTTCTATCAATATATCTAATTTTAAATTTTAAAAGATTTTTAAATTTTAGTTTCTTTATTTTCTTTGAAATATCCAGTTTTTATAAGGTTAAGAGATATTATAGTTTATTTCTAAAGCAGGGTTATATAGAAAGTTTTGTTTTTAGGTTATTATAATAACAGGGTTAGTTAGATATAATATTTTGTGAAAGTGGGTCAATTGACTAAATGTTTTGGAAAGTGGGTTGGTTTGCTAAATATTTGTTGAAAGTCGGTTAGTTAATAGAGTTCACTCACCTCTTTTGTGGGTTTTTGTCATTTAGTCCCTTAGTTAATCAGTATTATAATATAGTCACACAAATCGGAGTATTTGCAGTTTGATCACCAATTAATGAGTATTTGTAATTTGGTCAATTAATTTGAATGACTTAATCAATTTAGTTCCATAGTTCAAATTTATATAATTGGGACAATTTCATTCATAATCTTGCGAATGTCCCTCAAGGAGTAAGGGACCGCTTAAAAAAAATGTTCCTCCGGTTATTTGTTGTTAATAAAACTAAAATGTTTTCTTTTAGGTACTTTTAACGAATATTCAACATATCACTCTTAGACCACGAACCCTGTATGTAACACCCCGAATTCCAAAATACAACCGAATTCGAAGTTCCACAGGATCTTTACACTTCTTTCGTACAATTTTACAAGAAAATTGAAACATTTCTTACATCAGAGTTACATTAAACCTTTACATTATTATAGTGGAAGCAATTTTACAGTAATTACATGAAACAACATTTAAATCAATCTTTGAGCAGCAGGTATACTTCAATTTGTCAAGCATCTTTTCCCTACATGTAAAACTGTGGGCGCGTAAGTTCATTCAACTGACGAAATATTATACACGGCCATCCTCTCTAAGCCGGAAACAGTATAACGATTCTCAAAACTTAGCAAACCACAAATTTGTTCACAAACAAAGCTAAAGAGACTATCCTATTGATGTTGTGTTGTGAATGTGCACTTAGCCCTTAATGCAATTATTTCTGTTTATATGACACTAATGCGCACTTGTTCAGAGTCTATGCGTCCCATACTACATAGGTCTGAGGGCAAGCCCTCAACCGTTCTTCATCTTGTAGGGTTCAATCCCTCGTCATGACTTAATCTACTACTGTAACTACGGTAAGTATCCTAGATGTTTTATGACCTACGAACTCAGGTCTAGGCACCTTGGAGGGAATCCCAATGCACAGACACATGACCCACCATGCAGGCATCCTGTGGTAATTCAGCTCCTACCATAGACATGACACCACCCGCAGTCGTCAAACACCCCACGAGCATCGCCACTGGGACGGTACTCTGGAGCAGTATCCACGTCCTACTCATGACACATCATGGGACATCCTGTGAATACTCTCACGCCGCCAATCCAACGGCCCTCATACTCAATGTTTTTCTCTTACTTTCATCACATCTTCTCTATGTGTCTAATTCTTAGTCTAACTGAATCATGAATAAAATCAATCCCTTAGAGTTTAGCACTCCCACTATACCAGTCTTATTCATTTATTTCACATGACCCAAACCTTAGTCTTTTCATTTCAAATATCAGTTCCACATTTCTTTTGTTGCCGGTATAAGGCTTAGCTACACCATAGTTCTCAATTTCAACTCACAATTACAACATTGAGCTTTTCATGCTCATAAAGTCTTTTCATGATTAATCATAATTTACATTTCATAATCATAGTATTCATGTATCCATATCCTTCAAACTCATCCTATTCAACATTTCAATTCCATACACAATCTCATGCGAAAAATAATAATAAATTTCAACTAGTCATATTCAATAGTTCATTCATTCCACCAATCTATTATTCTTATTTTCAATCAGTACTAAAAATCACAATTTATAATTTCAATTAGTCACAAAAATCACAATTTCAAATTTCTCTTTATTAATTCTTATTTTAAAACTCTTTAAAAAAAACTCATTTATTTTTCCTTCATCCCAAAAGACAATTTAATTAAAAATAAGTCCTTTCTTGCAAAATAGCCTCAATTTCTCAATTACACTTTACCAAAAGTTATAAAAATTTCTCTCATGAAGTCCAAATAATTTAAGTAATTTTTCCATTTTTTTCTTGAAATTTAATTTAATTTAAAAAACTCAAAAAACTCTTAATTTCTCCAAAAAAAAAACTTTTTAAACCAAAGTCCACACCCAGATTCGAACCCACAACCAGCGGCCCAAAGGACAGTGCCCAAGACCACTGCGCCAAGCCACCGTGGCGATATGATAGATGTTTATTATCCCTACGTATTGGCTTTCGGTGTTTGGGGTTTTTAACAAAAAAAATGAAAAGCTTCTTCTCAGTATCGAACCCGAGACCAGCGACAAAGCCCCCGCTACTGTAGCGACTGAAACCCTTCCGACCAACTGGTCTAAGCGACCAGATTGTTTTGAAAAGGATTTAATTAGGTTTGAACTAGTTCTCTGTTCATATCTATATTTCATGATTCTCAAAAACAATTTTGTTTTTTTTTTCTTCTCTTTCGAAAGCAAAATTTTTCAGATTATAATATGCATAAATCTACATCAAACCAGTATTTTTATAAATATTATTCGCCTTATAAAACATGTATTTTAGTCCTAATTTGTGTTCCATGTCCATAATTTCGACATTGAGAACAATAACACATTTCTTCATAATTTAGAGTTAGAATTCCACAACTACTATGTTCTTTTGTTCTCTTTCTTATTAACATCCTACTACAATTTTAGAACACAAAATCTCATCTTTCTACAAAAAATAAAAAATCTATTTTTCGCAATTAACTACACATGATGCATTCAATCACAATTTTTTTTACCATAATGTTCATGTAGCACAACAATATGGAGATTTCCAATACATTAATCAACAATATTCATTAGCAATCAATCCATCAATTATTCTCTAAATTACCACTCTACTTTTAATTAAACAAGCATGGTTCCAATTTTTAACTAGTTGATTCATAATAATTTCATTAAAATCATTCCCAGCATGGTATCTAATTCTAGAAGTAATGAGAAACACCCACCTCTTTGGAGAAAAATGAAATGAAAGCCCCTACAGTCTCCTAGAATGCAAGAGAGTAGTCTTCTCCTCCTAGATTGTGTTGCAAAAAGCTCTCCTTCTTGTTCCTTAGTGCAACCCGATGCTTCACTTGTGCTTGGGGATGGGGTCGGCCTCCTTTGGTTGGGACACACACACACACAAATGCACTCTCAATCTTTTACTCCCCAATATATTACTCACCTATATAGTTTCTTCCTTTCAATTATTTTTTTCTTAGTGTTGTATACATGAAGGTAGGGGGTATTTATACTAGTTCTAGGATAGACTGGAGGGCTAGGATTTCATTAGATGGTTGTAGATGGATGGCTAGGATAAGATGGGAAGTTGTAGCAACCACCCATAAGCAAATAACCACCCATGCACACACACCAACTCTCTCACTCTTCTCTTATGCAATCCGGCCTCCAAGGGTGTGCAAAGCATACTACATGCATGCACGTGCCCTTCTAGTACCCACATTTAAAGTTTGTACAAATTTAATCAATCAATTGTTCATCAATTGTGTCTACATGACAAGTTGTGACAATTTAAAAGATTGATTAAGTTTGTGGGTTTCAAAATAGTGGGCTTAGGCTTATGGGCTAATTAATAAAATATTTAATTATTAGAGTGGGCTCAAAATAAGAAAATAATGTTTAGGCTTTATAAAATAGGCTTTTTAGAAAGATAAAGAGAAAGAAAGAAATAATTGTTTGTGTTACAAAAGGAAATTTTATAAAATTAAATATGCATACGAAATTTTGCACGTGCACAACACGTGAAAATCAACATTTCTTATTTAAATGAAAATTTAGGGTATTACAACACTCCCTCCTTATAATAGTTCCGTCCCCGGAACTACAATTAATAAGTGAGAAAACAAAACACAAGAATAAGGAAAAAAAAAATACAAATCAAACAAAGAGCTGAGGATGATCCTTCATCATCCTCTTCTCAGATTTCCAAGTAGCCTCTTCAACCAACTGGTTTCTCCAGACTACCTTGACCATCGGTATCGTCTTATTCCTCAAGACTTTCTCCCGACGATCAACAATCTCAACTGGAAGCTCAATGTAACTCAGATCCAACTGTAAACTCTTTGGTACTTCGGGCAAATGATGACTTGGATCTGGAATGTAACCTCTCAGCATAGACACATGAAAGACATTGTGCACCTGAGACAACTCTTCCGGTAACTCAAGCCAGTAAACAGTTTTCCTGATCCTTTTAAATATCTTATACGGACCTATGAACCGCGAGGCTAACTTTCCACCCTTGCCGAATCGGATCACGCCTTTACTGGGCGATACCTTCAGAAAGACAAAGTCACCAACCTCAAACTCAAGGTCCCTCCTCCGGTTGTCTTCATAGCTCTTCTGCCTACTCTGAGCATCCACCAACCTCTTCCTGATCAGATCAATCTTTTCAGAAGTCCGCTGCACAATCTCAGATCCAAACATCTGACGCTCCCCAACTTCGAACCAACAGACAGGCGTCCTGCACTTCCTGCCATACAGAGCTTCGCACGACGCCATCCTAATGCTAGTCTGAACACTATTGTTGTAGGAAAACTCTACCAAAGCTAAATGCCTCTCCCAACTGCCTCCAAAGTCTAGTACACGGTACCTAAGCATGTCCTCAAGAATACGGTTGACTCTCTCGGTCTGCCCATCGGTCTAGGAATGAAAAGCAGTGTGAAATCCGTCTTGGTACCCGAAGATGTCTGAAGACTCCTCCAGAAATGCGAAGTAAACCGTGCGTCTCGATCAGACACAATGGTTAACGGAACACCATGAAGCCTGACGATCTCACCAACATACATCTCAGCCAACTTGTCCATCGAAGCAGTGAGTTTCATTGCCAAGAAGTGAGCGGACTTAGTCAGTCGATCGACTATGACCCAAATCGCATCATTGCCTTTTGGTCTCTTGGGCAAACCCGTGATGAAATCCATACTGATGTTATCCTACTTCCATTTTGGAATAGGTAATGGTTGCAACAGACCTCCGGGTTTCTGATTTTCGGCTTTGACTTATTGGCAAATCTCACACCTCAACACAAATTCTGCCACACTCCACTTCAAACCTGACCACCAAAAATGCTTTTTAATGTCCTTGTACATCTTGGTACTCCCGGGATGTACTGACAAAAGAGTAGCATATGCCTCCTGAAGAATACTTTCTTTCAAGTCCTACTGATCTGGAACACACAGCCTCTCGCCAAACCACAGCACTTCATCCCTGATCTAAAATCCAGGCAACTTGCCAGCACCAACCTGCTCCTTCATCTTCTGAATCTCTGCATCTTCCTTCTGACTTGCGATAATCCTTTCATTCAGCATTGGTTGAAGCCTCAACTGAGCTAAAGATGATCTCAAGCCTTGCAGAACTACTTCAATACCAACCCAATCCAACTCCTCTGCCAGCTGCCTCTTAGTTGTAATCAAACCCGCCAGACTGCTCTTGCGGCTAAGTGCATCAGCAACAACATTAGCCTTCCCAGGATGATACTTAATCTCTGGATGAATGTCCTCAAGTACCTCCAGCCATCTCCTTTGCCTCAGGTTCAGATCCTTCTACTGATAGATGTACTTCAAGCTTTTATGGTCTGTATACATGTTCAGCTTCTCACCATACACATAATGTCTCTATTGCTTTAAGGCGAAGATAATTGCAGCCAACTCCAGATCATGAGTCGGATAATTCTTCTCATGCGATCTTAGTTGCCTAGACCCATAAGCGATTACTTTCCCTTCTTGCATTAAGACACAACCAAGCCCACAATGTGAAGCATCGCTGTAAACATCATACTTAACACCTACTCTAGGCAAAGCCAAAATAGGTGCAGTAGTCAGCCTCTCTTTCAATTCCTGAAAGCTTGCCTCGTACTGTTCGGTCCACTTGAAGTTCATATTCTTCTTGGTCAAACTAGTGAGCGGTACAGCTAACTGAGCATAGCCCTGGATGAATCTCTTGTAGTATCCCGTCAATCCAAGAAAACTCCTATTTTCCTTCACTATAGTAGGCCTTGCCCAATCTCTCACTGTCTCTATCTTCTGAGGATCAGTTTCCACTCCCTCTTTAGAAAGGATGTGACCTAGGAATGTCACTTCAGATTTCCGAAAATCGCACTTGGATAACTTGGCATACAACTCCTGCTCTTGAAGCTTCCTCAAAACTGCTGCCAGATGCTCCGTGTGCTCCTCCTCCGACTTGGATACTATCTTCCTCAACTCCTGCTCTTGGCATACTATCTTCTCGAATGCAGCTAGCTTCACCTTGCTGCCCTCCGGAGTCTCCAAGACTTCGAAGATAGTATCTACCTGTCGAATCCAATTGTCAGCCGTGTCAGGATCTGACTTTTCCTCAAACACCGGTGGTTTTATCCGTTTAAATGATTTCACGAGTTTGATTGCTTTGGGTACTAGATTCGCAGGCACCCTTTCCTGATTCTGATTCATGGCAACGGCATTGAGTGTCTGATAGACCCTCGCTAGCTCTGTTTCCAAGTCCAGACCTTCACCATTCCGAGCTCGTCTTCCAGCCATATTCTGATGTAAAAGATCCATTAAATTCGAAGTATAAACATGAATTTTAAATCAAATTTTCTATTTCATTAAATTTCAAACTTTATACATTCGAATTTAAAACATTTCTGACATCAAATGAAAGCAGTAGAAGATACAACAGTCTAACCCCTACGGTTCCTCTTGGCTTCACGAAGCTCTCCCCGTAGTTCCTCCACTTCCTCCTTCAGTACATCGGTCATGTTTTTTCTCTTTTCGAGTTCCCAAACACGATGACTGAGAACTGCAATATCATCCTTACGCTTCGCAAACTGAGTCTCTAGTAGCCCGACTCTCTCCCGTAGAGTCTCTACCTGCCTCTGAAGAGACACAATGAGATTTCCCGGAACTGGTCCTTCCTCGTCAGAAGAATCATCAGATGAATCCGGAGGTGGAGTGATCTCTCAGGACTCGGGCCATTCCTCTTCCACTTCTTCGGGATCTTCCTCATCTGAAACAGCTTGCCCGGGATAGTAATCTTCCTCAATGATGTGCCAATTGTCATCTCCGGCTGGGTCGAAGTGGTCCGCCATCTTAAAGAAAGAGGAGAAGGAGCATAAATCATAGAGCAACACAAATGTAAGTGACTTACATTTAAATCTCTAGACTCAACACACGCTCTAATGCCCACTTCTAGGGTGTCGTTCCTTATAAATTTGTACTACTTGGAAGCGTGCTCTGATACCACTCTGTAACACCCCGAATTTCAAAATACAACCGAATTCGAAGTTCCACAGGATCTTTACACTTCTTTCGTACAATTTTACAAGGAAATTGAAACATTTCTTACATCAGAGTTACATTATACCTTTACATTATTATAGCGAAAGCAATTTTACAATAATTACATGAAACAACATTTAAATCAATCTTTAAGCAGCAGGTATACTTCAATTTGTCAAGCATATTTATCCTGCATGTAAAACTGTGGGCGCATCAGTTCATTCAACTGACGAAATATTATATACGGCCATCCTCTTTATGCCGGAAACAGTATAACGATTCTCAATACTTAGCAAACCACAAATTTGTTCACAAACAAAGCTAAAGGGACTATCCTATTGATGTCGTATTGTGAATGTGCACTTAGCCCTTAATGCAATTATTTTTGTTTATATGACACTAATGTGCACTTGTTCAGAGTCTATGCAGCCCATACTACATAGGTCCGAGGGCAAGCCCTTAACCGTTCTTCATCTTGTAGGGTTCAATCTCTCGTCATGACTAAATCTACTACTGTAACTACGGTAAGTATCCTAGATATTTTACGACCTACGAACTCATTTCTAGGCGCCCTGGAAGGAATCCCAACACACTGACACATGACCCACCATGCAGGCATCATGTGGTAATTCAGCTCCTACCATAGACATGACACCACCCGCAATCGTCAAACACCCCACGAGTGTCGCCACCGGGACGGTACTCTGGAGCAGTATCCACGTCCTACTTATGACGCATCATGGGACATCCTGTGAATACTCTCACGCCGCCAATCCAATGGCCCTCATACTTAATGTTTTTCTCTTACTTTCATCACATCTTCACTATGTGTCTAATTCTTAGTCTAATTGAATCATGAATAAAATCAATCCCTTAGAGTTTAGCACTTATACCGATCTTATTCATTTATTTCACATGACCCACACCCTGGTCTTTTCATTTCAAATATCATTTCCACATTTCTTTTATTGTCGGTATAAGGCTTAGCTACACCCTATTTCTCAATTTCAGCTCACAATTACAACATCGAGCTTTTCATGCACATAAAGTCTTTTCATGATTAATCACAATTTACATTTCATAATAATAGTATTCATGTATCCATATCCTTCAAACTCATCCTATTCAACATTTCAATTCCATACACAGTCTCATGCGAAAAATAATAATAAATTTCAACTAGTCATATTCAATAGTTCATTCATTCCACCAATCTCTTATTCTTATTTTCAATCCGTACTAAAAATTACAATTTATAATTTCAATTAGTTACACAAATCACAAATTCAAATTTCTCTTTATTAATTCTTATTTTAAAACTCTTTAAAAAAACTCATTTATTTTTTCTTTATCCCAAAAGACAATTTAATTAAAAACAAGTCCTTTCTTGCAAAATAGCCTCAATTTCTTAATTACACTTTACCAAAAGTTATACAAATTTCTCTCATGAAGTCCAAATAATTTCAGTAATTTTTTCATATTTTTCTTGAATTTTAATTTAATTTAAAAAACTCAAAAACTCTTAATTTCTCCAACAACAAAAAAAATTTTTAAACCAAAGCCCACACCCGGATTCGAACCCACAACCAGCGACCCAAAGGACAGCACCCAAGACTACTACGCCAAGCCACTGAGGCGATATGATAGGGGTTTATTATCCCTATGTATTGGCTTTCGGTGTTTAAGGTTTTTAACAAAAAAAATGAAAAGCTTCTTCTCAGTATCGAACCCGAGACCAGCGACTAGGCCCCCGCTACTGTAGCGACTGAAACCCTTCCGACCAACTGGTCTAAGCGACCATATTGTTTTGAAAATGATTTAATTAGGTTTGAACTAGTTCTCTGTTCATATCTATATTTCATGATTCTAAAAAACAATTTTGTTTCTTTTTCTTCTCTTTTGAAAGCAAAATTTTCTAGATTATAATATGCCTAAATCTACAGCAAACCAGTATTTTTATAAATATTATTCGTTTTATAAAACATGTATTTTAGTCCTAATTTGTGTTCCATGTCCATAATTTCGACATTGAGAACAATAACACATTTCTTCACAATCTAGAGTTAGAATTCCACAACTACTATGTTCTTTTGTTCTCTTTCTTATTAACATCCTACTACATTTTTAGAACACAAAATCTCATCTTTCTACAAAAAATAAAAAATCTATTTTTGGCAATTAGCTACACATGATGCATTCAATCACAAATTTTTTTACCATAACGTTCATGTAGCACAACAATATGGAGATTTCCAATACATTAATCAACAATTATTCATTAGCAATCAATCCATCAATTATTCTCTAAATTACCACTCTACTTTTAATTAAACAAAGCTTGTTTCCAATTTTTAACTAGTTGATTCATAATAATTTCATTAAAATCATTCCTACCATGGTATCTAATTCTAGAAGTAATGAGAAACACCCACCTCTTTGGAGAAAAATGAAATAAAAGCCCCTAGAGTCTCCTAGAATGCAAGAGAGTAGCCTTCTCCTCCTAGATTGTGTTGCAAAAAGCTCTCCTTCTTGTTCCTTGGTGCAACCCGTTGCTTCACTTGTGCTTGGAGATAGGGCCGGCCTCCTTTGCTTGGGGCACACACACACAAATGCTCTCTCAATCTTTTACTCCCCAATATATTACTCACCTATATAGTTTCTTCCTTTCAATTATTTTTTTCTTAGTGTTGTATACATAAAGGTAGGGGGTATTTATACTAGTTCTAGAATAGATTGGAGGGCTAGGATTTCATTAAATGGTTGTAGATGGATGGCTAGGATAAGATGGAAAGTTGTAGCAACCACCCATAAGCAAATAACCACCCATGCACACACACCCATTCTCCCACTCTTCTCTTATGCAATCCGGCCTATAAGGGTGTGCAAAGCACACTACGTGCATGCACGTGCCCTTCTAATAGCCCCCATTTAAAGTTTGTACAAATTTAATCAATCAATTGTTCATCAGTTGTGTCTACATGACAAGTTGTGACAATTTAAAAGATTGATTAAGTTTGTGGGTTTCAAAATAGTGGGCTGGGGCTTATGGGCTAATTAATAAAATAATTAATTATTAGAGTAGGCTCAAAATAAGAAAATAATGTTTAGGCTTTATAAAATAGGCGTTTTAGAAAGATAAAGAGAAAGAAAGAAATAATTGTTCGTGTTACAAAAGGAAATTTTATAAAAATAAATATGCATACGAAATTTTGCACGTGCACAACACGTGAAAATCAACATTTCTTACTTAAATGAAAATTTAGGGCATTACACTGTAGGTACCCATAACCTGTACACGGTCGGGTATTCATAGTATGAAATTTAAATGAATTTGCACCATTAGAAGAGAAGGGGGGGGGGGGGGGGGGGGGGGGGGGGGGGGGGGGGGGGGGGGGGGGGGGGGGGGGGGGGGGGGGGGGGGGGGGGGGGGGGGGGGGGGGGGGGGGGGGGTGTTGTTTGATTGGAAGTAATCAATTTTGGTGTAGGAATTCATGATTCGTAATTCCTATTTTCCTATATTTGGTTGCGAGTAATATATGCTGGAATTTGGAAATTTGTCTTTTCATAAAGTTAAAGATTTTCTCATTGTTTGAATGACATCAATATTTCTGGAGCAGCAACTTTATTACTAGTAATTTACACGTATGATGCACATATTTATAAATATATATTTTTTAAAATTAAAAATTTCGATGTTGTCTGACATCGAATTAAGACCTCCTTTATATTAGTTATGCACATGCATTGTACATGTTTGTTTGGTTACAAAACCCCAACTCTCCCATTAATATATTAGAGAATTAGTGATTAGAGATTATATTATAACTTTCCTATGGTTTGGTTATAAAGTAGGGAAAAAACCAAAGTACCCCCCCCCCCCCCCCAACGTTTGGCCTAAGTACAATATACTCATATAACGTTTGAAAAAGTACACTAAACCCATTTTTCCGTTAACTTAACCCCATCCATTAAGTTATAATTATTAAATTATCTTTTTACCCTTACCCTTTCACAATCAAATATCTTCTTCTTTTTCCTAATCTTCCCCTATACTCTTTCCTTTCTTCATTCTTTTTTTCTTCTTTCATTTTTCTCAATTTATTGCGATTTCTTCGGCATTGATGTTTTCGGTCGGCAGCGAAATAGTAGCGGTTGGCAAGGTGGGGTCGGCAACGGTAAGAAGCTCAACTTTTTTTTCATTTTTCTTTCCACTCATCTTCTTTCTCCAAGCTCGGCAAGCAGGTACTCTTTCACTTCACTACAAATAATATATCTGCTGTTACAAGTATTGAGGAGGTGGATTTCAGGTCTATATCATTGTTGAATGGATAAATAGAATTCACGTTAGATTTAAAAATTCAATCTTAATCCAATTTGTATCCACATATTGTCTAATATGGATTTCCGATATCCCTACATTTGATAAATATATATGGATATCAATGGTTCTAAATTTCCAAAATATGTGAATACATATCAGAATAATGCAATTCAAATATATAAGAACTTGTTGCAATTACAAAAATTAAGTCTATTTTAATAGAGAAAAATCGCTATAAATAGAGAAAGATGAAAGAACAAAAAAAAGAATGAAGAAAGGAAAGAATAGAGAAAACAAAAGGAAAAAGAAGAAGAGATTTGATTATGAAAGGGTAAAAGGTAATTTAATAATTATAACTTAATGGATGGGGTTAAGTTAACGGAAAAATGGATTTAGTGTACTTTTTCAAACGTTATATGGACATATTGTATTTAGGCCATACGTTGAATGGGTACTTTGTTTTTTGCCTATAAAGTATTGTTTGTCACAAGTCACTAGCATTTATTATGTGTCGGACCAACAACTATTATTAAAATAATCATAATTGTCATGGTTCCTTCCTAAATTACCTTTCAAAGAGGGACAATACATGAGGTGGGAATGGTGGCCACAATTTATCTATCATTATTTACCATATCTAAATAGAGGAAAGATTAATAGTGTTGGTAATTATGATACAAAAATAATAATGTAGTGATCAATTTTATCCAAAATTTTAAACTTTACTTGCAACAAACTAACCAATAAACTTAAAAAACCTACCCTCCATCCCAAATTGTATGTCATTCTCTATTTATTCACACTAATGAGGAAACTCTCGACCCATTGTAAAAGAAACAAACATTCTTTTTAACTAAAGCTATTTAATGAACTATTCATACAAAAATTCTAATAATGCCTTCATGTATTTTTTGTTTATTTGAAAAAAGAGGAGTTACTTAAGGACAAAATTGGTAGTCTAATAGAAAATTTATTATTAACCTTTTGGAAAGTTTAAAAAGTTAATCATTCCCCTTACATTCTAAAGCGGCAAATAATTTTGGATAAAAGAGAAGACTAGAATGATGTACATTTGGCTCCCAAGGGAGTATGAGGGAGTCAAATGCTCCTACCAACTCCCCCCCCCCCCCCCCCGCCCCCGCCCCCGTGTGCCCCTCACTGGTGAAGTCATCTCTTCATCGCCGGCCTTAAACCCTCCCCATTGAAGTTCTCCTTCTTCCCCACCCTTGCTTCCCTCCGACCCATTCTTTTCTTGCACCCCCCATTTACACTTCTAAAACCCTACCTAATCTTGCTGCTACTCTTCCTACCCCTACTTTTCTTCCGTCTTCTTCGCATCTTCCACGCCACTACATACGGACCATTATGCCTCATTCCGCTAGTTTGCTCACTGAGGCTGAGCTGAGTGGGTGCGGGCCCAACGAGAGGGCCCGCTACTCCGACTCAAGCTCCCCAACTCCGACTACCGAAACCCCAGCCCCGCCGCTGCTCCAAGAGCAGCCCCCAGCCGGTATCACAACAGCTACCTCCCCTGCTCGCAACACCCATCTTCAACCGAATGTGGTGATCCACCCCCCGGAGGGGGAAGTCCCTAGGCTCAGGCGAGCACTCTCCCCACGGCGGGCACACCGAAGTGCACTTCATCGCCAGGTGGGGAGAGGCGAGGCTCATCATCGCCGTCATCGAGACTCACCGCCGAGGGGACGGGCCCATGGAGGGGGTCCTCCTACTTGCTACAGTGAGCGCAGAAGAACACCCCCCACGATCCATCGTCACCCTCAGAGGAGGTTTATTCAGCAAAGGGACAGAGAGGAGATAACGGTGCATGATCACAGAGAGAGCCATGGGCAACACAATCGATACGGTAACAGAGATCACCACAGTCTCAAAGGCCCGAACAACACACAACACCACATATCCCAACACATCAACAACATCAACAACACCAATGTACCAGTGAACCGCCCCGTCTCCTTGCCTTCTTCTCACTCAATCCCTCCAACCCCATGCCCCCCCACTCAGTGCCTTGTCACACAAACCATTGAGGAAGCTCCCGACCACCCCAACAGCGTCAACATTTGGGCCCAACAAGGGGACCAAAACGTTGAGCTACTAGGGACGGTGGAACGAGCCCATGGTTCGGAGGTAGCAGAGAAGTGGGTGGTGGTGGACAAAGGGGGTAAGAGGAAGCACAAATCCACATCTCCTCCAGTCCAACAAGACAACAGTAATTACAGCCCTCCCCCCCCCCCCAACAAGCATTCATCCCGATATCAAAAAAAAATGAGAAAGGGTAAAAAAAAACCAGCACCGTGCTTCGATTGCGGTGACTTAGGCCACTTCCGAACAGAGTGCACGAAGGAGGTCCATTGTCTGAGATGCTTAAAGTGGGGCCACATGTCGTACACGTGTACGAATGTTATCACCTCCAGTGTTGATGAAGAGAGGCAAGTGTACAGAGGTAGATCACCGGAGAGCCCTACCATGATCAAGTTGGCTAACAGCCTAGCTACGATCAAAAAAGAAGAAGAGTGGCTCCGACAATGGTGTGCGGTGGCTAGGGTTAGATCGGGATGCCTATCAGAAGCGAACCTTCTTCAAGCCCTAAATCTCCGATGGCCGATGCGAGCCCACCGCGATTGGGTGGTGAAGAAGTTGTGTCATCTTCAATTTTTGGTTTCATTCCCGTCAACACAGAAGGTGACTGAAGTCACCAGAATGGGTAAGGTAGATTTTGGGTTCTTCACGGTGGAACTCACACAGTGGACTCCTAATTTCGGAGCTGAATTGCCAAGGGGATAGATACTGGATTTGGATACACAATGTACCCTTGCATTTTTGGAAGAAAGAAGCCCTCCAAGAGATTGTATCTGAGTTTGGCATGGTGAAGGCCATCGACGACACGACCATTCGCCACTCAGAGCTAGTATCGGCGAATATACTAGTTAGAAGTGGAGACATTGCTGCAATGCCCAGGTTTGCCAAGGTATTTTCCTTAGACGAATCCTACTTAATCCGGTTTGTCCTCGACAAATGAGCGGAGGCTAAGGATGAAGCCATCACTTCCCCCAAACCACTCCCCTCCACCAGAGACGGCAGGTCTTACAAACAGGTGCTCTCACCTCCAGGATGGGAGCTCACCATCGACGGAGCCCATGAAGTTGAACGGGCTCATAGGGAGGTGATCGATGCTGCTAGGGAGATGGAGGGTTGCTGAGGGCCAACGATGGAAGGATCAGAACACCAAAGCCAAAGAACGGTCCCCGTTGGTCAACACAGAGGTTTGACCAAGGGACCCAATGACAGGGAAGGAAGGACACTGGCGCGTCACCAAGTCGTCAAGCTCCGCATGCAGGAGTAGAGGGGCACGTTGTGGAGCAGAGGAGGGGGAGAGGCTTTGCAGACCCCAAAACTGGCAAAAGCCACCTCTGTAATGACATGCAGGCATCGAGACAAAGGTTGGTGAAGGAAAGCACCAGCACCAGCATGGGAAAGACGACAAACGACAGCGCTCTTTTGACCAGAGAGTGGGTGGAAAAGCGATGGTTCGCTCCAGTAAAGGAAAAAGAAGCTTCTTTGGAGCAGAGGCGACCAGAGACAGGGACAAATCTGAGGAAAGAGCCCAACAGGGATCTAATCACCCATAGGGAAAAGAATCCTTTGGAGGGAGAAAGAGAAGCGCAAGCTGTGAGGGAAGCCATTTTTGGTAAAGAAGACAACAGAGTTGGAAGTAAAGACCCAAATCCATATCTAACTTCTTCATTAGTAAAGAAGACGAAGGGCTCAACGGTATTATCGATGGTTGCATCGACTATATTGCCATCTGTACCAACCACACTTACACCCAACCTGGTGGTGCCAGCTGTCGTAGGGGGTAAGGATACTGCTGCTGAAAGTCGAACGGGTTGGGGTGTTTTCGAGAATGGGGTTGGGGTGTCTCGCGGTGGAACTTCGTATCCTACCCCACAGGTGAGGTTGAATGAGAGCGTGGATTGTCTTCCTCTTATAGAGGTTAATGGGCCCATTGAGGGCCCCAGTGTAGTTGTGAACAAGCAGACTCTTTATCAGATGGAGAGTGGGCCTATTGAGGGGACCACGACGGAAAATGCCACTATCAATTTTGAGACGCCAGTCTGTAGGCTTAACGAGGAGTCCGCAATAAGAGAATCTAACATGCAACAGGAAGCACAACATACTGATAATGAGGAGGACCTAGAAGGGCGTCTGAACCTGGACGTCGACTTCTCATTTACAGACGAGGACTCAGGGGACTCAGAATTTATTGCTGATACACAAAAAGAGTTTTCGCCAGAGATGGTGCTGTCCACTTTGCCAGAGTCGGCCCCACGTTACAGTACTGGATCGTCTCACAGGACGGTTGGTTTTAGGGTACAGTGGTCGCCTAAGAGGGCACATGCGGAATCCCTGGATGACTTTTTGGAGATAGTTGTGGCTGCCAAAGCGGCTAAACACGACAATGGAGGTACAAAAATTTTTCTTGCTAATATTTTAAATTTCATGTCAGACTCTGAAGTTTTTCTATTAGCTAGGACCTATGGTTTGGAGGTTTGTGATATAGAACATAACGCGTTACTTCTCAACAAAATTTGGGGTTAGGAAACTGAGAGGGCTAAATCTAGTGTTTATAAGGAACTAGGAACCAACTCTAGGGGGATAACAGTCTCTGAGGGTGAAACTCACCCGAGTCCCTCACACACTGTCATCTCGGACATGGTTCCCCAATTAATACGCTATTCTGGAATGTCCGGGGTTTGGAGGGTAAAGGTAAAAGAGATATGGTTAGGGACGTTATCACTAAGTCCAAGGCAGAAGTGGTTGGGCTTCAGGAGACCAAACTTATGCACGGGTCCAAACTCAAGAGAATAAGGGGGAACAGGATCAAGGAATGGGTTTTATGCCCATTCGCGGGAGCCTCAGAGGGAATTGCCATTGGATTCAACTCGGACCTACTCACTTGTTCCGAGGTTTATAACGGTACATTCTCCTTGACTGCACGGCTGGAACGACGATCTGATAAGTATATGCATAATATCACTGTCGTTTATGGGCCGAATGTGGCTACAGAACATGACGCCTTTTGGTACGAGCTGGTCAATATTCGACTCCATTGGCCGGGGGCCTAGATTAGGACTGTAAATCGGACCGGACGGGATCGGACAACCATATGTTCAAGCTCGGACCGAAATTCTACTCGGATGGACTTATGTCCGGCTCGGTCTAGGTCGGACAAAATTTTTATAGTCCGGACTCGGTTCGATAAAGCATCGAACCGCAATAATACTCGGACGGACTTATGTCCGACTCGAGCTCGGTAAAAAATCGGACTTAATAATTTGTTCTAGTTCGGTTCGTATAACAGTTCGGACAGTCCACGGTCGGACCATTTCTCGAGCCGGACTCGGACGGACGACGGACCGTCCTGTTCATTTTACACCCCTAGCCTGGATTGTCGGGGGGGGGACTTCAATATTACCCGATTTGCTTTCGAACACAAGGAGAGAGGTTCCAGCGACAGGCACAGAGCAGAGTTCAATAGGGTGATCACGAACCTAGAGCTGATAGATATCCCTATTAATGATAGACTATTTATGTGGTCTAACATGCAGTCTGCTCCGATTATGGAAAAACTGGACAGGGTACTCATGTCGATGGATTGGGAGGCTAAGTTCTCCCTAGCGACTGCTAGATCGATGCCTCGACCCACGTCAGATCATACTCCAATCCTTCTTGACACGGGGGTACCGGGAGTCCAAAGGCATAGAAAATTCAGATTTGAGAAGGTCTGGCTGGAGATTCAGGGGTTTCACCACATGGTGATGGAAAACTGGACGCTCCCAGTGACTGGCACAGATGCTGCGGGCCGATGGTGTGAAAAAATTTGTAGATTAAGGAAGTGCCTACGTAAATGGAACCGATCTAGGTTCTCGACCATCTAGCGCGCAAAAGATTCCTTTTTGGAAGGAATTGATGAACTAGAAAGAGTGGAGGAAATGAGAGACCTGTCACAGGAGGAAAGAAACAGACTACTCGAGCTCCGTGAGAACATTTCCAATCTCTATAAGCTGGAAGAGATTAAATGGCAACAAAGATCTAAAATTTCGTGGCTCAAAGAGGGAGACGCGAATACGGCTTTGTTCCACCGAGTGGCAAGTGCAAGACACAGGTCCAATCTTATTTTATCCTTAGAAACAAGTTCGGGGACAGTACAGGACGAACAAGTGATTTCCACAACCTTCTAAGAATACTACAAGGACCTATTGGGGAAGAAGAATGAATTCCGGGTCCCACTAAGGGATGACTTCTGGCAGACTTACCAGATCGAGTCATCGCCATCGCTATCCTGCCTGGAGTCTCCTTTCTCGGAGGAGGAAGTTAAAAAGGCTATCAGTCACATGGGAGCTGACAAGTCGCCAGGGCCAGATGGCTTCCCAATGATGTTCTTTCAAATTTTCTGGGAAGAAATTAAAGGAGACTATATGGCATTGCTGGATGACTTTTTTAACAACAAGCTCAGATTGGGTATGTTTAATTTTGCGGAAGTCGTCCTGATACCCAAAAGGGAGGAGTCGACGAAAGTGAGCGATTTTAGACCAGTCAGCCTCATTAATTGTTCGGCGAAGATTATTACAAAAATCCTAGCTATCCGCCTAGGGAGTATTATGGACAGATTTATCAACAAATCTCAATCGGGCTTCATTAAGGGCAGAAATATCCTAGATTGTGTGGCAACGGCAGAAGAAGTTATCCACCGCTGCCATACGACCAACTCTAAGAACTTCCTGCTCAAGCTGGACTTTGAGAAAGCTTATGACTCGGTCGATTGGGAGTGCTTGCTGGAAGCTCTCAGGGGAAGGGGCTTCGGAAATAAATGGATCTGCTGGATTAGGCAGTGCTTGCAGTCTAGCAAAACGGCCATATCAGTGAATGGACGGCTGGGGCAGCCGTTCCCTTATAGGAAGGGACTCAGACAAGAGGACCAGCTATCACCACTCCTGTTTACTATCGTAGCGGATGTGTTGAGGGGTATGCTGGAGAATTACCAGGATAAAGTTGGATCACGCCGGTGGCCAGTTCCGCGTCTTCTCAAGGGTGTACGATCCTGCAAATTGCAGATGACACCCTACTCTTTGGTAATGGGTCTAAATGAGAAACAGTCTACTTTAAAAGGACCCTTTACTGTTTTGAGGCTTGGTCAGGCCTCAAGATTAATTTTCACAAGAGTGCGCTGACTCCAATCTCCTTATCCAAGGTGGAAGCAGGGGAACATGCTACGATTTTGAACTGTATGACGAATGGCTTCCCTATCAAATACTTAGGGCTACCACTCAGATCAGGGAAATTATCTAAAGCAGACTGGTTGCCTATCATAGATAGGGTGGAGGACAGACTTTTTGGTTGGAAAGGTAAATCGCTATCTCTCGGGGGCAGAGTGGTACTCATCAACTCAGTGTTGTCTAACCTGCCAATCTACTACATGTCATTTTTTGAGCTTCCAAAAATGGGTGATCTAGAGGATTGACCGGATTCGAAAACGATTCCTTTGGAAGGGGGCAGATTCGACTAAAGGAGATTATCACCTCATCAAATGGAGTATCGCTTGCATGAAGAAGAAGCATGGAGGGCTAGGCATCATCGACCTTAGTGATATGAACCTCGTCCTGCTAGGAAAATGGTGGTGGAAGGTATTCCACAACAGCGGGGAAGGTTGGCAGGACTTCATTCAACCTTATCTTAGGGGAAAAGGCACGAGAATCCTTGGCTTCCGAGTAGGGGCTAAAGTTTCGCGACTCTGGATAGGAATTACCAAGGCTAGTGCCCCCTTCAATTTAGCAGTTACATCAAGTATCGGCAATGGCCGGTCCACCATATTCTGGTGGGATAGGTGGTGTGGTGACCATACCCTGAAGGACACGTTCCCAGAGCTGTAAGAGAGGTCGAGCCGACCGAATATGTCCGTTGCCGAGGGATGGAAAAGGGGATGTTGGAGACCGGCGTTCCGAGGAACACTCACCCCAGATCTTAGCCAGTAATTGCTTGACATGCAAGCACACATCACACGGGTAGGCACAAGGTGCGCCCAAGGCCCAGATCATATGCGATCGGGACTCGAGAGGAAGGGAGCCTTCTCGGTTAGATCGCTGTATCATCGGATCCACTATCGAGGATGCAGACCCAGCTAGGCACAGGTGTTGTGGAAGGCGAAAACCCCCTTAAAGTCAGAGTTTTCTTATGGCTTGTGCTCAATAATGCTATCCTTACTAGGCAAAACCATGCCAAAAGACAACCACAGGTGGAGACCAACTGTGGTTTCTGCGACGTGCATGCGGAAGATCTAAATCACCTCTTCATTCACTGCCCTAGAAGTAAGGCAACTTTGGTTGAGGTTCTCAGAGCCTTAGGAACATGCGACTACCCCTGCGAATATGAGGATTTGTGGATTGGCCCCTAATTTGCCTCAATTCGCCATGATATGAAGGATGCGTGGTACATCGCAATTGCGGCAACAACTTGGGTTTTATGGCTTGACAGAAATAATTTTTATTTTCGTGCTTCATGTAATAGTATTTCTGGTAACCTGACTCACATCATGCATCTCATCTCTTTTTGGGCTACAGCTGCGACCACGGGAGCTAGAGGGAGGATCGCCAGAGTTTTCCAGGTAGAGGAGTTTGATGATGAGGATGTAGAGTTCGGGCCGACGCTGGACTGAGGAATTGGCTTCACCAGTCCTGACAGAGTTCATGCCAGAGTATATGCTAGTCTGTGTTCTGTACCAGCCTACTGTACTCTTTGGTTGCTTGATGTTTGAGTAGTTAGACCCATCCCCCAGGGTTTGTTAGGGGAGTATGTTTGTTTTCTTTCTTTTCTTCCGGTTTTGTACTTTGGTTCTCTCCCGGTACGCCGGGGTTGTTTTATTAACCTCTTATTAATGAAACAGGGTGGCCTTATTCCACCTTTTAACTCAAAAAAAAGGGGGGGGAGTATGAGGGAGTAATTCAAAAAGAATATTTGAAATAGTCAAGATTTTTTTGTCCAGGAGGCATTGTCACTCTGTTATTGTAGCCCGTAAGAACATTTGTAGTCGTCGGCTATTTTGCCAAAATTTTCAAAATTTGATAAAAGAAACGCTGCAATCATTGACCATTTATCCAAAATTTGGATTTCAGATGAACAGTAGTCGGCAATATTTGGAAGACAAATTACAATTGCCAAAATAGCTAACGAAAGATGATTTATTGTTCATTTGGCGGACGAAATATTATCTTTCGTCCGAGAGATTTTTTTTTTCTTTAACCATATTGGACGAGGGATTATTCCCCGTCCCTTTATATTTGATTTTTTTATAAAAATGGTCGGACGGGAAATTATTTCCCGTCCCTATCAATTTTTCAACAAAAAAAAATCGTCGGACGGGATATGATTTCCCGTCCGTTTTCGGAAAAAAAAATTTCGACGGACGGGAAATTATTTCCCTTCCAGCCATTTTAGTGCAAAAAATTTGGGTTTTGGCAATCAACGACTGCAGCGCTTCCTCATTTTTTCCATTTCCATTTGCCAAATACCCAAAATTTGGATCTCCACGATTAAAGATGCTCTAAGAACTTAATTGCATTGGATAAATTATCCAATTTGTTTACAAACCTCCGGAGAGGATAAGTAATTACCATGGTAAAAGTTATAGATCAAGCTTATTTAATAATGGGAAGTTTCCAAAATGTATGTCATTTTAGGGAGCGGTTGGTTTGCGGATTAGAAGATTCCCTGGAATGAGATGAATCAAGATTCTCGAGATTATTGTATTACTATGTATGGTACAATATATTTCTAGGAATCCTCAATTATTTAATCTAATACACGCCTTCATTTTAGGTATTTCGCTTTTCTAATTTTCTAATGGGGGAATATATTTTGGATAGTCTAGTATAAAAATCATTAGTGACTTTTGAAACTTTTGAGACATTGACCTAGGATTATAATGTTGTTCCTTATTCTCTCTTACTACAGCACGACAAGTCCCGATGAAAAAATTCTGAAAGCTCATGAGCTTGGTCTTACTGAATTTTTTACCGTACTAAGACATTTTTTGAAAATATTTGCGATTATGGGTCAGTATCGAAACTATTAGCGCTCGTGGACTACTTGGTATCACGTCAGCAACGACCGCTATTCTCATTAGCGGCATGTTTCTTTTATAGGTTGCTAATGGGAATAGCGGCCTATTTTTAAAATAAAAAATTGAAATTTTTGTTTATTGTCGTTATTACTATTAGCAAACAAAGCATATATAAAGTCGCTAATGCGATTAACGATTTTCAATGAACTGTATTCCAACACTTAGCAAAATCTAGAGAGCTTTTGCTCTCTGAAAAAATAATAATCAATTTATTTTTGAAACTGAGGTCGCTATTCGGAATAGATGTCTTAGTTGTACTAAAGTCTCTATTCGGAATAAAAGCCATAATTGTGCTAAGGTCGTTATCTCGAATAGAGACCTTAGTTGTCTGACTATTTTGTAAATTTACAAAGAATAAGGAGATTAAGTTTCCTACTGAAGTCGCTATTGCGAATAGCGACCGAAGTATACTAAGGTCGCTATTCCCAATAACGACCTTAGTTGGATGATTATTTTGCAAATCTTTTGGAGAGCAAGAAGATTTAGTTTTATACTGAGGTCGGTATTCGGACTAGCAACGTCAGTTTTTAAAAAAGAAATTTTCAAGAGAGCAAAAACTCTGTAAAAATTGCTAAGCGTCTTAATACATAATACATTCATTTGAGGTCGCTAATCCTAGTGGCGGAACTATATGGGGGCCCAGGGACCCCCCCCCCCCCCCCCCCCCCCCCAAAAAAAAAAAAATTTTGAAACCCCCCTAAAAAATTTAAAATTTTTTAAAACGCCCCTTTAAATATATTAAAATTTATGGTTTAACCCCCCTAAAAATTATGAAATATATATATTTATATATAGTCATACGATTTTTTCTTGGCCGCCTTGACAAAATTGTTCTGGCTTCGCCCCTGGCTAATCCCATTAGCGACCTCATAAATACTTCGGTCGCTAGTGGGAATAGCGAAGGCAAACAAAAAATTCCAAAAATTTTAAAACAGATGCCGCTATTCTAATTAGCGACTTTCAAAATGAACAGACCGCTAATGAGAATAGCGGTCGTTGCCAACATGGCACCAAGTAGCCCACGAGCGCTAATAGTTTCGAAACTGACCCATAATCGCAAATATTTTCAAAAAGTGGCCTAGTACGGCAAAAAATTCGGTATTACTTCACTGTCAAGAAACGAAAAAAGATTCCCACATCTGAGAGCTTGAACTCCTCCTCCATTCTGACAAAGTCAAGGAAGCCCACGGCTATCTCGCTTGAATCAACATACAATTCTGAATGATAGTATTAGAGCATCTATAGTCGTGAAAGGTAAAAAATAACAATATGTATAAATAGATATAGAAAAGTTATAGTCATCAAATGCTATAATATAGCCAAGTTGAATAGAATTTGATCGGACGAAACTTGATGTTTCGTCCAGTGAAAAAAAAAATTATACTTTTACGGGTTGAATTGAATTTTTAATAATTTAAACTGGCAGAAGAAACCTGAAGCTTCGTCGGAGCGAAAAAAGGAAAGAAAAAAAATATAAAACCCCAATGGAGGAGTGTCGTCCGTAGCTTTTGGAAAATTTCGAAAGCATCGGATGAAACTTAGAGTTTCGTCCGGATTTTTTGGCACTTTTTTTTATCACTTTTTCCGTTAATTAAAAATAAGATAATTCCCCAACGGACGGAAATTCAAGTTTCGTCCATAGCTTTGAGAAGTTTCGTCTAAGGTTTTTTTAATTTTCCTTGCTTTTTTTAAATTCATAAATTCCTCTAATTTTATCGAACGAAACTTCAAGTTTCGTCCGATACACAGGGCAGGCCCTGGGCCTGTGCAACCTGTGCGGTCGCACAGGGTCCACAGTCGCACAAGGCCTACTAATGAGGAGGCCTCCATAAGATATAATTAATAGATATTGTATTCTAATTATAACACAAAAGTCATTCTATTTGAGTGGTTAAGGGGACAAACTTTAAAGCTATTGGTTGTAGGTTCAAATCAAGTATATATATATACTTTTATATGAAATTTTTAATGATTTCTATGTTTCTTTCATTAATTGTTGAGATTATATATATATATATTTACTTTTAGAGAGTTTTTTTAATGATTTCTATGTTGTTGCTTTCGTTAATTATTGAGATTGACTTAATACGTGAAGCTTTTTTTAATCGTGTATTTCATGCGTTGCAAGAATATGAAGATCCTTAATAAGATATAGAATGTACCATACTCATGTTTTTCAACTGAATTCGTTATATATATATATATATATATATATAAAATAAAACACAAAGAAAGCTATCAAGTGGCTCTCCTTCAATCCTCCCAAAAATCAAAGGCCCGGATCTAACCTCACAAAACATATTTTCCCTCCTAAAAGTTTCCCCCAAAACTCAAATTCAAATCCTCCACCCAAGACAACTCCTATATTTATTTAAATTTTTTTTTTTCCTCTCTCTCTCTCCCCCTCCCTTTTCTATTCAAAAAATTAAGAAAATAAATTTTCCAAAATTCAAAAAAAAATAAAATGTAAAAAACTTTTTTAAAAATCAAAAAAATCATATAATATGTTTTTTGCTGGACCCCAAAAAGTTTCTCATATAATATGTTTGCTGCTTCAATTAATTTGCTGGACCTCCAAAACTATTTTATATGATCAAATAAGGTGCACCGTTCCGAAGACGTGTCGTAGGCACGTGTCAACGGGCAAACCTAGTATATATATATATCACAAAATTAAAATAAAGTAAAATTAGTATTAGAATATCTAAAGAAGGCCTATTTTTTTCCTTTCCGCACAAGGCCCTATAAATCTTAGGGCCGGCCCTGCCGATACAATAAGTTTTTTTTATTGTAGTGGACGAAACTTAAAGTTTCGTCCGATACAATAATTTTTTTATTGTAGTTGACGAAACTTAAAGTTTCGTCCTGTATAATATCATATTGTTATATCATCTCTCATATATAGCAATCTACTATAGTGATTTGGACAAAATATGTATAAATAGCAAATGATTGCAGGAATTCAAAAGCTAAAATATACATATTATGCAAATATAGCAAACGAACTGTGATGCTCTAAGTGAGGTTATCTTGAGATGGCTGGATCAGAAAGGCAGCGATGCTGAGAACCACATTAATGGAGCTACAGTGAAGTGGTGCAATTGGAAAGAGATGCAAATCCATATTTACGACGAAAGCCTTCAAAGCAGAGGAGGTGATACAGCCAGTTTATCTTATCAAGTGTGAGAGAAATGGGCCTAGGCCCAACTCATATAGAACCCAACCCATTACAGTTGCTAGACCTCTCCTCCGTCTTTGTTATTACTTTCCCACCTATTTCAAACACAAAAACCAACAATGCTCAAAACCAGAAGCCTAATCAAGCCAATCCAATCTACTGCCATAACCCTCTCCTCAATCTCCCCACAACAGATTCACCAAGATTCCAACTTGAATTCCCTTTGCCAAAATGGTCAACTAAATGAAGCACTTTCAGAGATGACCATCTTAGGACTCGATGCTAGATTCAGTAGCTATGATTCACTTCTAACTGAATGTGTAAATAGAAGGGCTTATAGAGAGGGCCAAAGGGTCCATGCCCACATGATCAAAACCCATTATTTTCCGACCATTACCCTCAACACAAGGCTGATCATCTTGTATGTAAAGTGTGGTTGGTTAGAGGATGCGCGGCATGTGCTCGAGGGAATGCGCAATAGGAGTATTGTGTCGTGGACGGCTATGATATCGGGGTGTTCTCAGAAGGGTCGTCATTCGGAGGCTTTGGATTTGTTCATTCGGATGATGGGAACGGGTATTGTTTGTTCTTGATTATAGGTTTATGTGAAAATATCTGTTTTGCATCGGAAGGAAATTGGTATAATGTGGACACATAATATCATGAAATACGGTTACAGTAACTTATATAAGACTATGTAATAATTATTTTGTGCATAGCTTTTGTTGTGCTCGTAGTATTACTGCACTCCAGCCTTAATCCAAATCATATAATGCAAGTAAGGATTAAATTGTTGATGTCTTTGGTTATGAATTGATTTCACAACCATATCCGTTTACACTTGTATTAAGTGAACTCAAGTATGTCCATATTCTTCACTCTGTCTGATTTTCTTGTATATGTTAATGTATTATGTATGTGATCAAAATTTGGACCATGAGAAGCTTGACTTAGGAGCAAAAGTTCATTTCAAGCTTTTTCAATATTTCTTCCAGCTGAATAAGTTTCTGTTTCAGTCATCAAGTACCAGTTCATCAATAAGCAGTTTAATTTCATACAAGTCTAGAATTATTGCTGACTCTTTTTATCAGCTTGGATCTAAAATTCCAGATATAAGAATATCAGAACACTTTTTAAGTGCCACTTTTTCCTTGCGAGATTTCCCGAAATAGGTCACTTTTTGAAACTATTTTCTAAATTAGACCACTTTCGAAACTAATTCCAAAAATAGATCAGTCCTAATAGGCCGCAAATCCGAACTGCGGCCTCTTTGATAATGAGGTCGCAATTCGCAACTGCAGCCTAAGTACATATCATAGCTAATAGGCTTTGAGACTTGGGCAAAAAAATTTCTAAGTGTAAAATGTAAAAATATGAGGCCGCAGTTGAGTACTGCGGCCTCAATATAACATAGGTTGCAGTCCACAACTACGGCCTCAGTTATATGCTTAAAACTGAGTCTTACAAAGCATAGATATGAGGTAGCTGTTGTGAACTGCGATCTATGTTATATCGAAGCCGCTGTATCCAACTGCGGCCTCGTATATTTCACATTTTACACTTAGAAATATTTTTTCCAGGTCTTGGAGCATATTAGCTATGATATGTACTTAGGCCGCAGTTATGAATTGTGGTCTAGAAATCGAAGAGGCCGCATTTTGGTATTGCGGCCTATGGTATATCGAGGTTGCAGTACCCAACTGCGGCCTCGTATTTTTCACATTTTACACTTAGAAATTTTTTTCCAAAGTCTAGGAGTTTAGCATTATATGTCATGTATGGATGCCGCAGTTGTGAATTGCGGCTTCGTTATCGAAGAGGCCGTAGTTCGGTACTGCAGTCTATGAAGACTGATCTATCTTCGGAATTAGTTTTGAAAGTGGTCTATTTTTGGGAATTAGTTTTAAAAAGTGACCTATTTTGGGGGAAAAATCCTTTTTGCTAATGTAGCTGGGCAAGTTGATTATTCTCCATAATAGAATATAGACATGACATTTTTTACCTTCTTTTCGTTTCTCTATAAAATGCTTTCTTAAGCTTTTCCTTGGAAATTTGAGTGTGTATGTGTGTGTTCTTAAGCTTTAGCTCCACTTTCTTGCTTGTGGGTAAGTGAACTCAAACTGCACACATTTTGCGAGCAATTTTCAGTCTGTGTGATAATATTACAGGTTGGGAAGAGTTTCTTTTTTCTTTTTTCGGTATAGAAGTTGCGGGGAGTTGGTAAATGCATTTTCCTTGTGACAAGGTCGAAAGTTGGATTCATGTTCTGACCAACTTAAAGTTTTTGGAAGGGGTTGGATTTATCAACTTTTTACCAGTTAATAGGGTTGACCCTGTAAGCCGTTAAACCCCATATTACACACATATGCATGGTCAGATAAAGCCAAATGTTCAGAGAATCGTTCAATTTATTTGATTTATAGTCTTTCCTTTCCTCATATTACTGAAATATAATGTGGAACTACCCTGCACTCTTTCAACAAGCTGTCATACCGAGTCATAGTTGTGGCAACATTCAGATATTATTATAACTCATGTTTTTCCACGGTATGTGCCATTTTGTGTGTATAGCTCAGTTTATCTCAGCGTTGAACTACACTAACTCTGTCTAGTGGTAAAAGATTATATAAATTATTCTGATTGTTCTGCTCTTATTGTCGCCTTATATTATTTTTGTGTGCATTAATCCAACTTTCTCGTGAATAGAAAAACCTTAAAATTTCCATAGTATTCCAATTTCAGTTATTCTTGTATATAATTCTCTTTGCTCTGCTCGTATTTGTTGCCTTTATTCTTTCTGTGTGCATTCTAGACCTTCTTTCTCATGTACATAAATTGAGTCTGAGAAGAAAAAAAAACCAAAGAAAAAAATATCTCCATTAAGTACCCATTTCAGTTATTCTTGCAAATAATTGAGTAAAATATTTGACATGTTTTTAATACTCAGGTCTTCTACCAAATCAGTTCACTTTGGCCACCATACTAACATCTTGCGTTGGGCCTTCTGGGCTCATGTGTGGAAGGCAGGTCCACTCCATAACAATCAAGATCAACTTTGAGCTCCATGTATTTGTTGGTAGTTCCCTTCTTGACATGTATGCAAAGGCTGGAGAAATCCATGAAGCACGCAAGGTATTCGAAGATCTTAGTCAGAGGGATGTCGTCTCCTGTACTGCTATGATTTCTGGATATTCCCAACTAGGCCTTGATGAAGAAGCCTTGGAGTTGTTCTGTAAACTGTATAAAGAAGGAATGGAGTGTAACTATGTCACCTTCGCAAGCCTTCTTAATGCACTCTCTGGGCTAGCTGCAATTGATTATGGAAAGCAAGTACATGGTATGATAATCAGATCAAGACTTCCTTTTTATGTTGTTCTTCAAAACTCCCTCATCGATATGTACTCAAAGTGTGGGAGTCTCACTTACTCGAGGAGAGTTTTTGACAGCATGAGCGAAAGAAGTGTAATTAGTTGGAACGCAATGCTAGTAGGATATGCAAAGCATGGTCGGGGGAAAGAAGCTGTTGAACTGTTCATGTCAATGAGAAGAGAATTGAACCCCGATGGTGTTACTTACTTGGCAGTCTTGTCAGGTTGTAGCCATGGTGGATTAGTTGATGAAGGTTTACGTATTTTTGATCTCATGATTGAAGATGGAGAAGTGAATCTGGACATTGGGCACTACGGGTGTGTTGTTGATCTGTTGGGGCGAGCAGGGAGAATTGAGAAGGCTCTTACTATCATAAGAGATATGCCATTTGAGCCGACAAGTGCTATGTGGGGTTCGTTGCTTGGTGCTTGTAGGGTTCATGCTAATGTTTCAGCAGGAGAATTCGTCGCTCAGAAGCTTCTCGAGATTGAGCCAGAGAATGCTGGGAACTATGTGATCCTTTCCAATGTTTATGCTTCTGCAGGGAGATGGGAGGATGTGATGAAAGTACGAGAGTTAATGAACGAGAAGGCAGTGGTGAAGGATCCCGGAAGGAGTTGGATCAAGTTAGGTAATACAGTCCATACATTCCAATCTAATAACCGTTTCCACCCTCAGAAGAAAGAGATTGAAGCAAAGGTGAAGGAGATATGTGTGAAGATAAAAGGGGCTGGGTATGTTCCTGATCTGAGCTGTGTATTGCATGATGTGGATGATGAGCAAAAGGAGAGGATGCTTCTTGGCCATGGTGAGAAATTAGCTATAGCATTCGGGTTGATAGGAAGTTCCCAATGTCTGGCTATCCAGGTTATTAAAAACCTTCGGATATGTGTTGACTGCCATAATTTTGCAAAGTTTGTATCAATTGTTTATAGAAGAGAAATTTTGTTACGGGACAGAAACCGTTTTCATCTGATCGTAGGAGGGACGTGCACTTGTGGAGATTACTGGTGACTTTGAGGACCTGTGTAAAAGAATAGAGTGACAGAAAAGATTTGAGTGGAAAGGTGAGCTTGTATTATTTTGAAGATTGGAGACAGTTATAAGTACTCTTGTCAACGGCTAAGATGTCATTGAGATGTGGCAGGAAGTAGTATTCTCAAGCCTAAAGGTGAGAATGAAAACTGGCAACTACGCAAAATTGTTAAGTGGAGGCAACAAAGGTGGCCTTTTGAGTTGAGACTACCCCCAGGTGATGGATTGAATGAGCAGAAGAGAACAGTTTGTTGAGGATTTTAGATCTCTTACACCGGGTAAGCAGTCAGCACCCCCATTATATCTTTTTCATCGACGCACAATCCAAATGGAGTTTGAAAGTAAGGTAAACTCCTCCAATAGACATGTTTCAAATGGTTACTTTGTTCATCAATTAGCTTATGAAAATTTAGTGTCATTAATATTATTGAACAGTTAATTCGTCAATCATTGTTGATAGATGCAAGCGATTATCTTTTGGTACTATTTTCTTTAAGAAATTGCATGGAGAGTATTGAAGAGAGAGATAGGAAGAATTGTCACCCTCGTTAGGATGTGAAATTTGTATGTCTTTGTGTTCTTTCTGGCCACCTAGGAGCCTCACTCAGATTCAAAGGCACTGCATCAAATTCAAGCGCAGGTCCTTATCACAATTTATTCATTCCAGTTTTTCTTGTGGGGGATTTATCCATACCAGTTAAAATACCTAGGACATGTCATTTTGGGAACTCCGTGACGGTTGGATTAATAGTTTTAGCTTGAAGAGCTAGTTGAAATGCATGATTTATGCTCAAGGCCACCATGAATAAGATCTCTATTAATAATATCCCAACTGATTAAATGGATTTTATTGTCGCTATTATCACTCCGCATGAAATTCCTCATATCTGTTCCATGCTTCAATCAATAAGGTTGGGGAGCTATGTAGAATGAAATACATATGGAAGGATCGCACCAACGACATGTTTGGCGAGGGTATATTGTCCAGCCTTAGGCATAGCATTAGCTTTGCCAAGTAGCAAGGTGATTATCAAATAATGCACGAGTCTTTTTTTCCCAGTAATAGGCTCGCTGAGATATTTAAAATCATTGTCAGAAATTTTGCACTTGAAGGTTTTCTTGAGGTGCAAGAGATCATCGATGCTTGAAGTATTTAATTAACAGGGGTGGAAAATTTGTCTAAAGTTTTTTTTTTTAATTTTAAACCAGCGGCTTGCTCATATAGATTGAGTAGCATATGAGAGATGCTGATCTCGTGTTTATTGGCTTGGCCAACAAAAATGTATCATCGGCAATAACAAATGACTGGTAGATGCAGCCACACCTTTCAACTTGAAACCCTTTATTTTGCCACCATCACCGCTTCTTGAAAGTATTTCTTAGCTTATTGAAGCCCCTTTTTTTTATCTATTAATTATGGACCTACTCAAACTTCACCGAAGTCAACAATAGTTCATTTACATGATTTGTGATTTAAATTCTTATTTCAGAACAAATTTACACTATATCAATGTGTAATTCTTGTTAGAGATTATGAGTGATTATAACAATAGAAATTAGGATTAATATCCTAGACTAATGTGCTTGAGATATTTACCCAAGATATCAAAATTAGAATACCTAGATTATTATCACAAACCAGTATTTATATGGTAATGGGTTCTCAACCCAATCAATCCGCGTTCCGATATCCATACAATTAGTACGTGTAACACATGTGTTACCTATATGAATAATATTACACATAATATTATTCATATGGTGAGAATATACATATATATCCAACAATCTCCTCCTATATTCTCAATATATAAACGTACTAGGTTATCTCATCAGTTCAATAAGAAGCTAACTGGCTGATAGCAGTCTTAAAATAGAAGAAATGCATCACTCAATGTACAGTTCATAAGGACTAAATCAATCATAAATCCGAATAGTTCAAAAAGACTAAACCAAAATAATTAAATAGTTTCCAAACCATATCACAACAGAATAGTTCACAATGACTAAACCAACTGTAGTAATATGTCATAGTTTCAAAATCAAACAAAGCAAATAAATTTCAAGAACAAAGTAAGATTTTTAAGTTCAATGAACACAAGTGTCTTAAACTCAATAGATGTTTTACCAAGCAAGTGACTAATTTATTCTCGAAAGAAATAAACTGAAACTCTATTCTTGCACACTGCTTTATGTTTACTCTTCTATTTTGAGCAAATCATTATTTTGAAATCTATGTTGACAGATTCAACTCCTCCATCTTTGCTAGCTTATTGAAAACAAGAATATCAAGAGACACATCTCTAAGAATTCCAATGAATTTCACAGAGTATCTAGTTCCACAAAAGAACTTAGTACAATTCATAATTAGCTTAGCAAAAATATAACGCAAGCATTACAATCAAGTTTCTTTAACTAAATAAAGAACAAGAACTATTATAGTTTCTACACAAGAACTATACTATGTTTCATATTGGAATGATAGAACAGTCAAATCATTTATGATTAATTCTGAATCATCAAAATTAAAATGAAACAAGAATCTATAAAGGTGATATATCATTAAAATTGGAATGATATAACGATATTCTAAACATCGGAAACACATCAACAAGTTTTCATGTTTCGTATTGGAATAATATGATTATTCTAAGTAAATTCTCTAGATATATCATTAAAATTGGAATGACATTATATATTTGTGAAATTTATGTGGAATCATCAAAATTATCTAAAACATGTCAACTGCCTAAAATGGATGCTTAAGTTTGAACTTTTCTATGGCTCCAATTGGATTCTAAATTTCAAAACAATTAGGATGTTAAAGCTTTGACTCAATAGCTTTTAACTTCATTTCCCCCACAGTTTTGATAATTAGATCACTTTCAAGTCTCTTAGCAAGAGCATTAGTTATATTTTATTTCAATTGCACTTTATTATGAGAAAGTTTAACTAGGCTTTTTTCAGTCTTAATATACTTCTTTTACTATTATAGAATGAGTTATGAGCTACAGTGCATTATAGCTTGATAGTCGCAAAACAAATTAGAGAATTTACGTTAAACTTCTCAATGGATGATTAGCAACAAGTCATTCAATCCACTCAGTCTCTTCCCCTGCAGAGGATAACACATAGAGGTCTAATTTTTTGGATGAGAATGCAATGCTTGTTTGCCTTTTAATCTCCATAATTTTTTGCTCCTCCTAGTGTCAACACATATTCACTAGTTGTCGGCTTTTACTAAACTTTGAGTAGCACAAAGAAAACTCTTGATTACCACTCAGGTGTCTCATTAGCCTCTTAAGGGCACTCAAATATGTATAAGATTATTAGCGATCCGCAGATCATACCTACCTTAAAGGCTATGTCTATTCTAGTGCAGATCTTTGTATACATGAGACTTTCATTTCCTTTAGAATGATCTACCTGTCTCATAGTTGTACCATCATTAGGTGTCAACCTTTTTATCCTAATCATAAGGTGTTTCAAAATACACTTTCAATCACAATATCCCCACTTTTAAAACACAATTCGATTTGATGAGTTTGACTAAGAGGTATCCCTTGCCAACCGAAACTCACCCTTATACCTACGATGTCCACAATACCTAGGTGTTTCATGCTGAATTCTTTGGATAGCATAATTTTAACTTCATTTGTTGAAGAGATGTCACTTCCAAGAACAACCATGTCAACAGAACAAGTAAATAATAACCATTATATTTGACATAGCACAAAGTTAAAGGCACTGATCTGAATTACTTGATTCATATACTAAGCTCTTTAAGAAATTTGTCAAATTATTTATTCGTTAGCTATACATCTTTTAAGAAGATATAATGATTTTACTAAATTGTAAATCTTGTTCACTAAACATATTAGTTCAAAACTTTCTAGTACAAAACTGTTCAGTGCAAAACATCAAGTACAAAACTTTTAGTACAAAACTGTTTAAATATCCTTTATGAATAACAAAATTTCAATAGATGTAAGGGTAAGAAGAATACTTATTGTAGCAATATGACAAACATGTGAGTAGACATCAAACAAATCTATCCCATTTATCTCAGTCAATTTGTTAGCTACTAAAATGCATTAAAATTGCTACTGAACAATCAAAATTAAGTTTCTTCTACAAAACCCCACTTACTTATTATAGTTTTAGCCTCTTTCGGCAGATCAACTAAATTAATGTATTATTGTATGACACAAATTTATCTCACTGTCTACTAAAGACTTTTCTTGGCTCATTTGCCATTGAAGTTTTAAATGTCAGTAAGACTGGTTCTTGATTCTAACTATGAATCGTTGACCGTGTCTGTAGGACTAGATCATTTTATACATTTATCTTTGATGAACACATCCTCAAAGAACTCTGCAAGTCTAGATTCTTCTAACACAAATTAGATAGATCCAACATCTATCCACAGAACTACATTCTGCACTTTCTAAACACACAAATATTTGTTGTAGGTCCTTTAAAATTGTGGTTACTTATCCTGATTTTCCAAATCACCATACCACTACTTCTTCTGATTCTATCCCTATCAAGTTTGTTAACACTAATAACAATTGGGAAGCCTGGGGTAATCATTCTCTTCACAACCCTAATTCTTCTTCTCTGAATATCTCCACTTCTCAAGATGTTAAGTCTGATCAATCTGGTAATTTTCATGGAGGTAAAGGCACTCAATTGATATGGGTTGCAAAAAATTCCACTTCTCCTGTTGATGTTCTGGAGGAAGGGGAGATTTCTTTGATCAATCATTCTGATAACTGTGATCTGATTAGTGATACTTCTGTTATTGATGGTACCTCTAAACAGATTGTGGTTTACTCTGATCTTACTCTTAATCCCCATCTATCTGTTTCCACTATGGAATTAGCTGTTTTTGCTGAAGATCACTCTAATATGTTAGCCATTGAGAATCATCTGTGAACTCTGTTATCTCTTAGTAAAAATCTCCCTCTTGGGAGTGTTTGGAAAGACCTCTTTGTTTTTCTGGCTAAAGGGATTCATCTCTCCACTTCTGTTGATGGGCTATTTCATAATTCTATATCTTCTCCTCTCTTCCCCAACTTCTTTGGCTTGCAATTTGTCTTCAATGATATCTGTTCTGACAGTCATAAATTTTTCTTAAGTAACATCTCTACCTCTAAACAGTTTGATGATTCTCCTGATCTTCATCTAAAGGTGTTATTTTCTATTTTTGAAGAATCAGCCAACTCTTCCTCTCAAGACTTTGAAACTGTTATGCCCATTTCTCCTATTCCTTTAGCTTTTTGCTATCCTGATCAGTATTACCCCTCTAATTCTGAGGTTGATTATAATCCTTCATTTGATGATATTGATAATACTATCCTTCAGAAATGTATTGGTCCTGATGTTGCTTCCTCCTCGATTGGTAAAAAAAGAAAAAGTTCAGCTACAAGTTATGGACCTCTCAGAAGAAGTACTAGAGTTGGTAATAAACCAAATGGTGATCAGCCTATTCTTGAGAAAGCTGCTTTAATTGCACAAATTAGAAATCTAAAAATTTCGACACTTGATGTTCCTTCTTCCCCTGAATATACTTGTCTTGGATCTATATTTCGTTGTCATTTTGATTCTTTTTCTGAAGTTGACTTAACTAATTTTGCTAAATATACTGGTTTACATGACTTTTCTTCTTCTGACTTTAATAGAATTAAAGCTCTGGAAATTACTAGGGGGAGGTTAATTTTTATAAATGATTACATCCACTTGGAATATTAGAGGCTTAGGTGATAACAATAAAAAATGGCAGTTTTTTATTTCATTAACTCTTCTCATTGTGACTTTATTGCTGTTCAAGAATCTAAAATTCCTTCTCCTTCTCCTTCTCTTTTCAGATCTTTAGGTGGTTCTATTATTACTAAATGGATTTCTTTAGATTCTATTGGTAGTTCTGGTGGTATGCTTATTGGTTTTAAAGATAATATGTTCAAATGTTGCAATATTATTAGAAAACAATTCTTCCTGGCTGTAACTTTTGAATGCTTTGCTTTTAATTGTCCTCTTCTCTTTATTTCGGTTTATGGACCTTGTGTGAACTCGTTGAAAAATGATTTTTGGAATGAATTTCTGGAGGTTAAGTCTTATATGAATGGTTGTGTTATCTTTGGAGGTGATTTTAATGCTGTTAGATTCTATTATGAGAGAAGCGGCTTTTCTTACAATAGATCTGATTCAGATAATTTCAACAATGTTATTAATGAACTTTCTCTTATTGACGGTCTATTCTAAGTAGACAACTTGGTCTAATAAGAGATTGATTCCTAGCTTTGCTAAATTGGATAGATTTTTTGTCTCTAATGAGTGAAATTCTTCTTTTCCTTTATCTTATGTTCAAGCTTCTTCTAATATGATTTCTGACCATGTTCCTTTAATTCTTTCTTCTCATTCTTCTTCTCCTAAATTTCTTAATTTTAAATTTGATAAATTTTGGCTTGAAGATCCTCCTTTCCTTCATATGTTGCTTACTTGCCTTCAATCTGCTAATTCTTTTCCCATTGGATGCTTAAGAAGATTTCTTGCTAAAATTAAATGTATTAAGAGTAGCTGTAAACTTTGGAGAAAAGATAGATTTGGCTCTTTGATTGAAAAGAAAAATTTTTGAAAACTGAAATTACTTTACTGGATGTTTTAGAGGAACAGAATCCTCTTTCTAGTGAAGATAGAATGAAAAGAGCCTTGTTTCAAAAAGAATATCTCTCCCTTCTTAACTTTGAAAAAATCAAATGGTTCCAAAGAGCTAAAATCAAATGGCTTACTTTGAGTGATGGAAATACTAGATTCTTTCACAATTATGCTTCTCATAGAAGGAGGACAAATTTTATTACTTTTCTTCATACTGATCTAGGAGATATTTCTAATTTTTCTCTGATTCATCAGGAATTTTTCAATTTTTATAAAAATCTTATGGGTGAGGCTGGCAACACTTCTTTGAATGTGAACTGGAATTCTTTATATCCTTCTAACTCCAACATTGATCTTAAAGATCTTGATTCTCTCTTTTCTGAACATGAAAATTTTCAAGCTATTTGTGATTTACCTTTAGATTCTGCTCCAAGTCCAGATGGCATTCCTACTTCCTTTTATAAATTTTTATGGAATGATTTAAAAGAGGATATTTTTGGTATATTCAGGAACTTTATGATAACTGTCTTGATTTCTTCAGAATCAGTTATGCTCATATTATTCTTATTCCAAAAATTATTGGTGTCAACAAAGTCAATCAATTTAGACCTATTAGTCTTCTTAATTGTATTTTCAAAATTATTCTGAAAGTTTTAGCTAATAGACTAACTAAAGTTATTGGTTGTCTTGTGGACTTTTCTCAATCTGGATTTATTAAAGATAGATTCATTTTGGACAGTGTTGCAGCTACTCAAGAAGTCATTCATTCTATTCATTTGGATAATTCTGAAGGTATTCTGTTAAAACTGGATTTTGAAAAAGCCTATGATAGAGTTAACTGGAATTTTTTAAAGAATATCTAGGGGTTTTGGTCCTAAATTGATTGCTTGGATTTTTAGTAGTGGGACTTCTTCCATTATTGTTAATAACACTGAAGGGAACAAGTTTATTTTTAAGAGGGGCCTTCGACAAGGTGACCCTATTTCTCCTCTCCTTTTTGTTTTAGTGGCTGATGTTTTCAATCGAATGCTTTCTAATGCTTGGGATAATGGTATCATTCAAGGTTTAGGTGGATTCCCTTCTTTCAAAGGCATTCTCAACTTATAATATGCTGATGATACTATTCTTTTTTCTTCTTGTGATGGCATTATGCTCAGAAATCTTAAATTTTTTCTATATTGCTTTGAGTGTGTTTCTGGTATGAGTATTAATTTCTTTAAATCTTCTTCTATCTGGATTGGAGGTGATTCTAATGGGCAAGCTGAATTAGCTGCCTTTTTAAATTGTCGTGATGGTTCTTTTCCTCTGATCTACCTGGGTATTCCTTTGAGAATTGGTACCCTTCACAAATCTGATTGGTATCCTGTCAATGACAAAATTGAAAATAGGCTTAATAGTTGGTCTGGTAGATCTCTTTTTAGAGCTGGGAGGTTAACTTTGATTAATTCCATCCTTTCTAGTATTCCTCTTTATCTTATGTCCCTTTTCTTCACTCCTTCTTGGATTATTAAAAAAATTGATCAACTCAGGAGAAAATTCTTTTGGGTTGGTTCTTCCTCTTCTTTAGACAATGGGCAGTGTCTTACGAATTGATCTAGGGTTTGTAAAAACAGAAGTGAAGGTGGTTTATGTGTTATTAATTTGAGAAATCAGAATTTAGCTTTACTTGGTAAATGGCTTTGGAACTGTATCACTTCTAATGATAAAATTTGGATTAGAATTAGAATTATTAAAAGGAAATACTTTTGCAGAAGGATTATTGATGATTTTTCTAATGTCCCTCCTATTAGTTCTTCCTTTTGGAAAGCTGCTTCTCCTTTTAGATGTGGTCTTCAAAAAATTTGCGGAGATGGTAAAAATGTCAGATTCTGGCATGATATCTGGATTGGTAACTGTTGTTTATCTACTTCTTTTCCTGAGCTTTATAAAATTGCTTGTTTTCCTAATGCTACTGTATTTTCCTTATATTCTACTAATAGTTATGGGAAAGTTTGGAATATTACTTTTAGAAGAGGTCTGACTCCACCTCAAACTCATGATCTAAACTCTCTAATTCACTTATTGTATGATTATGACTGGAAACCCTCTAATGGTTTTAAATGAAGATTGAATAGCACTGGTGCCTTTACAGTTAAATCTTTTTATAATTTTCTGAATGCTAGTGGTATGATTTGTCCTTTTTATAAATTTATTTGGCAAAATATTTCACCTCAGAAAGTGAGAATTTTAGTTTGGCTTGCTATTCATAATAAGCTTTTAACTGTTGACAATCTCAATAAAAAAAACCTAGCTTTGGGCCAACAGTGTGTGTTTTGCTCTTGTTCTAATGAGTCATCGTTTCACCTATTTGTTAAATGCTCCTTTGTGAAACAAATCTGGCTTTTACTTAAGCTTGCTTTTCATTTAAAGGTTTTCCCTCTTCTATTAAGTCTTGGTGGAGTTTATGGAGATTAAAAAAAAAATTTAAAAAATAGACTTTTATGGGATATGATTATGATGGCTTTAATATGGGTTATTTGGAAAGAAAGAAAGAGTAGGATTTTTTAAAAAAAGTATGCTGATATTGTTAACATCATTGATTCTATTTGCTTCTTTGTTTCCTTTTGATCAGAGATTCTCCTCCCTGCAAAGAAGGCCAAGGTGAATTTGAGTAACTTTATTAATGCTTGTAAACCTTTATTCCTCCTGTTCAACCTGCAATTGTCATTAACACTACGACTATTGTGAATTTTGCTAATCAAGTTGCTACTGTGGATGCAGAGACTACTTTTGCCTTCAATCCCATTATTATTGATGATGGTTCTCCTATTGTTCAGACTGCAAATTCCCCCGATGGTGTTGCTGATTTTTCGATTCCTGATTCCCAGCCTGATCTAATACTGTTGACATTGATTATGAAGCTATTGATGATCAGGTGGAATCGGCCGAAGTCCCAGGTGTCCAAGTTGAGGAGGATCCAGTCTCAAATGCAATTGCTTCCATTTCCAACATGATTGCTCATCAGCAAGAGTTTATCATTGGGGTTTTGCTTGTTCGGAATTTTCAGGCTGCATGATGATAATTAGCTCTTAGGCTCTTACACTTTTGTGTTCTATGTTGTCAAACTTCTATGTTTTGTGTCTTCATCTATTTTACCTGGAGAGCCTTCTTCTCTCTGTTGTAGTTCTGTTGTGGTTCTTGAACCTTTTATGTTGGCTGTATGACCTTTTTTGTTTTGTGAATATATTGGCTAGAATCTGAGGATTCTATCCCTTTCTTCAATATATATAAATAAATATATATATATATATATATATATATATATATATATATATATACACACTAGGTTTGCCCGTTGACACGTGCCTACGGCACGTCTTCGGAACGGTGCACCTTGTTTGACTATATAAAATAGTTTTGGAGGTCCAGCAAATTAATTGAAGTAGCAAATATAGAGCAAAAAATATATTATATGATTTTTCTGACTTTTTTTTGAATTATTTTTAAAGTTTTAAAATTTTAAATTTTTTTAGTTTTTAAATTTTTTAAAAATTTTAATTTTTTAATTTTTTAATTTTTTGAATAGAAGAGAGAGGGAAAGAGAGAGAGAGAAAAAAATATAGGAGTTGTTTTGGGTGGGAGATTTGAATTTGAGTTTTGAGGAGAATTTTTGGAGGGAAAATATGTTTTGTAAGATTAGATCTAGGCTTTTGATTTTTGGGGGATTGAAGGAGAGCCACTTGATAGCTTTCTTTGTATTTTATTATATAGATATATGCTATCAGATCCATGTGGCGAGGATTGCTTGATCTCGATCACAGAATGAAATGAGTGTTCACACTGAAGTGAGCCTATGCAAGTCTTGTTAACGAGTCTTGCGGAGTCGGTAACACACCTCTCTTGGAGTATAGGAAGCTTTGGGGATGCAAAGGATATGCAAACCATGAATACTGCATTCTATCTACAGTGTTGTCAATGCCTTTTATTACTAATGATGAAAGCAGGAATCACATCCTATCTATTGATTGATTGTCGCTGTGATATATGGAAGGACGAGATGGAATCCGCCATTAACCTGTTTTGGACTTGTAAATTTGCTAAGGTTATGTAATCGAAATCAAATCTACCTCAAAAACCTTTTAGCAGGGAACTCAATTGAAGAGATTGCGTTAACTTTAATGTGAGTCATATAATGAGGCAATGTCATTCAATTTGGTTGAAAATTTTACGTGGGAACTCTGGAAACACACAGGGAGATCTGAATGATTAAGGATTCAAGGCTTACAAGCTGTTTCTCTTCTCCATGTTATTTTCTTTCGAACAAATAAGTCTCTATTCTGTTTTCTGGCATCAAGATGAACAACATGCTATTACTGCAGCACTCATCTATTGCCAGTTTATCCTGATACGCGAGCAGGGTGGAAATAAGTAATAGCATTGTTTGATTTTGTCATACTTTTAAACCTGTTTGGACAATAAAGGACCATCAGAAGTGCTAAACAAAGCACAGAGCTATAGTCTAAATGAATATTGCATATTCAAATAACCATCAAAAAAATTTCAAAGGTTGGTCCTCATAAAAAATCAATCATTATGCATTAACAGCCAAGCATTGTCAAGTTAATCTGTAATGTGTGCATAAATACAATTAATATTACTAGTATTATACACGTGCTGTGCACGTGGAGAAAAATTGGGGGTAATGAAAAGGGGGAAAAAAAAATATTTACCTGTACGTGCGCTGCACGGGTTGGGTTATGGCCATAGGCCTTCTCCCATTATAGTGGTAGAGATAAGAAATCTTCCACTATAGATAAATAGCACATGTTTTCATGGAGCTGCTAAATTTCATGTTTAAAACAGATGGTAGCAGAACTTGCAATGCAGCTGAATCATACTGTAATGGATGCTGAAAACTGGCTAATCTAATTAGAATTAACAAATCTCAAACAGTATAATTGTCAAAATCCATAGCTGAAAAATGAAGGGCCTGGTAAAAGCCTTGCAGGTATTACTCCAGAATCCAGACATCAAAAAGATAACTACTTCAGCAACAATCCCTTCAAAAATATTATGGAAATTTTTTATCCAGAATCCAATAACCAATACTCAAAATAATAAAAAACTTTTAACTGAACTTTGAAACTACATTAAGTCTAGTCTGCTTCGTCGATGACCTTAGTTCCCAATCCTTTAAGCCCTTCAGGTGGCACCTCTGCAACTGTAACGAGAGAGTACAGCTCCTCTTTCGCATCTTCCTCTTCATTCCTCTTGCGAGCAATCCTAACGCGAACTCTCCTTGGGACACTCCTGATTCCGCGGCACCAGATGTGTTTGTTGAGCTTCACATCAACCCTCACATCAGTAGTCCCCATGGCCTTCTGCGCAAACTTGCGAATCTCCTTTATGGCCTTGGGGGCCATCTTCTTGAAAGTGCTGAAAAAGAAACAAAGGAAAAGTTGCTGATAAGAGATTAATGTAATGAGAAGCTGGCATGCATGAATATATAATGCAGTGGACTGACAAATTATAATCCAACAAGAAAATGGTCTTGGATTCACATAATACAAATACAAGCTATGTGTGCCTAAATGCTTCACACTTCGATTAGAAACCATCCAGCAGATTATAAGCTGCAGCTCTTCAAACTTGTTTAGGGAAGAAAAATTAACTAATGTCCCTTGATTTCTATGGCATATGAGGGGGCAATGGGCCACATGGTTTACCAGATTTATAACTCAGTTTGTGGTTACTAATAATTTGATGGATCTTAATCTGTCTTAACTGCCGGTACGGAAATTTCAAGAAGACAATATAAACATAACCTGTCTATGTATAAGCTTTACCTAGATAGGATAAAGAAGTGCGTGTAACAGACAATAACTTGCCTCAAGCACTTTGAGAACATTGTGCATACATGAATAATATACTATTAAAATAACACATCTCCACACCGAACAAACAGCATCAATGGCTAAGCCTTGACATTTGTGAATTGTCCCTCTATGTTAGTCAAATCTAAAGATTACAAGACAAATTTTAGTAATTTGCACCTCGAAGCCATAAATAAACACTATAACATTTGACAGCGGTTACATTTTCTTTCGCACAAATTAATACTTCATAACATGCACTAGAACATAATGAGCTCATATGTCAAGCAATGGATGACTTTCTTAATCTCTTTCTCTGATATACTAACTTAAGTTTATAATCTTTTAATATTAAGGGTCAATGTTGTTATTCATCCTACTTTTAATGTAAATTATCTCCATATTAGGGATAGTGTGTGCATATAGATCACTGTTACCAAGTTTGTTACCAGGTTTGCAATACATTTTGGTTCGTGGTATAGGTACGGGATCGCAGTACGCTATCCTAAGCGGTATGTGGTACGCAGGAGGTAGGATGAGTTCTAGCATTAGTAATATATATAGATGTGTGTAGAAATAGAAACAGAGTAGAAAAGTGGACTATTAAATACATTAATTACTTGCATCACTAAATATAGGAGTAATAATCAATATAAACTCTATGGCGAATTAAGGGGAATTTGAAGAGAAGCAGATGGATTAATCAGTAACGATGTTCATTTTAAAGATAGCAAAAAAACTATAACCAGATCGCTAAAGATCCGGGTTGCAAACCCACCATAAACCGAATTGCAATATCAAGACTAGTTCGGAGGGGGGGGGGGATAACAATGATATGGATGCATATTCATACATATAAGTTTGTTCATATTAAAAAGTGTGCATGCATGCATTCATGTTATTGTTTCCTTGTATCAATAGTTTTCAAGGATTCGTATAAAACTGTGTCAATCTCAGGTCATATCCACAAAACTTCTGGAATATATCGAAGGTTTTTGCATGGTCAATTCCCTTTCCACTAATCATCTAAGCAATCTATCTATTGATTGAAAGAACGAATATGGAATTCACTCGTTCCTTACGGGCACCTCGTTTTCCGTAAGAGAAAATAATATGCTTTATACAGGGATCAGATCAATCCTTCCGAATACTCGTTTGAAATGTGGGAGAGGTCATGTCCATTTTTTGCATCTAAAGCCACTCATCCGAGGATTGTGCACAAAGGGGACAGAACAGTTATCTCTATCCATACCTAGACTATTTTAAGTTAAACAATCCGACATGGTTTTTGAGACACATTGTCAGCTGAGCTACATACACTTGTTCCTAATAATGTTTGCCGTTAGCTGCCCACTTTCTGATAACTCGGTGAAAGCACCACCTCATTACGAGATAATTCAACCTCCAATAGTTATCAGCAATTCAGACTGATAGGCCTCTTTAATCTATTCACATAATATATCAACTACCTAAGAGTACATTTAGGTGATACAGCATTTGACCGTATGCTCATAATTGCTACAATCAAACGTGGATCCTATACACAAAGTAATACCCTCAAAATGACATCTAAAACATGGAGCTACCCCACATTTCACCTAATCCATTAACAAGCGCATATGATTTAACCTCAGGTTTCTCAATTCCAAACATCACCACTATAACTAATAATTACACAAATAAAGATCCCAACTTTTGCCGCGTGAAATAGAGAAAAGGAACAATATAATGATACCAGCCATGGAGTCTTTTGTGGAGGTTGATGGTGTACTCCCTCGTCACCACCTCCTCCTTCCTTCCTCCTTTGCTTCCCTTTTCCACCATTTTTGTTTCTCGCCGAAACCCTAGTTTTCTTTCTCGAGTTTTGGCGGCTGCAGTCGAAGAAGATGAAAACCTAGATTCCGACAAGTGCCGATTAATAGATGAGCTTTCTGGCGTCACTGAAATACCCTTGCTTGTGGATTAAAATTACGGAAATACCATCTAACGAGTGGGCTACTATGGATGTGGAGTTTCCCCTGCTATTTTTATGATTTCACTTGTATTTTGTGGGTTAATTAATAAGTTCACTTCCTTCGCTCATTTTTTCAATATATTCATTTATATGTTGATAAAATATACTTTGAAGACCACATATTTGTAACTGTAGTTGGTTAAATGCTCATTTTATTTGCTCAACAGTCTCCTTTAGGTAAACTATATCTGTTCTATATGCTGGATTCTATTTTTTATCCTGTAAAAATGAAATTGTTACTTTCTTGATAAGAAATCTGCGAGGATATTATCTTTTCCTTTTATATTTTCTATTGAGAAGTCGTAATGTGCTAACTCCATTTGCCATCTTATCAATCTTTTATTTGCTATAGTTGAGTCCATTATTTTGTTAATCCCACTCTTTGCTTGTGTATTATCTGTTCTTACTGTGAATTTCGTATGTATTATGAAGAATTCAAACTTTTTATAACTTTTAAGATTGCTAGTAGTTCTTTTCATTTATGTGGTAATTTTGTTGGGTCTGTGTGAATGATCTACTAGTATATCTGGCTAGTCTTTCATCTTTTTCACCTATTTTAATGAATTTTAATATTGCTCCTCAATTATTTTCACATGCATCTGTTTCTATTATCCATGAACATTCTTTAACAGGTAATCTTAGCTCATTTAATTTTGAAGTTTGTTGTTTTAATATTTTATGTTTTTCTTCATCCTCTGGGGTCCATTACGCCCCGCTTCCCAAAAATATGGAATACAAGCGCGTGACGAAGCCCAACGAATGATTTTAACATCATCCATAAGCTGTAGGATCGACTCAGCATCATAACAAGAATATATCAAGATTTATATATAACCAAGCACGCATGAATAATTTATTAAGCAACAGAAAACAATTTAAACAAATAATAATATCCAAATAGTTTTCAAGTCTGGAACAAAAGGTAAAACTCGGGAACATCAACCCATTACAAGTCTCAAATAACATCAAATGAAATAACTCAAATACAAAATCAAATGATTAAAGAAAGCTTTTCCCAAGCAAGGCCTGGAACGTCTGCTCACCGATTCCAGTAGGTAGCACATCTCCAAAATCTGCTTAATAAATATAAAAAGGGAAAAGCAGGGAAAACAAGAGAAAATGCCCTTAGTGCAAGTTAGGGCCACAAATAGTAAAAATGAGTACAAGTAATGTGGAACAAGAATTGAAATCAAGCATGTAACAGGGATACAACAAGTAGTGAAAATCTAAGAACTAGCTAGCAAGGAGGACAACTCAAGTGTACAGACTGGGTATCAAATACTAATGGTGAGACAAGTGACAAGTGAACATGTAGGGGTATCTAACCTCAAGTGACAAGTCTCAAGTCTAGTATCATGCAACAAGTGCCAAGTCTAGTGTCAAGTGTTATATTCAAGTGCCATGTCTCAAGTAACAAGTTGTCAAGTATCAAGTAACATGTATCCAGTTCAAGTTTCATGTATCGGGCTTCATGTGTCAAGTTCCAAGTATCAAGTAGTCAAGTATCGTGTAAGCATGTAACATGTTCAAGTTTTATAGTTATTACTATCTAGGTTAGCACTTCATGCATCCATACTTTTACTACATGGTTGCTACAGTCAACACAATTTCGTTTAGATCTAGTAATGGATTTTATAGGGCGGCATACTCAGGTATCAAGTATCAAGTATCAAGCAAGTCATGCTCATGAATCGGGTAATCATATAGCTAGTTCATGTGTCGAGTCATAGCAAGACAAGTCATGAATCACATATATATATACTAGTTCATGGATCAATAATATACTAGTCCATGAATCGATTTATAATATACTAGTTCATGAGACATATATCAAGTGGGAAACACGGACCCCCTTCCGAGTACACTTACCTATATTGTCCACCACTATGGTCTTTCCCTTAACCCCGGCTTATTACTTTTTATTATTTATCAAACAAGCATACATGTGTGCGAAACAAATCAAGAAAGCGTGGTCAGGGATATGAGACAAGTTTAGGGTAATTATATGGCATATTCGAGGGTCGGCATGAATAAAAATAACACGAACAACGAAAATCCCAAATCTGGACAGCACGACGTTACTGTACCAAAACTGTGATTCCCGTTGCTATGAAATAGCAAAAGTGGATCCGTCAGGAGGTCTAGAAACTAGACTCCTGCCTGGTTCCAACGCATATAATTAAGGTACATGCAAGTGGTGGGAACATGTGTCAAAACAGCGAATTACACAGCTAAAGTATTCAGGCAAAATTTGTGTATTTGTGTTTATACATGTGAAATAGTGTTGAAATAATGCTAATTAATTCTAAGAAAATTTTGGAAAGGTTCTCTATGGTGTCCAGCAACAGCATATAAAATTTCAAGTCAAACGCTTGCTGTTAACATAGTTAAATTAATTCGCAAAGTAAAAGTGTGCAGCAGTTTTACGAATCTGCGTCTACCGATACAGTTGCAGTAAAACTACAATAACTCCTAAACCGTAACTCCGAATTCAAAAATTCCGGAGTCTATCGACATCTAGACATCCAGGGCTACATTTTCTATTCAGGTCTTGGGTTCATATTCTGATGTTAAAGGGGTCAAAACAGTATAATAAGATTCAGGACAGCAACATATGGAAATGTCTTACTAGTATAGGTTACCTGAAAATTGGTTATTAGGCGTCTAGGTTAATGTGTGATATAAATACAGGGTAATGGTTATCAAAACAGCAAATAATAATTATTTTTCAAGCCCAATGGGTGCAAGTTCATCAAATACGAGATATAACATATGTCTACAAATCTAGGGCTCCTTAATTTCATGTGTCCATGCGTTCAGGGGGTAAAATGAGTCCAAGTAGTTGTAATATAATACAATGAAATTATTGTGACTCTTAAGATTATGAAATTGATGGGGATTTTTAATATTTGATCAACAACGACAGTCAAGGAGGAGTCACAATTTCTAACTACTTGTAGTATTTTCAAGGAATGCTTGTACTAGAATAAAAATGTGTACAAGAGGAATACTTGCCTTGATTGACGACGATTAGATCCGATTATTGAAGAAAATGAGATCGAAAATTCCCGGACGAAGTCTCCCAAAAGCACGTGTGAAGCACGTGCGAAAAACCAACAGAAGAGCGAATTTCCCCCACACTGGATCAGCCCAGAACAGCAAACAGCAAATCTAGATCTGACGCGGCAAAACACGGGACAGCATGTAACACCCCGAATTCCAAAATACAACTGAATTCGAGTTCCACAGGATCTTTACACTTCTTTCGTACAATTTTACAAGGAAATAAAAACTTTTCTTTCATCAGAGTTACATTTATACTTGTACATTATCACAGCGGAAGCAATATTACAATAAATTACATAAAACAATATTTAACTCAATCCTGCGCAGCATGTATACTTCAATAGTCAAGCATCTCTACCCTGCATATAAAACTGTGGGCACGTCAGTTCATTCAACTGACGAAATATTATTCACGGTCATCCTCTCTATGCCGAAAACAGTATAACGATTCTCATTTCTTAACAAACACAAACTTGTCACAAACAAAACTAAAGGGACTATCCTATTGATGTCGTGTTGTGAATGTGCACTTAGTCCTTAATGCAAATATTTATATTATATGACACTAATGCACACTTATTCGGATTCTATGCATCCCATACTACATAGGTCCGAGGGCAAGCCCTTAATCGTTCTTCATCTTATAGGGTTCAATCCCTCACCATGACTTAATCTACTACTACTGTAACTACGGGTGCCCACGCGATTGCTGTGGGTGCCCCCCCCATATGTTGATGTGGTTGCGGTTTGGGTGTCCCCACTCCACCCCCAATCTGATTGCTGTGGTTGAGGGTGTCGTTGCTTTTGCTGGGTCTGGGGTGGGAAGCTTGTAGTTTTGTGCGATTGACGTCTGTGGAGTTTGGGCCCAAAGATGGGGTCCCTCCGTGATGTGTGAAGTCGGTATGTTGGGGGTGTGGGGGTGTGGGGTTGTGGTTGGGGTGTGGTCGGGTGTGTCATACGATGTCGTCGGTGCAGTCTCTATAGTTCCTACTATATGGCTATTGAGCTTCCTCCAGCTTAGGTCACTGCCTCGTGACACCGCCGCCTCTTCCCTCGTATTGGGAGTTTGAGGTGAGATAAGTCTGTGTGGTGAGAAATCCCCGGAGAGAGCTGGAACGTGAGAGAGGTAAGGTATCCTCTACACGGCTCTCTCCTGGAGGATGGTGTTAGGTGGGGTGAGCGAGATAGTTGCTTTGTGAGAAATCGCAGGAGAAAAACGCTATCGTGTGAGAGATTAAGGTATCCTCTTCACGGCTATTTCTTTGGTAGCGGCTGTAGAAGCGGCTAACGTGTTTGTAGGATGAGTGGAGAAGTTGGTGGGAGGCTGCGAGTTTCGATCTACGGGGCTTGGGCCCAAAGATGGGGTCCCCCCAGCGAGGTGAATGCAGGGAGCGGCGGGTGATAAAATCCTGCCAGACTTGTTTCAGGTGGGTGTGCACGTGCCGTGGAGGCACTGTACGAAGCTAAACTGACGTACTCACAATTTTGCTGGACCGAGATGGTTTGTCGGCCCACCCTCCAGGGTTGTTGGAGGGGCTTGTTGTTTGTAGTCATATTGCTTCATGTATGTTTTATTTTATGTCTGTAGTTTGTATTTGGGCCCAGTACTCTGGGTTTGTTTCGTTAAACTCTTATTAATGAAACAGGGTGGCCTTATTCCACCTTTTCCCTCAAAAAAAAAAAACTACGGTAAGTATCCTAGATGTTCTATGAGTTACGAGCTCATGTCCAGACAGCCTGGAGGGGAATCCCACGTCATGTCACGACGCATCGTGAAGACAGCCTGTGGTCAATTCAGCCTCCGTCATGGGACATGACACCACCCGCAGTCACCAAACATCCCACGAGCGTCGCCACCGGGACGGTACCCTGGAGCAGTATCCACGTCATGTCACGACGCATCGTGAAGACAGCCTGTGAAGACTCTCACGCCGCCAATCCAATGGCCCTCATACTCAATATTTTTCTCGTACTTTCATCGCATCTTCACTATGTATCTAATCCTTAGTTTAATTGAATCATGAATAAAATTAATCTCTTAGAATGTAGCACTTCCACTATACCGGTCTTAACCATTTATTCAACATGACCCAAATCTTGGTCTTTTCATTTCAAATTCTATTTCAATTCATTTCTCTGCGGGTATAAGGCTTGGCTATACCCTAGTTCTCAATTTCAACTCATAATTACAATGTCATGCTCATAAGACCTTTTCATGATTTATCACCATTCATGTTTCAAAAGCATAGTATTCAAGTATTCACATCTTTCATAATTCATCACAATCAATAATTCAATGTATAGATACTTGAAAAACTGAAATTCTTCAAATATGTCACATTCACTAGTTTATAAACTCACATAATTCTATTTCAATCCATTCTAATTCCACAGTTCACATTTTCAATAGGTTTCACAATTCATACCTTTCAAATTTCTCATTACCAAAATCTCATTTTAAACTTCTTAAACAAACCCTTTAATTTCCTTTATATCAAAAGTTAATAATCAAAATAAGTTCATCTTTGTAAAAACCGTCTCAAATCTCATTTATACTAAGACATAGGTCATAGAAACTATCTCACAAAGAGAATACAGATTTACATTAAAACTTCGGGGAAGTCGACTGTCACAGATCACCAGTCGGCTGTTCTACGATGTTTTTAGACTCAAAGATAAAAATATCCAAGGCAGTCGACTGTTAACCATGACCAGTCGGCTGTTCTGCGAGTTTCTAAAGGTCGAGAATAAAATACTCAGAGGAGTCGACTGTTTCATATGGACAGTCAGCTGTTCCGCTATGATTTTTATACTCAAAAATAACGATCAGGTTAGTCAACTGTTAAATGTGATCAGTCGGCTGCTCTGCAATGTCTTTCAACTCGGAAATCAAAATGACCAGGACAGTTGACTGTTACATATAGTCAGTCGGCTGTGCTGCGGGGTTTTTCAAGTCTAAAAATATATTTTCTTCTCTTTTTGAAACATAACTTCCCAGATCACAATCTACTTAAAAATTTACAGTGCACCCGTATTTCACAATGATTATTTGCCTGATAAGAACTTCTGTTTTATTAATTAATTACACATGCTGCATTCAATCATTTGTTTGCAAAAATGCATTCTTTTTCATTCATTCTAATGGCATAAATAGCAATGGGAAATTTCATGACATCTATTACCAATCATTTCTTAATAATTTATTCTATCAATTCATCTTAAACACACCATTCTACTTTAGCACTTTAATCCATGAACATGATGCTAGTCTTTTACTAGTTAAACCACATAGTCCACACTTATGACGTATTTTGCATACTAACATTAGAAATAACGAGAATATTCACTTTACTCATAATTAATAAATATAGTAATCGATCAACACATATTTGCTAATTTCTCAATTCCCTTCTATTTAGGCAAGCATGCATTTCATTTCAACTGGTAACTCATAATAACAATTCAATTTCCTCCCTAGCATGATTTCTACTTTAGAAGTCATGAGAAACACCACCTTTTGAAGAAAACCAATTAAGAAAATCTCCTAGAGCCTCCTAGATTGCGAGCGGGTGCCTTGTCCTTCTAGATTGCAGTGCAACGACTTCTCCTCCTTGCTCTTTGCTGCAAACCGAGAGCTCCAATGTAGAGATGGCCGGCCTCCAAGGGGGAACACTCACACTCAACTCACGCTAATATAAATCTCCTATGTAATTGTTCTCTTCTTTCAATAGATTACCAGTGTAAAATACAAACAAATAGGAGGGGTATTTTTACTAATTTTAGAGTAGATTGGAGGGCTAGGATTCGATAGATAGTTATAGAATGAAGGGCTAGGATAGGAGTAGGAGTTATAGCAACCACCCACACACAAATAACTACCCATGCACACAACCCACTCTTCCATTCCTTCCAATGCACAACCGGTCCAAAATAAAGTGTGCATTGCACACTACGTGCTTCGCACGTGCCACCTAGTACCCCTATTTAAAAGTTGTACAATTTAATTAATCAAAATGTTCACCAATTATCTCTACATGACAAGTGTGACCATTTAATTAATTAATTAGATTGGTGGGCTTCATAAATAGTGGGCTTAGGCTTGTGGGCCAAGACAACAAATTAATAATTAATTAAAGTTGGCTAAAACAATTAATTAGTGTTTTAGGCTTTTGAAAATAGGCCTTTTTTTTAGAAAAATAAAGGAAAATAATTGTTCATACAAAAATGAGATTTCATACAAAATAAATAAATGATATACACATGAAGTTTGCACGTGCACAACACGTGAAAAATAATGTTTTTATAAAAATGAAGTTTTAGGGTATTACAACACTCCCTCCTTAGAATAGTTCCGTCCCCGGAACTACAATTAAAGAGTGAGAAACAAAACACAAAAAAGAAAATCAAATAAAAAGCTCAGGATGATCCTTCATCATCCTCTCCTCAGATTCCCAAGTAGGCTCTTCAACCAATTGGTTTCTCCAGACTACCTTGACCATTGATATCATCTTATTCCTCAAGACTTTCTCCTGACGATCAACAATCTCAACTGGAAGCTCAATGTAATTCAGATCCAACTGCAAACCTTTTAGGCAAATCGACCCTGATTGCGCGGATCTTGATGCGACCTAATGGTTGAGATTCGATCCCGCCCAAACAGCTGCTTCTTCTTCCTTCTCTTCTTCGTCGATACAGAGAGCAAGAGCGAGGATGGCGATGGTGGGGTCTTCGACGTGGCGACGCGACGACGTGACTGTGACAGCCACGGAGAGGCAGCGACGACTGAGGTGGTGCGACATCGAGGAGCGACGCGTGACGACTCTGTTTGTGGGTTTCGAAACAGGGGAGGAGCGAAGGGAATGGGGATTGGGTTCGGGGTGTTAGCGGCTGGCTAAGGTCGAGGGGATTGGGAGCCAATGGTGAGGCGATGGGTGATGGGTAAAGGCGTCAAAGTGGAGAAATGGTGGAGAGTTGAGTAATGGCGGAGTTGGGTTGCGAGGTTGAAGAGGATGGTGAGTTCGGAATTGGTTTCAATGAGGGAGGATGGCGATGGATTTGAGGGTGGTGGTGATGTGGGGTTGACGAGGCGACGGAGGTGGTAAGGAGGTCGAGGCAAATGAAGGGATGAGGGGCGATGGGTTACTGGCATCGAGGATGAGTGGGGAGTTGGTTTCGATGGGTCGGAGGAAGAAAGGAGCGGGACGATGAAGATGGAGTGGGGGCGACGGTGGAGATGGCGATGGTGAAGGTCGTGGTGGATCGGAGATGGGGTATTGGGCTTGCGCGTGGACGAAGGGAGAAGGGGACGGAAGCAATGCGAGGAAGAAGGAGAAGGGTAGTGGCGGGATAAATTGGGTTAGCACAGTAGCTAGGGTAGGGGTTAGCGTTAGGGTTAGGAGATTAGGGTTTAAATAGTATAGGGTTTCGGGTTTTTGGGTTTTAGGGTATCCGTTTTGAGAGGGATCCAACTAGAGAATTAGTCAAAATGTATTAAAATAGAGAATAAAGAGGTGAATGAGATAGAACAGCTCATTCTTCATGAAGAAGAACACAAAAGAGTAGAGCAGACATACAATTGAATTAGACAAGGGCAATAAAAAATTGAGTCGAAACAAAATAATGATTTTATTTGAACGGAAATAAGATACAGGAGCTCAAATTGATGAAAGATTACAAAAGGGCAAAATACAGTATAAAAATACAAATGCAGGAAATAGGAGTTACAATCCTACCCACCTTACACAAAAATTTCGTCCTCGAAATTTGATTAGGCGGTACATAGGATGGGGTAAAAGCAACTTAGGGGAGGGTAACAAACAAGGGAGCCAAAAGAAAAGTCAACATGGTGGTAACACCAAAAGAATAAGGAAGTGGATAACAATGAGGTCAAATGGAAGGCATGTAAGAAATTGAACAGTATCAAAAGGAACGAAACAACACAAGATAACAAATATGATAAGGAGTAGGCAGAACTGAAATCAAAGGGAGGAAAGACAGGGAAGGATTGAATCAAATAATGAATGAGCGCAAGATGGCAAAATGGAATGCAAGAAAGAAGTAACTGGTATTAAAAATAAAGAAGAAACAATACATGGCTTGCAAGATAACAAAACAAGGAGATGAAGGAATAGAAAGAACCGGAATCTAAGAAAGGATGGACAAGGAAAAGGTGAACCAAGCAATGAGTCAACGGATGAGAAAAACTGCAAGAGATAAGGGATAGCAACCAATGCAAGGAAGGAGAAGCAACAATAGGATCCTATGACCAGTGGGTTATTGGCCCACCATGCTTCCGCTGCGCTACTCTGATGGTGACGTTCCAAGCTTCAGACATGTCGTTGTAGATCACGTGGCACCAAGCGACAAACCGAGGAGGAAGATAAGATGGAGACACCAGGATCAAGGGGAGTATGGGCTCAAGATAGATATAATAAATAATGAAAAATGAATATAAAGTTTGGCTTGAATTTAAATAATTAAAAGACCTAATATAGATCAAAACTAATGGTTTTAACAGAAATAATAATAACAACAAATATCAATGATAATAACATCAATAGTAATAGAGTAACAAAAATAAAAATAACAATGATAATAATAGAAATAGTAATAATAATAATAATAACATTAAAAATATTAATAACAACAATGGTACAAGTAATAATGACCATAACAAAATAATAATAATAACAAAAATAATAACAACAATAGTAATTGTAATCAAAATCCTCATAATCATACATGCAATAATGATATAATAAAATAAAAATATCAATAATACTGATAATAACGATAATACATTCATGACAGAATAGAATTCAACACATTCATGAAAATAATGTAATAATAATGATAACAATAGCATTAAAAATAATATCAACAATGATAATAATAATAATGATAATAGCAATAATAATAATAATAATATCAATAAAGTAACAGTAATAATAATAATAAAAATAATAACAGTAATAAAGATAATGAAAACAATAATATCATCAATTGAAATGACAATAATAATAATAATACCAATAATAACGAAAATATTCATTTACCATCAGTTTCATTATATAAGTAAAAATTGTCTTGAAGTATCAATTTGCAATTAGGTAGAAAATTTTGCCTCCTTAACATCAAGTTGCATGTTTGCCTTCACGACATCAGGTTGCAGGTTGCCGTCTGGATATTCGGTTACACATTTTGCCTCCCCGATATCCAGTTGCAATTTGCTTCCATTGATATTGAGTTGCATATTTGCCATCTCAACATTAGGTTGCACCGAAGTGGTAAAATGTATATAAAATTGAGCATGCTCAGGCTCAAAACAAATTAATAATAATAATAAAAGTAACGATAAAAATAATGATACCAACAACAATAATAATAACAAAATATCGATACTAATAATAATAAGAATAACAGTGATAAGAACAATGATCATAACAATAATAATAACAGTAATCGCAAAAAGAATGATAACAATAATAATAAAATAATGAAAACAACAATAAGAATATCAATGGTAGTAACAATAATAATACTAGTAATGATAATGAAAAATAATAGCAATAATAATAATAGTAGTAATAATAGCATTATACAATAAAATAAGAATTTGTCTTATCAAAATAATCCAGTAGAAATATATAGTCGATCAAAAATAAAAAGTGAAGTTAAATACTCCATTGTTCGGAATAACAACATCTTTGTTGAGAAACATTTTTATAGAAGATCGAAAATAACTATAACAATTAATAATCAAAATATAGAAGGTATTCGAAAAAATACTTATAAAGAGAAAAATAGGTAGGAGAAAAAATGAAGCTTTACCCAATAAAGAGTTAAAGAGGAGGATGAATAAAAGGGTCAAAAGAAAATTAAGGAATTGAATACGAAGGAAGAAGGACGAGGGGCAAAATCGGAATTGAAGAGAATATAACAAGGAAGAAATAACCAACATGATACTCAATATAAATCAACAAATAAAAATGAATGCAAGGCAGGGAAAGCAATGAATGACACACGAGCTGAAATAAGAGGAAATCAACGAGTGGCAAGTAGAAAATCAGAGATTGCTTGCACCGGAATCAAAAGAAGATGGGTACGAAAAGAATAAATTTGTACCCAATATGGAATCAACAAATCAGGATGACTGTAAGAGATGGAAGGAAGCAATGAATCAAAGAATTGAATATGAAAGGGATCAAAATGAATGGGATAAGACTTGTGTCCAGATCGAGTTGATTATTAAATTATTCATGTGGTTGCATGACCTGTTTAATGTTGAGTTAATCCTGACTAAGTCAAGCCTGTCTAATGACTTTGTAGTTTTTGTTGTAACCAATTTATTTTTGCTGATAAATTCGGTATGTATCATTTTGTTTGATTTAGTAGTCCGATTATTTATTGTACTTGTCTTTTTTCTTTTAGGACAATAGGAAATGTCTTTATTTTTTCTGCTATACGTGGCTATAGTTCTATTCCTTCATGTGATAATTTTGTTCCTAAGAATTATATCTCAGTTTTAAACAATCCATTTTCTTTTTTGATAGTATAATACCTGCATTTTTTTTTACTAATTCTATGAATTTTAGTAAATGGTCTTTATGTTGTTCTTCGTTTTCGGATCCTATTAGAATATCATCTACATATACTAATATGAAATTGTTGTATTTTTCAAATATCTTATCTGTAACTCCTGTTTTCCGTTTTCTGTATTTTGGGTGTATTTTCTTTTTTCCTGTATTTTCTGTATTTAAAATTTTTGTAAATCATTTTTCTGCTTTCAAATTCTTTTTGATAAAATATATTTTTAGATCTCATATTAAAGTCTATTATTAATTAATAATTTTATTTGTAACTAGTTTCCAATGATTCTTATATTGTATTACAAATCTTTTATTATTATTATTATGCTTGGATTATTAAGGAAAATATTTTTCTTATTTTTGTTACTATTGTATTGTATTTTTCTCTGTATTAATATTATTATGATTATTGATATATATATATATATATTTTTCATTATTGTTATTAATATTATTATATTTGATTATTAAATTAAAAATCTATTCCTATTGTTAATTGTATTTGTAGTTATTTCAAATTAATTCTATACTGTAATGCAAACTACATTTTGATATAAATATTATTTTTATGTTATTGATTATTTTATTTCCCCATTGGATTTTACCCATACCCATTTATTAAATTACCTAAACCCTTTACTATACCCGTTAAACCCAAAACCCAATAACCCTATATCCGTTTACTTAACTAACCCTAACCCTTTTAACCCCATATCAACCCGTTTACACCCCTGCAACCCCCCAACCTGTTCACACCTAACCCTAAAACCTTATATCTACCCACCCTATATATAATACCCATAACTGTTCATCTTCCAAAACAACTCCTAGCCGCCTGTTGTTATCCCAAACCCATCCCCGGACTTTCCGACTCCCTGTTCATGTCTCCCTATTCTCTCAACCTTCTCCTCGTGTGCCTCATCTCGAGCGCCAGACTGTGTCGCGACGCCCCCGATCTCCTATGTCGCGATGCCCTGCAGACCGCAGCGACATGCCAGCCGCCCTGCGCCCTCCAGCGTGCTGCTACTAGCCGCAGGCAGACCACTTCCGGTGCTATTTCCACCACTTTGCCGTGCCACTCTCTTATCGAGATAGCGGCCAGTCAGACTCCTCGTCGCCTCCTCCTGCAGCGTCGTCATCCCCTATCGCGACCACCTCGCAACGCAGCTAGTTCCTCAGCCAGCCGCCGCCGCCCCTCGGCCGTCACTGCTGCCATCACTGTGCTCTCTCTCTCTCTGCTGTTGCTGTTGTCTTTTTGCGTGCTGAGTTTCTTTGTTTCTTTGAGTGCTGTGTTAATTTGGCTCTTTATTGCACGTAAATCACACGTGCTATTTTGTGAAGTTGTTGGTTCGTGGGTTCGTTGCTTCGGGATTCTCATCCCGTTATTCTGGGTATTCAAATTCACTATCTAACAGGCAAGTAACCTGTATTAAATTCCTTTGTAAATATAAGTACTAAATACCGCTTGTAATGTAGTCGGGTTCTAGAGACAATTTGTGTGTGAAATCCCTTGTTGATATTGTCTATATTGTGATGATTTGACCATAGTTGCCTCGCGACATATATGACATGAATTAACCCAGGGTTGACCACTTTTGATGTATATGTTCATGCTATCTTGAGATATCTATGTTTAATGTGTTATTCGTGTTATACTTGTCGAATACTTGTAAAATACCCTAGACCATGTTGTTTGGACATCCAGTACACCATATTCCATGTTATCATCCTATTGTTTCCCTATTGTTATTATTGTTCATGTCATGTCTCTAGATTGCATATTGTATTGTTGCATTAATGAAATAATTTACAAGCCGGGGTTTAAGGAAAAGACTTGAGTAGTGAATAATATAGTGACTGTGTCGGCCAGTATTTATCGGTTGATTGTGGAGCGCTGACTACGACACCCCAATCTTTCATGTATTGCACAAATAAATCGTATCAACGTATCAATATACCAATATATCAATGTACCAATGTATAAATGTACCAATGTACCAATGTATCAATATATCAATGAATCAGTGAATCATCGTAATGTGTCAAGCAACAATATTGTGCCGAATGAGTGATTACCGTACCGACACATGATCTATAGAATTCGCCACTCAGTCTAAACGAAATTGATTGTATGCATTGAACCTGTGGTACGGAATACATTGGATACAGTAGTACATGCATTAGTTAGGATTAAAATGAATAATAGACTTAAGGATTAACACAACATCGATATTGCATATTGTTCATCATTGTTCCTATTGATATCGAATATTATATGATACTTCTTCACTCGACACTTATTACATGCTACTCACACTTATTTATCTTGCCATGCTAGTTGTTATATTTTGTTATCATGCCTATTCCATGCTATTTGTTTATCCTTCCCATGTACTTGTATCATGCACTACAAGCGGCCCGTAACTTGCATTGACGGGCGTTTTGTTTTCTTTTTCTCTTCCTGCAATTTATTAAATTGCAGATTTTGGAGAACAGTTGCCTGCTTGAGTTGGAGAACAAACAGTCTGAAGACTACTGCAATCTAATTACTTATTGCTTTAATAAACTTAATGTATTGAGACTTATTATTACTTGGATTGGATTTATTATTGTATTGGACTTATGTCCCGAATATTGTTATTTGTTTTCAGACGTTGGATTATTATTGTACTTGGATATTTTATATTACTTCAATTCAAGTATTATTGTTCATGAGATTATTATTATTGCTTACGCAATTGTTCTGTATTGATTATATTGTGGAGTTGATCGGATGAACAGCTTATGGGTGACATTAGTCATTCGCTGGGCCAATGTTACGTGCTCGTATTCCGTATTTTTAGGAAGCGGGGCATGACATTATCCATATATTTTTGAAATATTACTGGACTGTTTTTATATCAGAATGGTAATACATTCCATTCATAGAATCCTTGAGGTGTGCTAAATGTTGTTAACTGTTTTGAGTCTTCTGTTAGTTTTACGTGGTAAAATCCTGATTTACAATCGAATTTTGAATATATTTTTCTTATTCTTGCTGTGTTAAATGGTATTTGCATATCTAGTACTGGATATCCAAATCTCTTAGTATTCTTATTTAATTTCTTATAATTTACTACCATTCGAGATTTACTTTTTTTTGTTCTTATGAATGTTTTCTTATTATATATGCTGATGATGAATGTGGACTTTGTAATTTTCTTATGTAATTATTTTACAAATTGTGTTCTATACCCTAAAGTATCTACTTCTGGTTTTACTTTCTCACCTATGTATGCACTATATATGTTTATACTCCATGGATCAGGTAGTTTTAGAAAGAATGAGTTTAAGATTGAACTCCTTTCTTCTTTTGTATAATAACTATCTTGAAAATATTCTCGGAATTCACAAGTATAGTTGTCAAAATAACACATGTCGCATATTTCTAAATTCCTTAGTCTCCATCTTGTTTGATTCTTTTTGTATATAATGTGTTTTTCTCCTTTATCGTAGACACTGAATTCTGTTCTTATTGCTATTTCATAATTTGTAATTATTTCTTTTAGTCCTAAGGTTTGTTGTGCTGAGCTATCTTCATTTTCTTTGTTATCAATTGGTCTTGATTTTCTGATAGTATTTCTTTTTTCTTCCTTTAGTCCATTCCACCATTTTGCTACTACTCCTGTAAAAGTTGCTTCTATAAATTTCTCAAATAAATTTCCTAAAAGAATTTGTCTAAATCCTACTATTAATGAAGCCTTTACCCATTCTTCTATTGTCCTATCTACGTCTTTGACGCAGTCTAGATCTAGCCATTCTCCATTTCATGTTATTCAGGTTCATATTTTGGGCTTTCTTTTTCTTTGTCTCTTCCTAACTTATTATTTTTTATATTTTGCCATTTCCAGGGTAGGTGGTAAGGTCTTTTACTAGGTGGTGGCCTTAAAATTTCGTACATATCAGTTTGAATTTCTGTAGGTTTTGCTATAATCTTTTCTTTCTCTTTTTATTTCTTCATTCGTTATATCTAGATTTTTTAAGGCTTCCTCTACTTCCACTGAATTGAAATTTGCCCTTAAATCTTCTATTTATAAAATGTTTATATTAAGCTTTGTTTTAGCTTCTAACTCCTTCATACCTTCTTTCGTTATGCCTACTTGTTCTTCTGTGTCTTCGGTTATATATCTACCTAGTTCTATATTCTTATTGATTTTTAAATCTTTTCTTATGGTTCTTACAAACTCTGGACCATTGTAATCTTCTTCCAACTCTTGTATATTTATCATATAAATTTCTGATTCTATTTTTGAATTTAATATTTCTACTTTATTAACCATACTTAGCCTAATATTTTATATGTTAGCAGGTGTTGGTAATACCAACTTGCTTCTTCGTTTCTATAATATAATACCATGTATGCTATCTCTTTTTTATTTCCTTTGAGCATCCACAGTCGTTTGTTATTTATGCATATTTTAGCTAAAAAAACGCTGCAGTCGTTTGATATTTATGCATATTTTGACGATTTTGCGACAGTAGATTGCTATATATGAGAGCGGATATAAGAAAAATGCATATTATACAGGACAGATCTTCATCCCACTAAAAAACGTAATTTTTTATTCGTCAGACGGAACTAGACAGTCCGTCCGGCCTTTATTTTAATTTAAAAAAATTGTTTTAGGCTGAATCCCCTTGAAGGGGGGCCCCATTTTTTTTCAACTAAAAAAACCGTTTTAATTATTATAAATTTGAAAAAAATATTTAAAAATTGTGGGACGAATTTCAAAGTCCGTATGTCGTTTTTTTGGTTTTTTTCTTTTTTCTTTCCGAAGACCCGTCTAACAAAAAATATATATTAAATAAATCATTTTATATACATTTCGCCCTGCAACAGATCTACAAAGTCCGTCTGACATTATTTAATATTAAATTGCTATAAAATAGCATTGGACGACTGCAGCAAACGTTCAATATGCTATATATATGTAAATATGCATTTAGTCATTTTTTGACAATCACGACTGTGAATGCTCTTAGGTAGTTGTTTAGTTATTTTACTTGTTACTAACAAATATTCTGATGTTTTTCCTATTAGTTATATGTTTTCTTTCTGTTAATCTTCTATCATTGTATCTAATTTTAAATTTTGAGAGATTTTTTAATCTTAATTTCTTTATTTTCTGTAAAATATCCAGTTTTTAGATAGGGTAGTGAGATATGTAAATTTTTAGTTTTAATGTTGTGTAAATATCTTTAAAGGTAGGGTCTTTTTTAGAAAATTACTTCCAACTATTCTTTTTTTAAAAATAGTTTCAGGGTGTCTTATATTTGTAAATACTTTTAAAAAAAATTCTATATGTGAAATTGACTCCATAGTATTGAATGCTACAAAGAGATAGAAATGAAACCACCCTCTTTGCATATAAGTCGGTCAAGTATTTAAGAAGGTAAGAGAGAACAATAATTCAGTGGAAAGATAATTAAGGTGACGTTTTGTCATAAGCAAATGTCGTTTTATGGAATTTGTTTTGATGCAACAATAGTTGTTAAAGTTGTAGTTACAACATATAAAAATAATATAACCATTATTTTTCAGAATAAAAAGGATTCCGGGATGGTAGTGGAGATAGAACGAACAAGAGTAAAATGATGAGAAGAGGGTGAAGTCGATAGGTGTCAAGCAGAAGTGCAGTGATATATCAGTTGAGGCATCATGACAGACCGATGCATTTTGAGTCTTGTCACGACCAAGACAGAAGGGTAGAGGAGAGTTACACACAACTCGCACATTTGTTGGCACAATTTGCTCAAAGCTCATGCGGTATATTATGATCTTTCCCACCATTTTTTTGTGGGGAGAAAGATATGGGGCTGCACAATCTATCACAACTCGTAGGGCTAATAGCGGAACTCACACAATACAATAGAAACTTTCCAAGAAGTAGATGAACTAAGAATAAGCTACCACAATATATGCAAGATCTCACAAGAACACAATAATATGCCGAGATAACTAATACTTATTATTCTTCAAGAAATACAAAGATTACAAACAGATTACAATCTCAATCTCTTCTCCTCACATTAGAAATACTCGTCACAATCCCCTCTTTAAATTGAACAATGATAACGGCTCACCAATTCTCTTCTCTCTTCTCTTGAGATAGATACAACCCTAGAGTCTACAGTCACTAAGATAAACACAAATATAGCTTATTGGGCCTTAAACTCGTCAGCCCAAATAACACACAACGCTGATGTCGGTCGATCACACTTTGGGTCGGTCGACTGCACGGTTGACCGTTCCCTTCTCTGTTGAACCCTGTGTTGTGCGGAATACGAATGGACCACCAATCAAAGAGAGAAATAGCGAAAGAAAAACAGAAAACAAACAAACACAAGGACACAAAGATTTAATGTGGTTCGGCAAAACAAGTGCCTACATCCACGGGGCGGTTGGGGTTTCTTCTTCAAATAATCACCAATGGGTGAAACAAACCCTTACAGAGATGACGGCTTCAAAATCCGAATAGAGGTGTGTTCTTTTACAAAACCCTAACGGGTGTATTTATAGGGAAACTACTGGGCCTTTCAAAATGGGCCTATTCTGGTCTACAAACCCGCCGACAGTCGACTGGTCTTTAGTTCTGGACAGTCGACTGATGCACATCTTCAGTCGACTGCTGCTGCTGTATCCTTAGCCTTTGAAACTTCTCTCTGGACAGTCGACTGGTTCCCATAGTCAGTCGACTGATGCACTGGAACTTTCGATTGCTGCAGATACGATGGATATAAACAAACTGAACCAGAATCAAGCCATTATCCTACAATCTCCACCTTGGCGAGATCTTCCAAGTAGCCCAAGCAATCTCCAAAAAATACTCCAAAACAAATGCTCATCACCAAATGTAACAAAACAAACTCCACCTTAGTATGATATTACATACTAACCAAACAAAACGAAGCACCATTCCAACTGCCCATTCCAAATCATCAAGCATGCAAAATATTAGCCAGGTTCATGCAATGCTTGAACTTGGCTGCCCCAACAATTTTGGTCAACATATCAGCAGGATTATCAGCTGTCCCAATCTTCACCAGAAGAATATCACCATCCTTTATCAAATTACGCACAAAATGATAACGGACATCAATATGTTTGGTCCTCGAATGATGAACTTGGTTCTTCGCTAAATGGATAGCACTCTGACTGTCACAGTGTACCTCCACCTTCTCCCGATAAATTCCCAAGCTCTTCAAAAGTCCATGAATCCAAATAGCTTCCTTCATGGCCTCAGCAACTGCCATGTATTCAGCCTCAGTAGTAGACAACGCTACAGTGGACTGCAAATTGGACCTCCAACTTATAGGTGCCCTAGCCATAGTAAACAAATAGCCTGTAGTAGACCGCCTCTTATCTAGATCACCTGCATAGTCAGAATCAACATAACCCACCAATAACCTGCTAATATTGTCATCCCTTTCAAACTTCAAACCCACATCTGTGGTGCCACTTATGTACCTTAAAATCCATTTTGCCGCTTGCCAATGCTCTCTGCCTGGATCATGCATATATCGACTAACCATACTCACCGCCTGAGAGATGTCTGGTCGAGTACAAACCATGGCATACATCAAACTGCCAACCACACTAGTGTAAGGTACATTAGCCATATACTGTCTCTCTTCATCTGTACTTGGTGACTGAGAAGCACTAATTCTGAAATGAGTAGCTAAGGGTGTACTGACTGGTTTAGTTTTCTCATCTATACCAAACCGTTTCAGCACCTTCAAAAGATATTGCTTCTGTGTCAAACTCACTATGCCCTTTGCTCTGTTTCTAGCTATCTCCATCCCAAGTATTTTCTTGGCTTCACCAAGATCCTTCATCTCGAATTCAGAACTCAGCTGATTCTTCAAATTTTGAATCTCCTTAGCATTTTTAGAGGCAATCAACATGTCATCCACATATAATAACAGATATATGAAAGAGCTATCCTGCAATTTTCTGAAATAGACACAATGATCATACTCACTTCTGGAATATCCCTGCACTTTCATAAACTGATCAAACCTCAAATACCACTGCCTTGGAGATTGCTTCAACCCATAGAGAGACTTCTTCAACTTGCAAACAGAACTTTCCTTCCCAGCAATCTTATACCCATCTGGCTGCAACATATAAATTTCTTCATCTAGGTCCCCATGTAAGAATGCAGTCTTCACATCCATCTGTGTCAATTCAAGATCAAACTTTGCTATCAATGCCAACAAAATCCGAATAGAAGGATGCTTCACAACCGGAGAGAACACTTCATTATAGTCAATTCCTTCCTTTTGAGCATACCCCTTTGCAACTAGTCTAGCCTTGAACCGAACACTGCCTTTTGGACCTTCTTTCTTCGTATACACCCACTTGCAACCAATGGCTTTCTTCCCCTTTGGCAATTGCACTAGATCCCAAGTCTTGTTCTTATGAAGAGAATTCATCTCTTCATCCATAGCAACTTTCCAATCTGCATTTTCAGAACTTCTAGTAGCTTCTTTGAAGTTGGAGGGAACTTCATCATCAACAATGGGAAGAGCAAATGCAACTGTTTCTGTAAAGCGAGATGGTCGTTTGATATCTCTTCTTTTCCTTCTTGCTGCAATTGATTCTTCCTACTGGGGAGGGTCTTGGATAGGAACTTCTTCCTCATCCTCAGTATCAACCACATCATCTTCATTTTGGGCAGGAGTAGAATTTTCAACTGAACGCTTTTCTAACTCCACCTGTTGGAGAACTCTCGCACCAGTCGACTGAGAGCACCTACCAGTCGACTGTCCCGAGCTAATCTTCTGCTTCTCTTGATCAGGATCACCAGTCGACTGCATATGAGGACCAGTCGACTATCCCGAGCTGATCATGCTAGTCTCATCAAAGGTAACATCCCTGCTGATTACTAACTTTTTCTGTTCTGGACACCACAACCTGTAACCTTTGACACCAGTACTGAAACCGACAAATATAGCCTTTTTGGCTCTTGCGTCAAGTTTAGTTTCAGTTACATGAAAATAAGCAGGACAACCAAATATATGCAAAAAACTATAATCAGATGCAGGTTTACCACTCCATACTTCAATAGGTGTTTTGCCTTCAAGTGCTGCTGATGGTAAACGGTTGACAATGTGGCTTGCATATATAACAGCTTCTGCCCAAAATGTCTTCTTCAATCCAGACTGTGCTAGCATACATCTCACCTTCTCAAGTAAGGTTCTGTTCATCCTTTCTGCAACCCCATTTTGCTGTGGAGTCTTCCTAACTGTGAAGTGCCTCTGGATCCCTTCATCTTCACACAATTTCAGAAACGGATCGTTCTTGTATTCTCCTCCATTATCTGACCTCAGAACCTTAATCTTCCTTCCAGTCTGGTTTTCAACTTTCTTCTTCCAACTTGTGAACAATGTCAAAACTTCATCTTTGTGTTTCATGGTATATACCCAAACTCGTCTGGAGTAGTCATCAACAAATGTAACAAACCAGTGTCTACCACTCATAGAAGGTGTCTGAGTAGGGCCCCAAACATCTGTGTGCACATAATCGAGGATACCCTTTGTCTGATGTACAGCTGTACAAAATTTCACCCTAGTTTGCTTACCTAACACACAATGTTCACAAAATTTCAACTTGCAACCTTTAGCATCTTTAAGCAACCCTTGCTTCACAAGCCCCTGCAAGGCCTTTTCTCCTGCATGCCCGAGTCGCATATGCCACAACCTAGTAGAGTCGGGAATAACCTGTTTAGGCTTTTCAGTTACACTGGCAGCCTGACCCAAATATGTTTTTCCCTGCAAGAAAAACAAGTTCCTTTTCCTTTTCCCTTTCATCACCACAAGTGCTCCGTTAGTTACCTTCAGAATGCCACCTTCACTAGCAAATTTCAATCCACTGGCCTCCAAAACACCAAGTGAAATCAAATTCTTTTTCAAATCTGGAACATACCATACATCTGAAAGCTCCCTAATAAGACCATCGTGCATTAGCAATTCAATCTTCCCGATTCCTACCTTCTTACAAGGTGCATCATTTTCCATCAAAACTACCCCACCATCCATATACTCTAAAGAAGTAAACCACTCCTTTCTCCAAGACATATGATAGGAGGCTGCTGTATCAAGAAACCATACTTCTTGATAAAGTGAGGGACTAGTTGCAAGTGCATAAGAAAAATCATCGTCACTATCTACATTATCAACAATCACATTTGCAGTCGAATTTCCCTTATTTCGTAGCTTAGGACAATCCTTTTTCCAATGCCCCCTTTCATGACAGAAAGCACATTCATCTCTAGCTGGTATCTTTCTGTCCTTTGAAACTCCTCTCGATTTGGAACGAGATTTGTTTCCTTTATTCCCAGATTTGGTCTCAGATCTGCCCCTTACAATCAATGCTTCAGAAGTTTCTCTATCAACCATTTTATCCCTTCTCCTAGTTTCATTATTCAACAGAGCATTTGCAACATCTTCATATTTAACAGTATCTTTTCCATATATTAAAGTTGTTGCTAAATGATCATAACATTCGGGTAATGAATTCAACAGAATTAGGGCTTTATCTTCATCTTTAATTTGCTCATCTAAATTTAACAAATCAGCCAATAATTTATTAAATGATTCAACATGAGCGTTCATAGACATACCTTCAGTATAGGTGAAGCGAAAAAGTCTCTTCTTCAAATACAGCCGATTCTCCAAACTTTTCCTCATGTATTTGTCTTCGAGTTTCTTCCACAACACCGCAGCCATGGTATCCCTCATCAAATCATACTTCTGAGCCTTCGCAATAAAGAGCCGAATAGTCCCACACACAACTCGGTTCAACTTCTTCCAATCTACATCGGACATATTCTTTGGTTTTTCTTCCTCCAAAGCAACATCTTGTTCTTGTTGAACCAGAACATCCAACACCTCACACTGCCACATCCCAAAATTGTTTGTTCCATCAAATTTTTCAACTTCAAATTTTGCGTTGTGAATCGTTGTTCTGGACGAACTTGATCCCACAACATCCTTGGTTGCATCTGCTTCACTCGCCATCTCCCTCTAGGTCGAACCGATAGCTCTGATACCACTTGTTGTGCGGAATACGAATGGACCACCAATCAAAGAGAGAAATAGCGAAAGAAAAACAGAAAACAAACAAACACAAGGACACAAAGATTTAATGTGGTTCGGCAAAACAAGTGCCTACATCCACGGGGCGGTTGGGGTTTCTTCTTCAAATAATCACCAATGGGTGAAACAAACCCTTACAGAGATGACGGCTTCAAAATCTGAATAGAGGTGTGTTCTTTTACAAAACCCTAACGGGTGTATTTATAGGGAAACTACTGGGCCTTTCAAAATGGGCCTATTCTGGTCTACAAACCCGCCGACAGTCGACTGGTCATCTTACCAGTCGACTGGTCTTTAGTTCTGGACAGTCGACTGATGCACATCTTCAGTCGACTGCTGCTGCTGTATCCTTAGCCTTTGAAACTTCTCTCTGGACAGTCGACTGGTTCCCATAGTCAGTCGACTGATGCACTGGAACTTTCGATTGCTGCAGATACGATGGATATAAACAAACTGAACCAGAATCGAGCCATTATCCTACACCCTGTACACTCGAAGAACTCCTTTCAGTCAGAACTAGGGCTTCATTCTTATAGTTTCAAGTATATAATTTTCTTTGTCTTTTCCTCTTCTTCTCTAATTTCAAGTACTCGGTACCTACGTGTATTTGAGGCTACAGTATATTTGAGGCCACAATCCTAACCGGGGATTGTTTGGTACACGACAATCTGCAAGGAAAATTATAATTTCCTTACAATTTACCTTGATTGGTATAACGTAGGTATAGATTTGGACGTTGGGTTACCATGGGGATGATTGAAAGATATACTCTTGGTTGAGGGAAACTTCATTCAATCCTATCTTTTGATCGTTAGAATCCTGGACTCTCCTCAATATCAGCTACCAAAAGACTAATATGGCCCATCTGAAATAACATAATTAATCCCCTTTTGATTCTTAACTTAGAAAAAAGAAAAACACTGTGTATTCCACTTATTCCACGTATTCCACTGTATGCCTAAACACAATAATAATGCATAATAACTGGGTTTCTTTCTCTCACTCTCAGCGTGTTTTCTTTTGCCTAAGCACAATAATACATAGTTGCTGGAAATCTAAATTCATCCCATCACATTCCCACGGATCCTGCATTTCTGTGAATATATATATTTTTTTTATCGTTAAACGGTGGGTTGAACCTCCCGCGTTTTATTAAAAAAAAATTAACAAAACATACAACCAAAAATAAGGCTTATGAAGTTCAAATCTCAACATGTTGGGTCCTGAAACTCATACACCCCAACCAACAAACAAAAATACAATGAAATCTAATCCTACGGATCGGCTGACCTCGTTCAAGTCAATTTCTCATGCCAATTTGAGCTCATTCTCTCTCTCAGTCCCTTGCTTGTACACTGCTTATCCGCTCTGTCGCTCGCACGAACACCTCCGTCGCCCCCATCAGTGACTCATACGTCAACTTCAAGCACCATATGAGAGACCGCAGACACTCCACCAATCTGACAACTCCCTGTACAGATTGATTCCTGGTTCTCATCCCCTCGCTTGACCCTCGTTGACTCTCACTGACACCTCGCAACGAAGGATGTCATCTCCCCTGACTGCTCGCACGGACACCTCTGTCGCCTCCATTAATGACTCACGCGTCAACTTCAAGCACCATATGAGAGACCGCATGCACTCCACCAATCTGACAACTCCATGTACAGATTGAATCCTGGTTCTCATCCCCTCGCTTGACCCTCGTTGACTCTCACCAGCCCCTCGCAACGAAGGTTGTCCACTCCCCTGACTGCTGAACAAATGTCACCACCCCCTCCAAGCCCCCTGACATGAGAGTGACCTTAGACACCCCTCACTTTGACCTGAATAGGACAAAGTAGAGCACAAACTATAAAATTGTCGGACTACCGTCGTCCCACCAACTAGAATACATTTTCTTGCTAATTTTAAATTGATTGTAATTTGGATATTTAGGGAGAATTTCTGCAAAAAAGAAATTTGCAGAAATGTTGGGTGTCGAAAAAGAAATATAACTAAACAAGAATTACGAAAGTCTACAGTTGAAGAGGTATTAACGTTAGAGGCTTTTGAACAAATTAAACACATGGTTTAACCAGCTTTCTTGACAAGTGACAATTGTAATTACAACTTGCAACCAAGCAAATAAACCAACCGAAAATGTCACCGACTTAGAAAAGTAGGTTGAATATAGTTTTTTCTCCTCATCTGATATCGTGACATAAATGGGTGGTTTGTTTGACAGTAAAATTAATGTTGGAAATGATTTCTGAAAAAAGAATATTGCTCATAGCTTTGTTTGGGAGTAAAATGGGCCAAATTTGATTTATGTGAAGGAACACTGTATCACTTTTTGGCTACTTTTTTTCAGCCAAAAGGTGAGAAAAAAAAGAAGTGGAACACTATTCACTTCTTTTTAATTGATTTATCTCTCATCTCTCTTCTCATTCATTTTCTTTTTAGAGTATAGCCACCATGTTTAATTAAAAAGGGTTTAACAAAATAAACCCAGAGTACTGGGCTCAAGTACCAGAACTACTAAATATGAAATAAACATAAAGCCTCCAACAAATCTCTGGAGAGTGGGACCTATCTAAAAAAACATATCAATGAAGTAGCGACATAGAGAGTACAAACAAAGATCGGGGATCCCAAGTACGCGTATTTTGTAAAATTGTGTATAATATCTTACTTAAATAACTTGAATATTTTAGATATTAGTTTATGAAATATAAATATTTGAGAATGACTCATATGCATATTTAATATTCTATTTTGTAAACTTAAGAACTTAAAAGTAATTGAGTTGGTGACTTCTAAGAAATTGTTATCATGAAAATTGGCTTTAATGAAATTATCCATTTTTTGTTTATCATGCATGATTCTTGTTGGTTAGTGACATATGGGAGGTTTAGGGAATTTGATTAAATGATGTAGGAAGAGGTTTAGGGGAGGTGATTAAATAATGTAGGAGGAGGTGGTTAAATGATGTAAGAATATTTGATTAAATGAAGAATAAAAGAATAACTTGTGAGTGTTTGTATATAAAATTCAAGAATTCCTTACTTCATTCACCCTCATTCATCTTTTTTCTTCCACCTAAACTGAAGATCTTTGGAGCTTCAGTTTTCATAAGGTTAAATTTATCGATTTTGGTATTGGAATGCTTCGTGGAGCTTAGAAGCCATCGAATTCAGAATATAAGTGGGTAACAACTTTACTACTTGAATTTCAATTTTATTGTAAGGTGTATGCATGTTAGAGAAACTATATATGTTGTACTGGATGAGTACTCATGCTTAGATTGATTGTAAATTAACTATGTGAAATTATGGTAAGATTAACTTGGAAACGTATTACAGTTTCTGTGCTGAATTATGAACTTGCTTCCAAAAATGATTTCTCTTTAATTAGATGAAATATAAAGCTGAAATTTTTATATGTATATCTCATATATGTCTATAACATCTCCTCAAATTTTCATGATTTTTGGATGTCATTTGGTATTTTAAATAAATTCGAACTCATTCATGTTTAAGAACGAAAACATGATATATTCTATAGTTCTGTCATGAATATTATGCTTACTTTCAAAAATCATTTCTTTCCAAATATCTAAAATGTGAAGCTGAAATTATTATTTGTGAATCTAATATATGTCTATAATATGTTTACAAAATTTCATGAGGTTTGGATATTGTTTAGTATTTTAAACAAATTCGATTTTAGGACTGGTTGACAGTTTTTCCTTGGTTTTAGAAATTTGTATACCTTCTGGTTTTTAACCATTTTAACCACTTATATATAGTATTTTGAAGAAACTCAATATGTAACCCCTATTTTCCATTTTCTGTATTTTGGATATATTTTTTTTTGTGTGGGTATTTATTCATCTTGCATCTCTTTTTGGACCGTGTTTTGGATCTTTATTTTCTATATATCCATTTATTTGATTTTTGTCATCTTCTTACCTGAGTTCTTGATTCTATTGTCTCCTACTATTTCATCTCTGGTTGATCGAGCTTGTATTTTTTTTATCCTCACTATTTAATTTGTTCATGCCCTATTTTGCTTATTCATTTTGTTTCCACCTCTTTATTGGATCTATTATTTTATTTTTTTCCCAACTCTATATACTCTTGGATCCATTACTCCTATGCATCAAAACCCTATAACCCATTTTAAGTTCTTATTGGATCTTTAAAAAACCCATTACCCGTTAATACTCTAATTCCCTGTATACCTAATACCCACTTGCTAACACCCCAAACCCATACCCTGCATACCCGAAACCCTTTATACACCCCCCTAACCCTAATACCTGTATATAAATAACCCATGTATATGCTTCCTATGTAAGCCTAACCCTAGCCGTTTGCCATCCCCTACCTTCTCTCTCGACCTCTCTGCCTCACCCCGACGCCGCCCTACACCGGTGCCAGCCTTCTCTCCCTGTCTCCCTGCATCGACCACAGCACAACAGCCGGTGCCTCTCCTCGACAGCAGCAACCTGAGCGACGCCAACACCCCCTCAGCGCCGCCCTACCCTTGCCCTGTCGAACCCCGACAGCAGCACCAGCAACTCGTGTGCCACCACCTGTCCGCCGGTCTCCCTGGCCACCATTGTCTTCTCATCTAGCCCCCACTGCCTTCCTTGTGTGCGGGTGTCGGCTTGTGTGTGTGTGCGTGTGATCTCGAGATTTGGTTCGTGGTTCGCGTGTTTCACTCATTGTTCGTTGAGTTCGTGCCCGAAAATCCGTTCCCATTATTCTCTTTACATCATCGTTTTCTTCGTCGACTATAAGGCAAGTAACTTGTATTAATTTTTGTTGCAAATACAAGTACTAAATATTGCATATAGTGTAGTGTTCTAGAGACAATTCTTGTGCAAAACCCCTGTTATATCTTGTCTCTATGTGTTGATTCGCCCGTAGTTATCTCATTACACACACGACATAAATTTAAGATTAGAGATAATCAATTGTTGTATACATGCATGTGTTCGTGATTATGAGGTGTTGTATGATCTTGTATGTTTGATGGGTTCGATGTAGTATAACTCGTAGCAGACTCATTAAATATCCTATACCATGTTTCTTGGACATCTAGTATACCCTATTTCATGTTTTGTTATGATTTGGATGTGTTTCATATGATCTAGTTGATTTTATGCATGAAGAATAATTATGTCCTTGTTGTTATCCCGGTTTTTATCAGTATTTTAGACCCTATTAAGGTCAGTATATGAAAATTATTTGTGATATGAATTATAGAGAATTCTGTCTACTTTCTAGATTTTCTGATAGATCTCAGTTTCAATTTATAAGTTGCAAGTTATGACTATTTTACTACAGATGTGTTTAAAATTCCAGATTCAGTTTTATACGAATTCTGGAGGATAATTTATTTTTCTACTGATGTTAAAGATAATATTTTGATCCAATATTTTACTGAGTACAACTAGACTTTATTGGGATTAACCCCTAATTTTTTTGGATTTAATTGATAACTTGTATACACTATTCTATACTTGCAAACAACTACTATACATGCAGAATTTTCATACTGTTCAGTAATGAAACATAAATTCGACCTGATTCTATTTGCTGTTTATAAACTTTATGAATATGAATTTTAGCCTACTATATCTGTTTTATCACCCTTTTTACGGATCTGGATTTCGATTTATATTTTGTAAGATATTACTGTTTTAGTACTGCTGTATTTATGATTTCAGATTTACAAATTTTCTGTATCTTGCTGCTTTCTGATTTTTCTTGACTATTCTATTTATGTTAGAAAATTATGAAACTTTATTTTCTGTTACTAAACATATTAGGGAATACTCCAGATTTTTCTTGGATTTAATCAGTAAGTTTTTATGCTATTTTCCTATTTATGAATACAAACTTCTAATTTCTGGCTAAACACATTTTCTAGATACGAGCCTATTTTGAGTCCTGTTGTTGTGAAACACCATATGACTTATATATAATTGCTGAATTCGGACGAGAGTCTATTTTCCAGATTTTCTGACGGATCTAGGTTTGCACGTTTTTAACAACGGGAATTCCAGATTTAGTGCAGTACTGTCTTGCTATCCTGAACTAGAATTTTCGTTGTTATACCCTTTTATGTGTTGTCTATCACTTGTACATGGTTATCTTTCAATCTGAACATGTTATCTATTTATACCATTTTATTCTTTCCTTGTTTTGTGACACATACAAGCTTGTCTGATAATAATAACAAAATAACCAAGTCGGAGTTAAGGGAAAGATCTAGTGGATAATATAGAAATGTGTACTTGGAAGGAGCCCGTGTTTCCCACAGGATTATCTGTTATCTGTTACGTATTCATGACTACATGATACAAGACTCTGTTTGTCTGATTACCTGACTACACACTTTCCTATAGGAAGGTGTACTCAGAAGAGAACCCGTAGGTTCTATCTATCTGTCTAGATCTGCATCTGATATCTGTCTGTTTGATACCTGAGTATACGGCCTTATACAGTCCACTACGAAATCTAAACGAAACTGTTTGAATGTCGCAACCATATGGTAAAAACCTGGGCCACATGAAGTGCTACCTAGATAGAAATAAATACAAAACTTGACATAATCTGACATCTGTTACCTGTTTACCTGTCTGCATGACACTTGACATCTGTTACATATCACCTGTACCTGTCAGCACACCATGTTACTTGATTCTGTTTTTCTGATTCATGTTAGACATTCTGTTTTACTCTGTCATATCTATTCCATGCTATGTTGTTTGTGCTGTTATTTTATATATCTGTTTGTCTTTCCTGTACTTGTGCCTGGATTACAAGCGACCCGTAACTTGCATTGACGGGCATTTTGTTTTCTTTTTCCTCTTCCTGCAATTGATTAAATTGCAGATTTTGGAGATCAGTTTCCCGATGGAGTAGGTGATCTGAGATTTTAGATGCTGGAGTTCTTGCTATTATTATTATTTCATGTTGCTTATTTTGAATAAATATATCTGTTACTTGGATTATTTGTATTTGGGTAATGTGACCCAGAATTTTTGACTTGTTCAAATCTGGTTTAATTGAGATTATTAAATTTTGTTTCAAGTGAATTCTGTTGGTATATTGATTTATTTATGCATGCGTGGTTGACTTCTCTTGCTTCCTACTCTGATTATTCCTGTGAAATGTTGTAAAGATCCTGACAGCTTATGGATGATGAAAATCATTCGCTGGACTTAGTCACATATCCGTATTCCGTATTCATTTTTGGGAAGCGGGGCGTAACACAATATAAATAATTTGAATTAGATTCCTTAATCTTCCTTTGCTGTCTAAGAAATCATATTTCTATGAAGTGTGTGATTTTCGGTGATTTTTATAAGTAGCAAGAGCTGCAGTTTTCTGGAATATGAACATATTGTTTTGCATATGAATTTAGACTAAATAATTATGGTTAAGTTTAGATGTTCTTAACTACAATATTGTAGTATACTCATTTAGGTTTCATATGAAACTAAGAAATTTAGTTTTCTGATAAGTATTGGAATTGATATGATTTTTGCAGGACTACTATGTTGTTGTCTAAATACAGAGTTGAATATTCAAACTGTGGAGTCTATATATGGGACTGAGGATACACCCAGTAAATCCACATATGTGGGCTAGGGGTAGGCCGGTAAGGTCCATGAATCCGAAAGAATGATTTTGTCAAATCCAAGGGAATAATTGTTACTTAAGCGATGCCCGAGTCTGGCAAGAGTTAGAGAACTCCGAGGGAGGAGTGTAATAAGGTCGGTATGACCAAGATTCCAGTTTGTATGAAATATAAGTCCGGAATAGGGATCGTTAAGAGTAGTTTATATTTTGCATCATTTAGACTATAATATTGCATTAGTTGTATTAGGATTTTGCATTAGAAGAATTTATGACTTAAACAACGACGAACATGACCGGTGAAGAGCTGAGATTCCTATGAAAGTTTGGGACTGAGAATACGCCCGGTAAATTCACGATGTGTGGGCTAGGGGTAGGCCGGGAAGGTTCGTAGTTACGGGAGATCAACTTACTAGGGTTCGTGACTGAGGATACGCCCAGTAAATCCACGATGTGTGAACTAGGGGTAGGCCAGTAAGGTCCAATATCCAAGGGGCGAAACTTACACATGATTACGCGTTGAAGTAAAAATTATTAGGTTTAGGCATTGCATAGTAAGGGTTTGAACACTATAATGAGAAGAAACGCTAGTAGCTTGTATTCAAAAATTATGTTGTATGAGCGGCATATCGTTCCAAACAAGCGTGCATTAGAAAATCATACTGGAATTGTATGTTAGCATAGTATATGTTTGACACTTTAGTAAATTAGTTCTACACTCACTCATATGATATTGTATAATTGACTATTTTTCATTTACATTTAACATATACATTGATCCAAGTTTTTCTTCTATTATGCTGGGTTTTTTGGAGTTAGTTGAAGTTGTTGGGATTTTTAAAGTTGGCCTCACAAGCTGACGATCCCACAGATTGTGGGTTTGCAAGTAAGGATGCCTGAGGTGTTAGCATAGAAGTGTGACATCCTGAGCCCGTCATCTTATCAATCCAAATGGTTTGGACTTGTAGTAAGATTTTCCTATTTTTCTTTATTATATTATGTTTATGTACTCAATTGAAGTAAAAGATTCTGGGTGTGTTATGAATTTTTCAGTATATTAAATTTGGGGCGTTACACTTGCAACACAACCCTGGAGGGTGGGTACCAGTTCTCTGATCAATCGAGAGTATGGCCGATTACGAACTTCTCATCGTCGTACTCTTCTACTCGTAATGTTCTGGCGTTCATCCCATTTGGTCCCGACTGTAACACCCCGCAAAATTGAGTTACGACAATTTTGCTCACGGATGCTACGCACATTTATTTTGTACCGTTACGGGTAATATCCGTAACGTATTTTAATATAAATATTCTCTATGTGTTTTGTATTTCGATTCCTATATATATTTTTCATTCTCTCGAATTTGATTATGTATTTGAATTTAAATTTTAACTCAAATATTAATATTCCATTTTACGTACGTTGCACATGTTTTCAATGCATGTGTCGACTACGTATATTTTACTGGTATGTGAAATATTCGTAACATTATCAATACAAATATTTTTCGTATGTTATATTTCAATTATCTATAGATATTTTTCCGTTGCTCAAAACTATTTCGTCTTTGAATATTTATCGATACGTGCGATGCACGTATTTGTTGTATTTTCTTTCAAAATAAAATTTGTGAAGTATGTACGTTTATTTTTATTTGTGCATGAAAATCCTTATTATTAATTTAAACTAGTATTATTAAATCTTAAACAATATATGCTATTTTTTTTTGTTAAATAAAATTTCAAGTTTTGCTGTGCAGTGTTTGTGGTGTGCATTGTTTCGGTGTGCATTGTTTGTGCACACACAATCTTTTAAAACCTGTGCATCTCACACACATGTGGCAGGCCAAATTCCTGGGAGGGAATGAAATTTTTCTTCAATGAGTCAAAGTGGAAATAATGTAGTGGATAATAATAATGGGTAGTCATATTGGAGTCATGGGTAGTATGGAGATAAATCATGCCCCACTCTCTTTTTTTTATTTAAAACCCCTCCCGGCCGAAGCTTAAAAAGAAAAAGAAATAATAATAAAAGAAGAAAATTTCATCCTTCATGCTGTAGTCGTTTTGGAGTTTTCATCTTCGGAACTTTGCCGTTCCCTTTTTCTTGGAGCTTGGATTTTGAGGGAAGGCTTGGAGATTATTTATAGGAGTTCTAATTGCTAGGGATTCTTCAAAATATATGGGTGTTCTTGTTATCTTCTAATTTAGTAGAATTTATGCATGCTTAATATTTTTACATAAGTAATTGCTATTCTAGTTGGTATGTTAGATGTAGGAATTTTCTAGAATGTAGATTGTACATTATTAATATAATTATTGTGTGATTTTGTGTAGATGCGTTTATGTTCCAATTTAATTACAAAATGTTTATGTTAGTTCGAAGGAGTGGGGGAGTAGAAACTAGAGTGGTATATGAATGGAAATTTTTGATTTTCAAATTGATACATGTTAGATTGATTATGTAGGGGTCAAATTTAAAATATTGTGGATGAATGAGACTTTAATAATTCTATTATAGTGAAACTTTATGAAAAGAGACTCATTGATATTAATTATATGTAATATAATAATGTAGATTTTTCCAACATATAATTTGATGATAACAATAGTTTATGCAATTCAAAATTTTGAAAGTATTCAAAAAAATTTACGATTTTGGGGGGTTAAAACTTCATTATGTTGTCAAAAATAATTTCTTATAAGTTTAATTCGTGCTAATACTCAGATTATTGAGGAGAGTGAAATCTGGAAGTGATTAGGATTATTAATGCATAAGCAATTAGAATTCGAAATTGTATTAAAAGAAGTTTGAAACAGAGAATTAAAACAAAATGATTCTAACCTATATATAATTAGAAAAGCACATGGGCTTTGTGGTTAGCGCATGGTGTGTGTGGCGCTTGGGGTTAGACTCGGGTTCGAAGCCTAGTGTGCTCTGCCATTTTCAAAGTGTTTTTGAAATTTATGAAATGTAGTAGATTAAAGATAAAACAAATTTAAGGACAGTTGTATCACCAATTGTGAGTTGGCACAGTAGTTGGGCTTGCGGTTAAGTGGCTGGTGGTTGCGGGTTTGAGTCCGGGTATCCTCCTTTGGGTTTTATTTTTTATTTATTATGATTTCCAAGTTCTAAAAATTGGAAACTTCATAGAAAAATTATAGAACATTATTAAAACACTTGGGAATTATTTCATATTATTTTAAAAGATATTTTGAGAATTTAATTATTCATGTATTAGATGAATTTTTTAGTTCAAGTTTAAAGGAAGTGTATATGATCAAAGATTTCAAGAGTTGGTTGATAATAAAATCAAACACATAATTGGGAGATTAAAATCGAGAATCTCTAGTGGTTAATCAAAATATTGAGAATTCTTAAAGTGAATAGTTGGTTGGTTAGCCAAGAAATGGTTACAAGATTTTGATTGATAAATTGTTATTGAATGTTGCAATGAGAAGTTGAATACTTTATAGATTATAAATATGAGGAAAGTGGATAAAGAGAAATGATGGTTCAAGTTTAAAGGAAAGTATATATGATCAAAGATTTCAAGAGTTGGTTGATAATAAAATCAAACACATAATTGGGAGATTAAAAGCGAGAATCTATAGTGGTTAATCAAAATATTGAGAATTCTTAAAGTGAATAGTTGGTTGGTTAGCCAAGAAATGGTTACAAGATTTTGATTGATAAATTATTATCGAATGTTGCTATGGAAATTTGAATACTTCATGGATTATAAATATGAGGAAAGTGGATAAAGAGAAATGATGGTTAATGAGTAAAATGATTATGATGAGATTGGATATAACCTATTTGATCTCTAATGAGACAGTTATTGAAATCTAGAGGCTAGGCGAGACCCTAGTAACCGATATTTTGTGAATAATGAAAATTTGATGAGTAACCAGTGTGGGTTAACTCTCTCTTTGAGAAGTAGCCAGTGTGGGCTAACTTTCTCTAGTGTTGATATAAGTCCGGTAGGATAAGCTAGCTCTAGGTTGTGATGATTTTTAATTAAAATTTAAGGACAAGCACTAAGAAGAGATGTGATGAAATATGGGCAAACGTGAGTATTATGGCCTTGATAGCGTGGTGGGAGGTTATCTCCAGAATTATCGGGGTTGCAGCTCGCGGTGGGCGATATTACTTCAGAATTATCAGGATCGAGACGACACTCATGGGGTATTTGTGTGATGAGGTGCCTATGACAACGCAATGTGGGTTTCGTCTCCAGAATTATCAGAGTGTGAGGCGTGATGGCCTAAAATCACTCGCGGTGGGAGAACGACTCTCAAGAATTATCAGGGTCATAGCTCGCGGTGTGGATTTTCGCCTCCAAAATTATCGGGGTTACGACTCACGGTGGGAGAGCAAATTCTCAAGAATTATCGGGGTGGTACTAGATACTCATAGGATATCTAAACCTTACATTAGTAACCGTAGTAGTATTTGTCTGGCGCGGGATGTAAACCCTATAATGAGAAGTACGTTAAGGGCTTGCTTTCGGACCTATGTAGTATGGGATGCATAGAATCCGAATAAGTATGCATTAGTGTCATTGTAGTGTAATGTCTACATTAGGCATTAAGTCATATCATACACTGACATATTTAGGATAGTTACATTTTCTCTTTCTGCATTCAAGTTTGTAATTGCTAAGTTAATGAGATCGCTGTATTATAGCATTGCGTCAGTTGTATGCAACTGACGTGCCCACAGTTTTCTGGTTGCAGGATTGGACTTGGCATGAGCTTGAAGTCACTATGATGAGTTGATTACAAGATTGAAGGATTTTCATTGTTGTAGATCATATTGTATTCGTTTAATTTTCGCTGTGTTGATGTAAAGAACATATTATAAATAAAAGTTTTAAATTCCTTATAAATTTGTACGAAGTTGAAGTAAAAGATCCTGTATTTGCTATGAAATACTTGTGTTTGAAATTCGGGGCGTTACACCGACTCTGCAGCTGTAGCCCGAAATAAAATAAAATGCATGATATGAGTTAGATTACCAGAAATACTATTACAAGTCCCACGAAAGTAAAAGTTATTTTGTCTAGCCGTAAAACCCAGGTCGTTGCGACGATGACGATATACCAAGCTTTTTTCATGTCTTTTCTTTCTGATACAAACATGGGGCCTACCCACAACTCCTCATATGATTGGGGATATGCCGTTGTGTCGAGGGCTCTAAGGACCTCGGATAACACCGATCTGCTCCTATGACAATCTAGAAAAAGGTGGTTTCTTGTCACCCGGTCAGCACTGTAAAAGCCATAGTTGGTCCCAACATGTGGTAATATCTTTACTAGATTTTCTCTAGTTAAAATAGCATTGTTTAGGACTAACCACAAGAATATTATGACTTACAAGGGGGCCTTTGCCTTCCAAAGAATCGAAGACCAACTCGTTCTACAGCTTTTAAAATGAATGTGGTTATAAAGGGAGAGGGCCGTGAAGGATCTCGACTTTTCCAACCCCTGTTGTCCGATCTGGGCCTTGTGAGCACCTCACTCCTAACTATGTAATGTACTCTTACAGTGTTACTAATCTCGTTTGAGATTCCTGTGCTAGGCAGGGTCTCCACGATCCCTTTTTTCCAAGTCTTGGCCACTGAAATGTGAGGTTGAGTGGCTTTCTCATAAAGTCCGGGAACAGGTTGCGTAAGGCATGAACTCCACACCATTTGTCCCACAAGAATTTAGTCGTTAGATCATTACCTATGAAAGATGTTACTCCACTACAAAATGTGTCAGGGACTTTTGAGACGCTTCTTCAAAACCACGAGACCCTGGGGCCCACCTTGAAAACTGATTACATTTTCCTTGTAAATAAGACTGGATGAAGTCATGCCAACCTTCACCGTTCGGGTGATATATTTTCCACCATCATATACCAAAGAGGGTAAGATTCTTAGGTCGATAGCACCCAACCCACCATGTATCTTCTTCATGCAGACATTCTCCCACCGGATTAGATGGTACCCTCATCTGTCTACATCAGCACCTCACCAAGGAATCTCTTTTGAACTCGGGTGATCCGCTGGATTACCCATTTTGGAAATTCAAAGAAGGACATGTAGTAGGTTGGGAGATTTGATAAGACCAAGTTGATGAGTGTTACTCTCCCACCATCCTGATAGTTAGGATTCAACTCTATCTACGATTGGTAACCAATCCGACTTCTTTAGTCTACCTGGACGAATTTGCAAACCCAAGTATTTTAGTGGGAACCTATCAAGTTGGAAATTCAAGGCAGATGTATGTACTTGTGCCTCCTCATCTGACATGATAATAGGATAAAGGCACTCTTATGATAGTTCACTCACGGTCCGGACAATGCTTCAAAGCAGTACATAGCTCCTTTGAAGGAAATGGTTTCCCCCAACTTTCTGTTCCCAAAGAGTAGGGTGTCATCGGCGTATTATAGGATTGTACAGCCCGGTCGGTTTCGACCACTAGCAACCAAAGAGATCCACCCTACTAGACTACAGTTATCTACCATGCATTTAAGGACATCAGTCACGATAGCAAATAGAAGGGGGATGTGGGGTCCCCCGCCTCAGACATCTTCTGCAAGAGAACAGAGACCTAGCCATACCATTAACCATGATAGATGTCCTACTCATTAGGCAGTGGCACATCCATATGATCCATCTAACCCAAAGCCTATGCTCCTAAGTTCCAACAACAGGCATCCCTAATTTACATAGGCGTAAGCTTTCTCGAATTCGAGTTTTAACAGATAGCTTCTACTATTCGAGATATGAAAATAGTGAATCGCTTCTTATGCAATAGCCACGCGGTCCAGAATACACTGACCTTTGATGAATCCGGACTATTCACAGTTGATCAAATTATCCTTCAGCTTTACTAACCTATTGGAAAGGATCTTGGTAATTATTTTGACTGAGCAGATGAGAAGACTGATGGATCGAAAGTCCCTAACCCTGTGGAAGTCTTCCTTTTTTGGTATAAGCACCACCTTCGCAAATTTGAGACGACCAAGTTTCAGTCTATGATTGTGAATTCCAACATGACTGCCATGACAACATCCTTGATTTCTTCCCGGAAGATATGGTAAAATTAGATGGAAAATCTGTATGGGCCTGGTGCTTTTTTGCTTCACATTTGTGAAATCACCTCTTTGACCTCCTCCGTGAATGAATTTTCCAATGCCATCAAATCTTGCCCCGTGCTTGGAGATCTGCTCTGCTAAAACTCCGTGCTTAGGGGAGCCCTAAACTCTGCCTTACAACCGAATAGGTTTTTGAAGTATGACTGGAAAGCTTGTTTAACTTGATGTTCCTCTTGGATCACTCCCGTTTCTGTCTAGATTGAGGGGATGAGGTTGGACCTTCGTCGTGCGCTAGCCATTATGTGGAAAAAGGTCCTCTTTGAGCCATAAAATTCTGGACCTTTGTTACCACTTGATCTCTTCAAGCTTATGCAATTGAGCTATTTCCTCCCTTAGATTTAATACATGATCACGTTCATCTTGTGTGAGGACTCTAGTCTCCTCCAGTCTTTCAAGTTCATCAATGCCCTCTAGAATGACTTCTTTCGCTCACCAGATTCTAGCAAACCAAATGCAATTCCATTTTTTGAGCTTAGTCCTAAGTCTGCAGACTTTTTTTTACACCAAGCTGCAGCCACTTCTATACCCCGTGGTGGGAGTGACCAACTTTCTATGACCAAGTGTTGAAAACCCTGAACTTCTAGTTGGCTTTCTCAAACCTGAATTATGGCTTTTTCCTAGGGTTGTGTTCGCCTGATGAAAGGACGATAGGCACATGGTCAGATGTTGTCTTTGGTAAGGATTTGACATAGGCAAGAGGGAATTTCACCTCCCAGTCCATCGAGACAAGGACTTTGTCAAGTTTAGTCATGATCAGATTAACTTGCATACTGGACCAACTGAAAAGTCTATCCGAAATTGGGATGTCAACAAGTTCCAGGTTCGTGATAACTCTGTTGAATTCTTCCCATTTCGAGTCGTTAGAACCCCTGCCACGATGCTCAAAAGCAAACCTAGTGATGTTGAAGTCGCCCCCACCCACCCACAGATCATGCCATCGTATTTGGATTGAGTGGAGTTCTATCCAGAACGTAGCTCTGGATGGTTGGTGGTTAGGGCCGTAAACCATAATTATTATTTGGGTCCAACTGTCAGTCCGTCATTAAAGCCTGAGTGATAAAGAGATTTCCCTTGAAACTCTTCAAGGCACGTAAATAGATTGTGCTTAAAACCAATGCCCCGACGGACAGGCGAATTCTCCATTTGGTGATCCTATACCCACCGAGTCTTTTGATTCTAGAAACATGCGAAAGCTTGGTCTCCTGAAGACCCACGATGTCTGCTTTGGAAGTGTTAATAATATTCCTAACCATCTCCCATTTTCCTCACCCTCCTATACCCCTCCACCGTAGGTCTTGGAAGCCTTAGATGCAACTGCAATCTCCAAGTAGTCATCCAAAGATTCCGTTTGGATCTTCTTGTGCACTGTCTGAAGCTTGAAGCCCCTTGTCTGCCGCTGCCCCTCAAAATTGGACTGAGAGTCAGAAAAAGTGGAAGGCACCACCTCTGGGGACAGAGAAAACTTAGAAGCTTGCTCCTTAGCCAATAATTATCTTCATCCATTTCCTCTTCAAAATTCGAACCCTTCTCCGTATACCGATAATCATCCTCTAATTTAAGACACTCATCTTCTTCCATTTGGGGGGGGGGGGGGGGGGGGGGGGGGGGGGGGGGGGGGGGGGGGGGGCTCCACTCTAGATCCCATCTTAGGCCTAAGAGCGGAATTGTTGCAAAAACATTATCATTCGGCACATCATGAGAAAAGATAATCAAATGGGATTCAAAAGGCCCACTGGAGATATCCCTTAACAACCCCTTCATGGACCCAAGCCCATACACCAACTCCATAACATTAACACATGCATCGCACGTAATAGCATTAGGCGGGATATGTGGCGTGTTTACAACCCGAGAACGTGAAGGGACATGTCTCGCCAATGGAACACTGACGCAAATGGCTCGGGTACGAGATTCGAAGAGCCAAAGGGGTAAGATGGTAAATTCCCCTCCTTGTCTCTATCTTCCTCTAACTTTAACTCATTTCCTCTTCATTTATGTTGGCTTTCTTCTTCTTTCCAAAACCAACCTCTGAGCTCTAAGCTTTGAGCTTCACCTCTGCCCTCCTTCAGATCCACTTTCCCACTCCAGCTTGAACCTTGCTTTTCCATAAGGTGGTTGCAGCCACCACTACTTTCTATCTCGCTTTTTCTTTAGAGCTTTTTTTCTTTATCCAGATCTTGATCTGGATTTGGAAACATTTGAGCGGAGGTATGTTGCTTTTGACTCGCTTTTTTCGCACCTTTTGGGCCCTTCGATTTTTTATCTGGGTGTGAGATCCTGGCCCTCCAAAGTCCTAAGGGGGTTTGTCTTCTTCGGTGATCTTCGGCAGTGCTCCTTTGCGGCCCAGACCAACTCTCTATGAATATATCATAAAGCAAGTAATTGATTATATTCGGTTACTTGGAGCTCTTGTACTTTCTCCAAGATATGTTTCTAAATATTTATACATTTCTTCTACCTCCACGTGTAGGGTTGATCTATAATAGTCTCCTATTAAGGTATATTTCCAAACATCTAATATATTAGACCAAGTTTTAAGATCATGTGCTGGTAAATTTAAAATTTGGGGTTTTGCTTTAGTTTGAAATTTAATAGCTTTTTCTAAGGGTTGCATTTGTCCTTTTGTCTTAAATTTATTTTCTGGTTATTGATATGAAGAGTATGGAATTCTGGGCATATCACCTCATGTATGATTTCTAGTACCAAATGCTACAGTTCTATGGAATGGTGATGTAGATGTTGTTGTACTAGTTTCTTCAGTGTTTGCTAATTCTTTTTTATAAGATATATCAGATACATGGGTAAATTGATCATCATTATTTCTTCTACTAGCTTTCCTATTCTATTTTTTTTTTCATTATCATAATACAAATATTCGTCTTCCGAAATAGTGATTTTTTTATAATGCATATCTTCTAATTCCAGTAAGTCATTTTTACTAAGTTATGTTATCCCTAATTCTTTAGGATATAATATATTGTCTGTATCTATTTCTATTGTATGCATACATTCTATATGAACTAGGTTTGATTCTAGGGCTGTTTTATATGATTATACTCGGCCAAAAATAGATAATTATACTCAGATTATGCAAATTCTTCAACAAATGGAAGAACTACGAAATATGGCAGGATGCCCTAAGCCAAAGAAGAAATCAGCAAAGAAAAAGAAGGAATCTTTAAGAACACTAATTGCTGTCATATGCTCTAAAGAACACATTATCCACTGAAGGACATTCAGAGACAATGACCGAGAATAGAGATGAAAAAGAGATTCGAGAAGATAAAAAGACAAAGGGCACGTCAGACGAAGACATTAGTGGGGATAATGAATCTATGTCACCACTATCATTAGATTCCATAGCCCTTCATAACCTAGACATGTAAAAAAAAGATTCCAGAAAAAGCTACTCACCTTTGCCAGAAGACACGTCAAAAGAAGAGAAGACTCCGGAAAAGCTACTCACTATAACCATACGACACATAGACGACACATAAAAAAGAAGACTATGATTAAAGAACCCTCAACTAAAGAAATAATTCCCCTAGTGATTTAATTAGTTATTAAATTAACACTAAAACATGATTAAATTAAAAAACCAAGGTGAATTAACACTAATACAATGATTAAATTGTTGATTTGGCTGGTCAATTGTAGATCGGGACATGTTGTCTCGTTTGAGAATTTTTTGGTTTCAAACGGAAAATGTCCCGTCCGATCCCCCCCCCCCCCCCCTCCCCCCCTCCTCGTTTACGGAACATGTTCTATCTGATAGTTTAAAAAAATATTAAAAAATTCAAAGGCGAAGCATCATGAACCGTTCGATAGCATTAAAAAAAAGGGACGAAATAACGTGTTTTGTCCACTATAATTTCAGAATTCTAAAAAACTCTCTAATATGAGAAGTCATTGTTCCTCATTTCTTAAATTTTGGCAAATTAGTAAACAATTGCAGCTCTCAAATTGCCAAAAAATGGCAAAACAGCGAACGAGTGTGGATGCTCTAAAGCCCTAAATATATACAATCCCATTAATATGCTTCAAGGAAGGAGCTCTTCTCCTCTTCGCAGCCTCAGAGTTCTGTCTTCAATTGGTCAGGAAGTGAAACTTCTGTCTTCAGCTGGTTAGCAAGTGAAACTGTTACGGCACATCGAAAAAAAATAAAAGTGAACCAAAATTAGCAAAACCAAACAATTAGGTTCTACATACTTAGTACAACTAATCACAACAAATCATCCTAACACAATTTTTTTATGAATGGTACCAGGAATATGTAGCTTCATGTGTATCGATATTCACAAAAAAAATCATTAGTTCATAATCTATGGGGACCCATTGACAATCTTCAGCAAATTCATTTGAAAGGTCCAGAAGGACCACAAGGGCCCATGCCAACAATGATGGGTACTTGGGTAGGACAGCATTCAGTGTTGGTTGGCCTCTAAAATGAGCTGTTTTGCAGCAAACTGAAGATTGTTTACACCAGCTGTATGAGGAGACTAGTTACGACTTAGTACTGGGCTCTACCGAGCAAGACAAACACAAGTCTTTTTTAATAAAAAATCTTGCTGTCCCCTAAGATACTACCCTGTAGCAATGAATATATTGTTTTTGACAAATCAATGTGGGAATTATGTATTAAGATTTGTCCACAAGTTTGTTCAATGATTTATATGTTGAATTGGTGGACATTTATTATGGATTTAGGAGGAAATGAGACTCTTAGGGTCTGTTTGGTTTGTTGTTTTTTTTCTTTTTTCTGTTTTCCAAAACCCCAAAATCCGTTTGGTTAGGTTGTTTAGTGAAAACAGTTTTCACAAAACTCTACTTCAACTATTTTCTGTTTTTTCACATCCTCACTCTAAACCTAGTGACACTTATTCAACACACTGAAAATTTTCCTTGTCATAATGTCTTCTGGCCGATTTTTCTGAAATCTGTCAGCAGTGAGGGGGGATTTATACTTGATTAATGGCAAAGCCAATGAACAAGGTTGAGCTCCAACCAACTTCATAGTTTTTGTTAATAACGCTAGTCATTTCCAAAGTATTGTTGCTTTATGATAAATCATTGCTAGAGATGTAACCTCCATGCTGATTTGCTTTACATTTGCAAGCTAAATGAACAACCATGCTCAAAGTGTATTCTAAACTTTTACTATTCCTTTCAAGATTTAATTGTTATTTCCCACATCCAAAAGTTTTTCGAATCTTGGAATTTCAGGCGATATCATAGACAAATCTGAACATTGACGAATAATAGACCAATACGGCCAAGTGATTCGAAAAAAATGTTCGGTAGGTTACTTCCCTAACTAGAGAACATAATTTACAAGATTACAAGCCTTGAGGATCATGTAGATGCTTTATTATAAAATTTTGTTTGTAAGTGATGATGATATCACCTGAAAAGTTCAAGATTATATAAAGTTTTGGATGAGACAAGTGACAAGAAATCTTTAAAGAAATAGTATTAAGTTCTGAAAGAATACCCTTTTGAGCATGGACAATTAGACAGATGGGTTCGAGTCAATTGAATCAACTATATTACTGAAAAACCAAATGTGGACCATTACCACCACCCCATTTAAACTCAATAGTCGACAGGAGATTTGAAAGATAAGAGTAATGTACAGATTTATACTATATAGCAGATTCCCTTTTTCTGTGGTCCATGTAGAAATTAAAAAGCCTATTGCAAGACCCTGGGGACCAGATAAGGTGCTTTAACTAAATGGTTAAAAAGCTACAGATTGCAGATTCCATCAGGGTGCAGTGAATAGAGAGTACATATAGAAGGGAGGTGAATTTCCTTTCAATGGTTTTTACTTGGTGTTACCTGAATTAGGGGTTGAAGAGTCGTAACAAAAGATCGAAGTACCGCTGCTGGGGTTGTTGATGAAGACATGGCTCTGATGTGAATCGTTCCCTTCCCATGATTGTTGCTTGTGTTGTTCTTGCTGCTCAGTATGATGCTGATCCATGACCCAGATCTGTTGCGGCAATTTCATCTGATTAAGCATTCCATTCAGCCACGGCAGCTGTTCTATCGTCCCATTGCCCGCCATTAACCGCCCGCACTGCATTCCCCCACAAATCAAAATAAATAAAATACCTGTGCACCTCAGTTAAACAATTTTATATAAGAGAAATACAATCACTGACTGACTAATTGGATGGAGAGTTAGATCTATACGATGTTATCTCTCAAGTGAAGGTCAAAGTAGGCATCATGTGATTGTTTGCATCTTCACTTAAACCTTAAAAAAAATTTAACTTTAGCAATGGGTTACTGTAATTCGAGTTATCTTAACTTCCAAAAATATTTCCAAACATTCCGAGGTTAAGATAAACTAAAGCAGTATTAGATAACTTTGTATACCTCTCATTGTCATGACCCAACTCCAAGCATACATGTAAGATAGTTTGGCAATCACCACATCTTATCAGTAACCACCACAAATTTAGGAATAATGATTAAATCTGTTGGAAAACACTAGCAAATCATGATTATATAGCATGATTTTGTTTTTGCTAGTATAGCATGATTGCTAATGATCCAAAAGCACAGTATATATTATATTGAGGAATTTAAGTAAAAGCGAGTAGGGTGCAACAATTTAGTGGTAATAATGCACAATGCATAGAATATCTACTAGCTATAAAGACATTAAAGGAGACTTTAGAAGTCAAAAAAACAAAAAAAAAAGATGTCAAATAAGTTGGAATTGCTAATGTAGCCTTTTATCAAACTACATCTCTATCTCTAATATTATAATGGGAGAAGGGCTTAGTGTCATTTGTCATTGTGTCATTTTGTCGACCCATGCAGCGCACGTGTTGGTAGATTTTTTTTTTTGGTCCTGTTCATTCCCCCCTCCCCATTTTCCCCACGTGCCGGTAGATTTTTTTTTTTGCCCTTTTCATTTCTCCTCCACATTTTCCCCACGTGCAATGCACGTGTATAATACCAGTTCTCGATAATCACATAATGAAATAGAAAGACTAAATATAGGACAAAACCAAAAAATAAAAATGAACAGCTCAAAGGAGAACTAAATTTCCCAAATGAGAACAAAATCCCAACAAAATCTTCTTTACAATTAATCTGAACAAGTAATCAGTACGTAAATTCGAACCTCGGTGGAAAAACAGTTGTCAATGCCAAGTCCATTAAAGTCTACTACTGGGCTCACACCAGCTAGCTTCATCGACAAGAACTGCAAAAACAACACATAAAATTAAGACTATAAGCTTCACGGTAAATCGAAGAACAACTAATTAAGCACTAATCATCAAAATTAGACGCCCACCTCAACCTGCCGTTGCAAAGCTTGTACATGGTTGATGGTTTCCTCCAACACCAACGCCGTCCCTGATATCTGCCCACATTTCATTTCCACCCAATAAATTCACTAAATAAATAAATTTATTAATTAATTAAATTGAATTATTATTATTATTATTATTATTTTTAATGCAGACCTTGCTGCATCCCGGGACCAGCTCCTGCAGAAGCTTCATTCGGGCATTTATTTTCTCCCTCCTCGCCTAAAAAAATAATAATTAATTAATATTACTTTTTTCCCTTAAAAAAATGATTACATTTGTACTTAATTGATTATTAATTAATGATTAAGTGTACTTACTCGTTCAGCTAAGCTGTGATTATCAGTGGCTTGCCCTCTCCTCGCTCGCACGTGAACGTACGGAAGCTGCTTCTGGTCATCGCCGCTATTCTCCTCCGCCGTCTTCTTTTTGCTCTTCTTCTTCGCCGATCCCTTTTAAAAAATGAAACTTTTTTCAGTTACATTCCCCCAATTTTACCAAAAAAGGAAACCCTAACCCTACCTTACTCTTCTCCACTTCCTTCCTCTTTCCGGCCAAATTCCGATCCCCGCCGGAATCCTCCTTCTCCGCCTTCACCTCCCCCTCCGCGAACGCCGAGAATCTTGCAGCTTTGTCGACGAGCTCCGCGTTTGAGGGGAAGATGGGAAGTGGTACGGATTCGAAATCGAGGCCGAGAAGGGCGGTGAAGGAGGTTGCGGTGCCCGGCGGCGACATTAGGCTCTGAATCTGCTCCTCGAATCGGAGAGATTCGGCGATCTCGGGCGAGTACGCGGCGGGGTTTCCGGATCCGGATTCCATGGAAGAATCTCGAAAGATCAGAATGTTGATGAATTGAAGAATTCTGAGAATGGCTTAATAATCGCGACTGTAATTATTAATAAAGTATTTGGCGCCGTGCCGGTAAGTGAGTAGTTGGGTTTGGGAGAAAAAAAATCCTGAATTTTAGCCAAGTATTTTTGTCTTCTTCCTCGGAGTTGTAACCCATTTAAAAGAAGGAAAGATTTCAAACAGGGGGCATTTATAGTCAACAAGAGCTGCTGCAGCTGCGAAGAAGAGAAAAAAGTGGGGAGATTTTGGAATTTTTGGCGTACTAAAATAAGCCATTTTTTAAACTATATGTTAAAAAAGTAGGTCTTGCCAAACTATTGACAAATTTTAACTAGTAGTTTTTATGTTAGCAGAGGATACTATTCCTACTGGCAGCATCTTTTCGAAGATCACTAATGGAAACAGCGGGAGTTTATTTATTTATTTTTTGAAATTTTGTTTTGTTATCACTATTTCTATTAGCAACCACAACTAGAGCTGATATCGAGTCCTATCAGATCGTATCCTCTACTACTCGGACCTGGACCCAGTACCTTAGAGCATCTGTAGTCGTTGAATGGTAAAATATGGATATATGGATAAATAGATATAGATATCGTAGTTTTGCTGCAGTCGTTTAAAGCTATATTTTAGCTTTCTATTAATATTAAAATACGCGACGGCACATGATGTGCCGTCCGACGATAAAAAAATACAAAAAAAAATTAAAAATTAGGTGGGACGGCACATGAAGTGCCGTCCGAACACTAAAATAAATTTTTTTTTTTTTTTATAGGATAGACGGCACATGATGTGCCGTCTGACCAGAAAAAAAAAAAAATCCATGTAAACAAATCGATCAGAAGATCAATGGATCATTTAATGATTCTTAGATCAATGGATCATGTCTGACCAGAAGATCAATGGATCATTTAATGATTCCTAGATCAATGGATCATGTCTGACCATGTAAACAATTTTTTTTTTTTTTTAAAAATAAATCAATGGGACGGCACATAATGTGCCGTCCGGGGGAGGGGGGGGGGGATTTTTGGATTTCTTTAATTCGGTTTGGGATTTAAAATTGAATAAAATAATTAATTTAAGAATGGGACGGCACATTATGTGCCGTCCGACGAAAAAAAAATAATTTTTTTTTTTTGGACGGCACATCATGTGCCGTTACCCAAATATGCATAAGCTTTATGCGGATTCTCAAATATAGCAATCTACTGTAGCGATTTATCGATAATATGGATAAATAGCAAACGACTGCAGCGGTTTTTTAACTCAAATATGCATATTATCGATAAATAGCAAACGACTACAGATGCTTTTACGGGTTTAAAAATTGGACCCGGACCCAGACTTGCAAGAATCGGGTCCGAGTCTGGTCCTAGTTAAAAAAATCTTCTCGTCGGGTCTGGTAGCGGGAAATAAATATGCGCACTTAAGTATTTTACACCCGATACCCTACGGTTCCAAAATTTTGCACTTATACATGAATAAATATTATATTTACACATTTATCTTCAACAAATACTATTTATATGTATATCTCTATAACCCTATTATTCAAATTCCATTTTTTGGGGGTATTTTTAATGAGTCCGGGTCCGATCGGTTCTATTTTGAGCGGACCCGGACCCGAATCCAAAAGTGCATCAATCTTATTTTAGGACCCGGACCTGTATAGATCGGGTCGGTTTTAGTCCAATGCCGGGTCCGGGTAACGGGTAAATGTGACAGTGCTAATAACAGCATATGTGAAGTCACTGATGAAAATACCGACCTTATTTGGATCATATTGAGACACTCAGCGAATTCCAGAGAGTTAGTGCTTTCTGGAAAATTAATAATAATAATAATAACTGAAGTCGCTAATGGTAATAGCGACCTTAGTTATGAGAATTTTTCCTTGCTTTCTGTTAGAGTTGCAAAAATTAACACAACTAAGGTCGGTTTTTGGGAATAGCGACATCAGTTATGAAATTTTCTCGTTGCTCTCTATTAGATTTGCAAAAGGTTCACGCAACTAAGGTCGAGCTGGGAATAACGACGTTAGTGGTTTAGTATTTCTCCTTGCTCTCTGTTAGATTTGCGAAGACATCCTCCCAAACTAAGATCGTTATTCCCATAGCAACCTTAGTTGTGTGAAATTTTAACTAGCTCTCTGTTAAATTTGCAAAAAAATCACACAACTTAGGTCGCTAGTACGAATAGCGACCTCAGTATATCCCCAATAGCGACCTTAATTGTGAATTTTTTTTGGAAATCTAACATAACACAAACAATGGGCATGGAGAAATATCCATAACGGAGGTCGCTATTGGGAATAGCGACATCAGTTTAAAGTAGTGCTATTTGAAACTCAAATATCACCACTTCCCTGTTTACAATGAGTTATTATATTCAACAATCAACAACAACAATAAACATCAAAACATACACTCATCAAAACTTCAAATCTCCATTTGAACTATCTCAACCAGCAACATCTCAAATAATAATCTCCATCTGCTTTCAACACTTAGTCAACATCACAACATCACAAATTTATATTCCCCAACATATCGTTTGAAAACTAACACAAAAAAAAAATGTCAAACAACACAAATTATTACATTCATCTCTAAAATCAACACTATACTTGTTGAGTTCTAACTGCGGAATAACTCACCAACGAGATGCAAAGCAATATAATCAAAAGCAACAGAACAAAAGCAATCAAAAGCCAACACACAAGAATTTCACCCAATGCAATGGCTACTTTCATGCGCAAAAGCACTCCTGCGATTTTCACTAGAAATATGAAGAACAAGTTTACAATCTCTCAAGAACTCACCCCAAGGTGTAAGGTTTTTCTCTATCTCCCTCTCTATCTAACAGCTGCTAGATCTCTCTATTCTGATAAAATAATGTTTTCTCTTAACCCTAAAATCGTACTCAATACAATATATACATGTTTACATCCAAATGACCTCAGCCGCAGATCAAACAGCGCCGCGCGGTCAACCACACTCATGGACGGTTGACCGCAATTATCCTTCGAGCGTACATGGATCCAACAGAGAGCGGGACGGTCGACTGTGCGATTGACTGTTTATTTCCTTCGAGTGTACAGGGTTCCAACAGAGAGCAAGATGGTCGACTGTGCGGTCGACTGCACAGCTCTTAACTTGAGAGACTATGCATGTCGGTTAACTGTGCGCACTTTTCTGCCTGCAGCTGTTGGCTGCTGTTGAGCTGCTTGCTTCCATTTCGACACCTCTCCTCCTTGTCATTCTTCTTCAACTCATTATCGTGTATTAGATCCACAGACCCCAAAAATCTCCCACTTGGAGACATACACGAAGTCTCTAACTTAGTCTTCATTCTTCCATTGGCCTGGTCTAGGCCTCTACCTTTACGAGTCTCCTCAATTATTAACTTGGAGACAATCCGATAGCGGTATAACAAAACTGATGCTTCCTACCGTTCACCACCTTCGTGAGCATGTCCACCAGGTTCTTAGTGCTAAGAATCTTTGATAGCTTCAACCATTTCTTTTCAACCGTCATTGTTGCTGCTAATTTTGGTGTGGGAGCAAACAGATGAATTTGTGGATTCTTGGAGAAGACGGTAAAGCAAACCTGTTGACCTATTGACCTTCACCAATGTGTTGACTTGGTCTCTTGCCGCTGCTGCGAACCTGCAAAAAGTGCGAGACACCGGGATGGATCCCGGCGATGCACCCTCCGACGCTCTTGTCAGTAATCTGAATGATTAAGCAAGAACTTAAAACTGAAAAAGTATTGATTACCTCTTAATGGTGGTGGATGGGGGGTATTTATAGTCGCCGTTGGGATTAGATTAGGAATGTAATCCCTATCATCAGATTAGGAATGTAATCTCTAATCCCCAGTGAAAGGATAGATGTGAATCAGGGCCGTTGATTAGTATTAATCAGAAATCCTAATTCTATCCTACTGGACCGGGTTCATTTCTGGTTGGAACCCGTACCCAGTTGAGGTGGATCCATTCGGGGGTTATTGGGTCTTGAAGAAAGACCCAGTTCCGATTTCAGACCCGTTTGTAGGTGAAATTAACGTTTTACCCCTAAGCTTTAAGATTCGTGTCTGATTTAATCCCATTTTTTGTAACGCCCCGAATCCTAAATTACCGAATTCGAGATGTTCTTCAGGATTTTTTCACTTTTCTCGAGTACAATTTTACAAGGAAATTTCAAACTTTTCTTTTTACATCAGAGTTACAACATTTTACATTTAAATTTACACAGCGGAAGCAAAATATACAACATTTACATAAATGAACAACAACATAATGAGATCTTTATGCATCCATTCCTCTTTACATGTAATTTATCCTGCATACAAAACTGTGGGTACGTCAGTTTATTCAACCGACGATAATTATACATGGCCATCCTCTCTATGCCAGAAACAGTATAATGAATCTCATTTCTTAACAAATCACAATCTTGTTCAATAATAATCATGTAAAAATAAAAAGGGAACTTTTAATGATGTCGTGTCGTGATTGTGCACTTAATCCTTAATGCAACTATTTAATTTTCACATGACACTAATGCACACTTGTTCGAATTCTATGCATCCCATACTACATAGGTTCGAGGGCAAGCCTCTTAATCGTTCTTCATTTTAGTAGGGTTCAATCCCCCGCCATGACTTACTCTACTTCTGTAAATTCAATGAGTATCTTAGATGATTCTATGAGTACAAGCATGTATCCTGGCCCCTGGAGTAGAATTTCGCGCCATGTCTTGACTCGTCAAGCATGCATTCTGCGACAATTCAGCCTCCTCCCTGAACACACTCCTCTTGCAGTCACCAAAACATCCCACAAGCGTGACTAGAGTCCGATCATTACTGAGTTGTGCCCGCGCCATGTCTTGACTCATCAAGCATGCATTCTGCGGCTCACACACCCGCACCGTACCCTAGCTCTCATACTCATGTTTTTCTCTCACCTTCATCACCTCCACACTATGTATTGAAGTTACATTAGAATCATGAATAAAAATCAAGCTCTAGAGTTAGCCTCTCCATCAACCGGACTTATCATTTCATTTCACTCGACCAACCTGGTCTATTTCTCAATATCATTTCATTTCACTGCCGGGGAGACTTAGCTACTCCTTCGTTCAATTTCAATTTCACAATATCCAATCGAGCATCATCAGCTCATCATTTATTTTAGAGTCTCACAGACTTTTTCATCATGATTTAGCCTTTCATAATTATTCATTAAATTCTCAATTCTCATCTATGATTCATTTCACATAATTCATACAGCCATAAACAGAGTCCGACGATTCAAATCATACAGTTCATAATTACCAAGAGCAAATTAACATGAAGCTCAATTATATCCAAGTACACTCTGTACAGTCGACTTGGAAGAATACCAGTCGACTCATACAGTCACACACAGTATCATCATAATTGCTCGGGATAGTCGACTGTTGTACACCATCAGTCGCCTGTCCCGCACTTTTCATGTTCACAAATTTGTTCTCGTGACAGTCGACTGTTCATCGATCAGCCGTCTGTCTTGGAGATTTCAACAGCATAATTTCTAAGTCCAGATCAGTCGACTTGCTACATGCATCGGTCGACTGGATAGATCCATTTTCCATTAAGGAGATTATTTACAGTTCTTACATGTACTTGCATCATGATATCAATTCACTATATACATAAATTCATGTTTAATAATCAGAGTCTCCTCTTGTTCAGTAGCATTTACAGCACAATTTTCCAAGTTACTAACATGCTTTTTCAGAGAAAACTACTCTAAACATGCATTCAAATTGCTCATACTTTCTTACGATAATGAAGGTATAAATCTCAAATCATCATACTGGGTCTACATAAATAAAATATCTTTATTCATGAAACTTTTCAAACAGTCATATTCAGAACGAAGCACCAGTCGACTTAACACAACGTCAGTCGACTGCTCCGACAATTTACGTTATTCATCACCATTAGTTCTTTTCATTCATTTACCTTCCCTCCATCATATGTGTCATAGGGAAATTATATATTTAATAATCACACCATCATGTCTATTCATACACATGTTTATCAGCACATTATAAGAATTAACGTCTCGTACGAGTCGACTGGTTCACATGGCAGTCGACTGTACCGACAGTCTCGTTCTCAATACTAATAGCATGTTCGAGCAATTTCTACTGCATTCAATTCACTTTTTGTAACATGGTATCAGTCATAGTAATTATAGCATCATTCCTACGTTAGAAGTCCTGAGAAACACCCATCTTATATGAAGAAATAAACGAAATCCCGCAAAGTCCTTCAACACAGTACTGCACTCCTTGCTCCTTTGTTCCACACCGAGCTCCTCAGCAATGCTGCTTGTCTCCACAGAAAAGCTCCCACACAACTCACAAATACTCTCAGTAATCTTAGAAAATTTTTAGTGTAAAAGAGATAGGGGATAGGAGGGGTATTTATACTAGGAGATAAATAGATTGGAGGGTTGAGATCTATTAGGGAGTTGGAGAATCAAAGGCTGAGATCCAACCGGGAGTTGAGAAACTACCCACACCTCAAGATATAACTACCCATGATCTCAAGTCCATTACTCCTCAAATCCGGCCAAGTAATGTGCCTTGTGCACGTGTACATAAAGTGCACGTGTACACACAAAGTCCACTACACTAAAAAGTACATTAAATACCCGGAATAAATTACAAGAAAAGATGTTACACATACAAGTTGTAGGAATTTAAAATAAATAAAAAGTTGAGTTTATGGGCTTAAGTACATTTGGGCCAAAATATTTTAAAAGAGAAAAATAAACAAGTTAACATTGGGCTTTAAGGAAAATATTTTGTAGGGAACAATATACTTTATTCATCATGGAGAAAATAATAGTCACAGGCTACACAAGCATACCATAAAAAGAGAAATAAGTAATCTTTAAATATTAAGAAAAATCAGAGTATTACATCACTCCCTCCTTAGAATAGTTCCGTCCCCGGAACTACAGCCAAGAGCGAGAAAAAGAAAACACCACAACAACCAAAAATACGAAGATACAAAGTATACAAAAAAAAAATACAAAAATACAATCAATCAAAAATACAATCAAACAAAAAGCTCAGGATGGTCCTTCAACATCTTCTCCTCAGATTCCCAAGTAGCCTCTTCAACCAAGTGGTTTCTCCAGACTACCTTGACCATCGGTATCGTCTTATTCCGCAAGACTTTCTCCCTACGGTCAACAATCTCGACAGGAGTCTCGATGTAATTCAGGTCTAACTGCAAACCTTCCGGCACTTCAGGCAAATGATGACTCGGGTCTGGAATATAACCTCTCAACATAGACACATGAAAGACATTGTGCACCTGAGACAACTCTTCCGGTAATTCAAGCCGGTAAGCAGTTTTCCCGATCCTTTTCAATATCTTGTACGGGCCTATAAATCTCGGGGCTAACTTCCCGCCTTTGCCAAATCGAACCACACCTTTACTGGGTGATACCTTCAGAAAGACGAAGTCACCAACCTCAAACTCAAGGTCCCTTCTCCGGTTGTCTGCATAGCTTTTCTGCCTGCTCTGAGCTTCCACCAACCTTTTCCTGATCAGATCAATCTTCTCAGAAGTCAGCTGCACAAGCTCAGGACCAAACAACTGACGCTCCCCTACTTCATACCAACAAACAGGAGTCCTGCACTTCCTGCCATACAAAGCTTCATACGGCGCCATCCCGATGCTAGCCTGAAAACTGTTGTTGTAGGCAAACTCTACCAAAGGTAAATGCCTTTCCCAACTGCCTCCAAAGTCTAGTATACAACACCGAAGCATATCCTCAAGAATACGATTAACTCTCTCGGTCTGCCCATCGGTTTGTGGATGAAAAGCAGTGCTGAAATCTGTTTTGGTACCCAAAGCTGCCTGAAGACTCCTCCAGAAATGCGAAGTAAACCGCGCATCTCGATCAGACACAATAGTTGAGGGAACACCATGAAGTCGGACAATCTCACCAACATACATCTCAGCCAACTTGTCCATCGAAGCAGTGAGTTTCATCGCCAAAAAGTGAGCGGACTTGGTAAGTCGATCGACTATAACCCAAATAGCATCATTGCCTTTAGAACTCTTAGGCAATCCCGTGATGAAATCCATACTGATGTTATCCCACTTCCATTCCGGAATAGGTAACGGCTGTAATAGACCTCCGGGTCTCTGATTTTCGGCTTTAACTTGCTGACAAACCTCACACCTCGCGACAAATTCGGCCACATCCCGCTTCAAACCTGACCACCAAAAATGCTGTTTGATGTCCTTGTACATCTTAGTGCTCCCAGGATGTACTGACAAAAGAGTAGCATGCGCCTCCTGAAGAATACCTTCTTTCAGGTCTGCCTGATCTGGAACACACAGCCTATCTCCGAACCACAGCACTCCATCCCTGGTCTGAAATCCGGGCAACCCGCCAGCACCAACCTGCTCCTTCATCTCCAAGATATCAGCATCAACTTCCTGACTTGCAATGATCCTTGCATTCAAAGTAGGCTAAAGTTTCAACTGAGATAAAGATGCTCCCAATCCTTGCAAGACAACCTCAATACCTGCTCGATCCAACTCCTCAATCAGATGCCTCTGAGTCGTAATCAAACTGGCCAAACTGCTCTTGCGACTAAGTGCATCAGCAACAACATTAGCCTTTCCAGGATGATACTTGATCTCAGGTCGCATATCCTCGAGCACTTCCAACCATCTCCGCTGCCTCAGATTGAGATCCCTCTGCTGGTATATATACTTCAAGCTCTTGTGATCCGTGTACATGTTCAACTTCTCACCATACACATAGTGCCTCCATTGCTTCAAAGCAAAGATAATCGCAGCCAGCTCTAGATCATGAGTCGGATAATTCTTCTCATGCGGTCGTAGTTGCCTAGACCCATAAGCGATTACTTTACCTTCTTGCATTAAGACACAACCAAGCCCCCGATGTGAAGCATCGCTATAAACATCATACTCAACTCCTGCTCTAGGCAAAGCCAAAATAGGTGCAGTAGTCAGTCTATCTTTCAACTCCTGAAAACTCGCCTCACATTGCTCAGTCCACTTGAAGCTCACATTCTTCTTGGTCAACTCAGTAAGCGGCACAGCTATCTGAGCATAACCTTGAATGAATCTCCTGTAGTATCCAGTCATCCCAAGGAAACTTCTAACTTCCTTCACTGTAGTAGGCCTCGCCCAATCTCTCACTGCCTCTATCTTCTGAGGGTCAGTTGCCACTCCCTCCTTAGAAAGGATGTGACCTAGGAATGCCACTTCAGATTTCCAGAAATCACACTTGGATAACTTGGCATACAACTGCTGCTCTTCCAACTTCTGCAAAACTGCTGCCAAATGCTCGGTGTGCTCCGCCTCAGACTTGGAGTACACGAGAATATCGTCGATAAACACCACGACGAAGGAATCAATAAACGGCCTCAGAACTCTGTTCATTAAATCCATGAAGATTGCGGGTGCATTTGTCACTCCGAATGGCATAACTAAGAATTCGTAATGCCCATGCCGAGTTCTAAACGCAGTTTTGTGCACATCTTCAGCTTTCACTCGCACTTGGTGATATCCTGATCGAAGATCTATTTTGGAGAATACAGCTGCTCCTTGTAGATGATCGAACAAGTCATCAATTCGAGGAATCGGATACTTATTCTGAACAGTGACCTTATTCAGCTCTCGGTAATCGATACACATCCTCATCGATCCATCCTTCTTCTTTACCAAAAGCACTGGTGCTCCCCAAGGCGACGCACTAGGTTGAATAAAGCCTTTTCCCAACAGTTCCTCAATCTGCCATTTCACTTCATCCTGTTCCACTGGAGCCATCCTATAAGGTGCCTTAGAGATTGGTGCACTTCCCGTTTGAACAGTGATGCTAAACTCTACATCACGATGTGGAGGTAACCCAGAAAAATCTTCCAAGAACACTGTCGGATAGTCCCGAACCACAGGAATCCCTTGCAATTCCACAGGAGTCTCTTCCTTGCGGATAGTTGCCACCAGCTTAGAACACTTCAACTTCCCTTGAAAAGTGACTTCAGGTCCTCCTGGAGCCTTCACTGTTACGGTCTTGGTCTTACACTCGATGCTTGCACTGTACACCGACATCCAATCAATGCCAATGATAACATCGACTCCCAAGATGGTCAGTTCGATCAGATCAATGCCAAAGATTCTATCCCCAATCACTATCTCGCAATCAGCGTAATACCGATCAGTGGTTAAAGTTTCCCCTGATGGAGTAGCTACTGCTAAGATCTTGCCTGGAAAAATCTTCGGTTCAACCCCCAACACTTTAGCAAACCTTGGAGACACAAAAGTATGAGAGGATCCAGTATCAAACAACACCACAGCTTTCTTTCCATTAAGATAGAGTTCTCCTGTTACATAACATACACCATTACATAACAGTTTCACACTATGAACGGGAAGAAGAAATGACAAAAACCACACTAAACATCAGCTCTCGTACGAGAGATGACCTGATCCGCCTCCTCAGCATCAGCTTCTGTCAAAGCAAATACGCCCTGACTGGTACGGCCTCTTCCCAGTCTGCTGTATTGGCACATTGTGATTGCCAGTCCGTGGTTTGAGACATCGAGATTGGTAATGTCCCACTTCACCACAGTTAAAGCAAGTGACTGCAGAAGGTCTCACCACATCGTTTCGAGGTCTTCCAGCTACACTGACAGCGTTCGCCCCTGTTGGTTTGAACCTCTGTGCAGATGGTTGCCCCTTGAAACTTCCCGATTGAGCAGGCCTCTTCCCGGACTGCCAGCTGCTCTTCTGGTGCTGAGCAACATGGAACTGCTCCATATCCGCCTCCGTTGCTGCCGCCCTCTTCACCAGCTTATCGAATCTCCTGATACCAAGAGGTATTATACGAGACCTCAAGCTCGGCCTCAGACCATGCTCGAACTTGCGAGCCTTCTTCGCCTCATCCATCACCAGTTCTGGAGCATACCTGGAGAGCTGAGTAAATTTAGTCTCATACTCCCTCACTGACATGCTGCCTTGCTGAAGTGACAGAAACTCCATGGCCTTCTTCTCCTGGACGTCGGAGGGGAAATAATGGCTGCGGAATTCTTCCAGAAATTCCTCCCAGCCGAGCAACAAGCCGCCCATAGTCCTCTTCATCGACTGCCACCAAACAGCCGCATCCTTCTCCAACTGCAAAGTCGCCAACTTGACCTTGCTGCCCTCCGGTGTCTCCAACACCTCGAAGATTGTCTCCACTTGCCGAATCCAGTTGTCAGCCGCATCTGGGTCTGACTTTCCCTCGAATACAGGTGGTTTCATTCTCTTGAACGATTCCACCAGCTTTATCGCCTCGGGTACTGGATTCATCGGCCCCCTTCCTTGGTTTGCAGCCACTGCATTCAGCGTCTGGTAAACCCTTGCAAATTCGGCATCCAGGTCCAAACCTTCACCATTCCTGGCTCCCCTTCTCGACATATTCTGATGCAAAAGATCCATTAAATTTGAAGTATAAGACAAGAATTTAAACCAACTTTCATTTCATTGAATTTCAAAGTTTATACATTCGAATTAAAACATTTCTTAACATCAGAATAGAAGAAAGTAGAAACTAAGACAATCTAATCTCTACGGGTCCTTTTCGCTGCTCGAATCTCGTCCCGTAGTTCATCCACCTCATCTTTCAGCACATCAGTCAGGTTCTTTTTCTTCTCAAGTTCCCAAATCCGATGGCTAAGAACAGAATAGTCGGCATTCCGCTTCTCCAGTTGAGCCTCCAAAACTCCCACTCTATACTTCAGGGTATCCACTTGCCTCTGAAGAGAAGCCACAACGCCACTCAGAGCTGGTCCCTTTTCTTCATCGGAAGAAGAAGAATCGTCAGGTGAATCCGGCGGTGGGGTGATCTCTCGAGATTCAGGGTACTCCTCATCATCAGAATCTGCTTGCCCAGGATGATACTCGTCCTCAGAATCAGCCTGTCCAGGATGGTACTATTTCTCAATAATATGCCAGTCGTCGCCTCCAGCAGGGTCGAAGTGATCAGCCATCTTAGAATAGAGAGGAAGAAACATAAATCATAGAGCAACACAAATGTAAGTCACTTACATTTAAATCTCTAGACTCAAACACACACTTTAATGTCCACATCTAGGGTGTCGTTCCTTATAAATTTGTACAAGTGTGAAAGTGTACAAAAGCGTGGCTCTGATACCACTCTGTAACACCCCGAATTCCAAAATTACCGAATTCGAGATGTTCTTCAGGATCTTTTCACTTTTCTCGAGTACAATTTTACAAGGAAATTTCAAACTTTTCTTTTTACATCAGAGTTACAACATTTTACATTTAAATTTACACAGCGGAAGCAAAATATACAACATTTACATAAATGAACAACAACATAATGAGATCTTTATGCATCCATTCCTCTTTACATGTAATTTATCCTGCATACAAAACTGTGGGTACGTCAGTTTATTCAACCGACAATAATTATACATGGCCATCCTCTCTATGCCAGAAACAGTATAATGAATCTCATTTCTTAACAAATCACAATCTTGTTCAATAATAATCATGTAAAAATAAAAAGGGAACTTTTAATGATGTCGTGTCGTGATTGTGCACTTAATCCTTAATGCAATTATTTAATTTTCACATGACACTAATGCACACTTGTTCGAATTCTATGCATCCCATACTACATAGGTTCGAGGGCAAGCCTCTTAATCGTTCTTCATTTTAGTAGGGTTCAATCCCCCGCCATGACTTACTCTACTTCTGTAAATTCAATGAGTATCTTAGATGATTCTATGAGTACAAGCATGTATCCTGGCCCCTGGAGTAGAATTTCGCGCCATGTCTTGACTCGTCAAGCATGCATTCTGCGACAATTCAGCCTCCTCCCTGAACACACTCCTCTTGCAGTTACCAAAACATCCCACAAGCGTGACTAGAGTCCGATCATTACTGAGTTGTGCCCGCGCCATGTCTTGACTCATCAAGCATGCATTCTGCGGCTCACACACCCGCACCGTACCCTAGCTCTCATACTCATGTTTTTCTCTCACCTTCATCACCTCCACACTATGTATTGAAGTTACATTAGAATCATGAATAAAAATCAAGCTCTAGAGTTAGCCTCTCCATCAACCGGACTTATCATTTCATTTCACTCGACCAACCTGGTCTATTTCTCAATATCATTTCATTTCACTGCCGGGGAGACTTAGCTACTCCTTCGTTCAATTTTAATTTCACAATATCCAATCGAGCATCATCAGCTCATCATTTATTTTAGAGTCTCACAGACTTTTTCATCATGATTTAGCCTTTCATAATTATTCATTAAATTCTCAATTCTCATCTATGATTCATTTCACATAATTCATACAACCATAAACAGAGTCCGACGATTCAAATCATACAGTTCATAATTACCAAGAGCAAATTAACATGAAGCTCAATTATATCCAAGTACACTCTGTACAGTCGACTTGGAAGAATACCAGTCGACTCATACAGTCACACACAGTATCATCATAATTGCTCGGGGTAGTCGACTGTTGTACACCATCAGTCGCCTGTCCCGCACTTTTCATATTCACAAATTTGTTCTCGTGACAGTCGACTGTTCATCGATCAGCCGTCTGTCTTGGAGATTTCAACAGCATAATTTCTAAGTCCAGATCAGTCGACTTGCTACATGCATCGGTCGACTGGATAGATCCATTTTCCATTAAGGAGATTATTTACAGTTCTTACATGTACTTGCATCATGATATCAATTCACTATATACATAAATTCATGTTTAATAACCAGAGTCTCCTCTTATTCAGTAGCATTTACAGCACAATTTTCCAAGTTACTAACATGCTTTTTCAGAGAAAACTACTCTAAACATGCATTCAAATTGCTCATACTTTCTTACGATAATGAAGGTATAAATCTCAAATCATCATACTGGGTCTACATAAATAAAATATCTTTATTCATGAAACTTTTCAAACAGTCATATTCAGAACGAAGCACCAGTCGACTTAACACAACGTCAGTCGACTGCTCCGACAATTTACGTTATTCATCACCATTAGTTCTTTTCATTCATTTACCTTCCCTCCATCATATGTGTCATAGGAAAATTATATATTTAATAATCACACCATCATGTCTATTCACACACATGTTTATCAGCACATTATAAGAATTAACGTCTCGTACGAGTCGACTGGTTCACATGGCAGTCGACTGTACCGACAGTCTCGTTCTCAATACTAATAGCATGTTCGAGCAATTTCTACTGCATTCAATTCACTTTTTGTAACATGGTATCAGTCATAGTAATTATAGCATCATTCCTACGTTAGAAGTCCTGAGAAACACCCACCTTATATGAAGAAATAAACGAAATCCCGCAAAGTCCTTCAACACAGTACTGCACTCCTTGCTCCTTTGTTCCACACCGAGCTCCTCAGCAATGCTGCTTGTCTCCACAGAAAAGCTCCCACACAACTCACAAATACTCTCAATAATCTTAGAAAATTTTTAGTGTAAAAGAGATAGGGGATAGGAGGGGTATTTATACTAGGAGATAAATAGAATGGAGGGTTGAGATCTATTAGGGAGTTGGAGAATCAAAGGCTGAGATCCAACCGGGAGTTGAGAAACTACCCACACCTCAAGATATAACTACCCATGATCTCAAGTCCATCACTCCTCAAATCCGGCCAAGTAATGTGCCTTGTGCACGTGTACATAAAGTGCACGTGTACACACAAACTCCACTACACTAAAAAGTACATTAAATTCCCGGAATAAAATACAAGAAAAGATGTTACACATACAAGTTGTAGGAATTTAAAATAAATAAAAAGTTGAGTTTATGGGCTTAAGTACATTTGGGCCAAAATATTTTAAAAGAGAAAAATAAACAAGTTAACATTGGGCTTTAAGGAAAATATTTTGTAGGGAACAATATACTTTATTCATCATGGAGAAAATAATAGTCACAGGCTACACAAGCATACCATAAAAAGAAAAATAAGTAATCTTTAAATATTAAGAAAAATCGGAGTATTACATTTTTAGCCATATCACGAGCCCCCCACTCCTGGAGACTGAATTTTACAGTCTTCGAGGAGTAGTTTTGTTGTTCTAATGGCGTACGGGATTTTATCGGTGTTCTTAAGGGAGTTCGGATCTTGCTCGGGGTGCAACGGTGTTATTCTGGACTTGTAAAATGCCCAAAAATATCCTTAGAATTTTCTGGATTTTTGGTGATTTTTCCAGATTTTTCTAAATTTTTTCTCATTTTTTTGATTTTTTTATTCATTTTCCGAATTAAATAATTAATTATAAAAAATATTAATTAATTATTCTAATTAAATAATTATATTTTTCAGAATTTTAAAATAATTTTTCTGAATTAATAATTATTTTTAGAATTTTTAATTATTTTTTTTTCGATTTTTAAATATTTTTTTGGATTTTCTAAATAATTAAAACAAATAAATAAATAAATAAATAAATAAATTAAATATACCTGGACATGTGGCGCATTTCTGGACGTCGATCGTGATCAGATGGCATGCATCACAAAGCAGATCATGCTCTGGACACGTAGCGCGTTTCTGAGCGTCGATCATGATCATATGTGCGCGCATCGCAAGGCAGATCACGTTCTGGACACGTGGCGCGTTTCTGTGCGTCGATCGTGTCGTGACGCAAATTTTGAGAAGATCGGATGGCGCGTGTAGGTCGGTATGGTTTTTTCTCCAATTTCAGGGTCGGTACTTCGGCACCTCGGTAACTGTCGATGCTGTGGAGTGGATGCCACGTGGTGATGCCACGTGGCACTTTATTTTTTCTTCTCCTTTGCCCTGGCTTTCTTCTTCTCTCCTCCGTCCTGTTTCTTTTCCTTCTTCTTCTTCGTCTTCGAATTCACCGCCTCGCCCCCTTCGACTTTGGCCACACCTCAACAACGAGAGAAGCTCGCGTCGGAGAGGAGCTCGGCGTGGGTGAAAGGAGATGGATGAGGAGCTTGGTTCGATGGGTTCGGCTCGTCATTGTGGAGCCCGGCGAGAAAGTAGAGTAGAGCTCGGCATTGTGGAGCTCGGCGAGGTGGCAAAGCCATGGCGATGGTGTTGACGCTTCGGAGCTCGACGGGGTAGAAGATGCTCGGCTGTTGCGAGTGGTCAGCGAGGGGAGCTCGTGAAGTGGGGAGCTGCGGCGACATGGATTCGAAGTTTGACGAAGCTTCGAGTTTGGCAACGGAGCTCGATGGCATTCGGCAACGAGCTAGGCCACGACGGTAGAGCTTGGCGACGCTGGAGGCGGAGCTCGGAGGTTGAGAGGGGCTAGGTGCTTCGGCAGCGGAGATGACTCGAGCTCAGTTGGTGAGCTCGTTATGGTCGGAGCTCGGCGTTGGAGATGACTCGGCCATGGGTTCGGCGCTGTGGAGGCCGACGAGGTCGAAGGTGACGAAGGTGGAGCTCGGCGCTGTAGCGGAGCTTTGTGCTCGGCATTGTGGAGGTCCCGGAGGGTCGTCGAGCAGCTTCGACGAGTTGGCAAAAAGCCTAGAGCTCGGCCATGGGGTCGAGCTCAGGACGAAGCTTTCGGAGTTGGATGAAGCGGTATGAGGCGAGCTCAGGGACGAAGCTCGTGAAGGGGGAGCTGACATTGGTTTTTTGTCTTCTGTGCTCCTTTGGCGGGAACATGGAGAAGAAGAGGAAGGGAAGGGGTTCGGGTTTGGGACCCTAACAGGTCCGAACCCGACCCTTCTCTCCAATTTTTTTTTGGCGGGAAAACGAATGAAGAAGAAGAAGGGGTAGGGTTGGTTTGGGTGTCCCAACGGGTTTGGGTCCGACCCGTTTACCCCTTCGCCTCTTTTTCTTTTTTGCTTTTGGACTGCTTCTTGTTCGGAAAATCCGAGCACGGATTTTAAGGCGCATTTTTTGCCACTTTGTAGATCGGTAGATCGGTAGCTCAGATTTCAGATCCGAGCTACGTAGTTCAATCTGTATGGTTGATCACGTTCATGGCGCGAATTGCGAGACGGGAGGCTCAGATTTTGAGAAAACGTTATCTTGTCATTTTGTGGAGACGTGGCGCTGGTATGGCTAAAATGGGATTAAATCGGGGTCGTTCAAATCGGACACGAATCTTAAAGCTCAGGGGTAAAACGGTAATTTCACCTACAAACGGGTTTGAAATGGGAACTGGGTATTTCTTCAAGACCCAATAACCCACGAACGGATCCACCTCAACTGGGTACGGGTCCCAACCCGAAATGAACCTGGTCCAGCAGGATAGAATTAGGGTTTCTGATTAATCCAAATCAACGGCCCTGATTCATATCTATCCGTTCACTGGGAATTAGGGATTACATTCCTAATCTGATCACAGGGATTACATTCCTTATCTGATCACAGGGATAACATTCCTAATCTGATCCCTAAGGCGACTATGAATACCCCCATCCACCACCATTAAGAGGTAATCAATACTTTTCCAGTTTTAAGTTCTTGCTTAATCATTCAGATTACTGACAAGAGCGTCGGAGGGTGCGTCGCCGGGATCCATCCCGGTGTCTCGCACTTTTTGCAGGTTCGCAGCAGCGGCAAGAGACCAAGTCAACACATTGGTGAAGGTCAACAGGTCAACAGGTTTGCTTTATCGTTTTCTCCAAGAATCCACAAATTTATCTGTTTGCTCCCACACCAAAATTAGCAGCAACAGATTGGCACCGTCTGTGGGAACCGAAAAAGCAACCTGACCTAACTTCATCAACGATACTAGTTTCAAGCCATGCATCCAAAACAGAAGGGGAAGGCAGCGGTCTCCAACCGAAGAACCACTTCTCTTCCTCCTCCCCCTCCTCCGGTTCAAGGTGCTCCTACTCAACAGGCCCCCTCAAGGGTCTCGGGGGGCTGCTCAGGGGGGCTCCCATCAGAGTCGTCTGAAGCAACATCCTCCTCACGACCAAGTCACGGGTCCCAATCCTTCAGTTGATTCCCTGGCTTCTTAAACTCTCCCGAGCGGGATCTTCGTCAAGTAATTGCCGACTGCCAAAAGGGGTCGACCTTAGAACTCGCCTGAATGGATGGCGGGCCCTTGGTCGAGTCCATCAACCTGAGAACTCAGGGGCTTCAAGAATCCAAACCCCTCGACGACCGAGGACTAGAAGATCCCCTCCCCCGAGGAGGCAAAGAGAGTCCCTTCAGCGTCATCGGCGGAGAACTCATTCTCCAATAAGCCGAGCCACACATAGGGACCGCCAAGTTAGAGAGGCACCAGTCACAAGGGCAGATCTTCAAGACTTCCAAGAGACAGTCTTAAGGGCCCTCAATATCGCCCCAAAGAACGACCAGAGGCCACCTACTCATGAGCCAGCTAGGAGCCACTGCCTTCACACTCTCAGTCCTCGTCCTTCTCCAAGCTACCATCGCCACAGCCCCAGTCCATCCTCGTACGAAGATGAGTCCCGAGGCTCGGCAAGATATGATCAAAGAGAAGACTCAGTCTACCGCCGTCTCCACGAGATGGAGAGGCGCCTCGGCCGAATTGACAAGGAAGAAGAGCAACGGGCGATAAACCTCCGCCCGAGCAGACCTCCATTCTCCAGCACCATCATGGAGGCCCCCATCCCAGAAAACTTCAAGCCGCCTCACTTCGAGACGTATACCGGGGAGTCGGACCCCGCAGATCACATAGAGAGTTTCAAAACTCTCATGATGATCCACCATGCTTCAGACGCCCTCCTCTACAAGATCTTTCCTGCCACACTGAAGGGGTCTGCGCGGGAATGGTACTCTCGACTCGCCCCGGCCTCCATCTTCTCATTCGATCAGTTCGAAGGGCTCTTCCTTATTCATTTCGTGAGTAGCCGCCGAGCTGAGAAAACAAGTGTATCTGTGGTGACCCTCAACCAAAAAAAGGGTGAACGCCTAAGAGATTACGTTCGACGCTTCACCGCCAAAGCTCGGTCCATTCCCTCCCTCAACCAGTCAGTAGCCTCTGCCGCATTCGAGCACAACGTCACTAATGCCAACCTCAGGGCATCCCTTGCCAAGAAGCCTCCTCGGGACTTCTCAGAGCTACTACTTAGGGTGGAGAAGTACATACGGGCGGAAGAGGCTCTCAACCCCCTTGCTCTTGAGGAGACATCTTCCGGGAACAAACGGAAGAACACAAGTGAAGAGGAATCCCAAAAATTCTAGAAGGACAGTAATGGCCAGCGCCGCTCAATTCCACGTTTTGAGAAGTTCACCCCCCTCATTGCTAATATATCAGAAGTTCTTATGGAGGTAGACAAGAAAGGACTACTCTGCGCTCCCCCTAGAATGAATACCCCTGGCAAGAAGAGGAACAAAGATAAGTGGTGCCGCTTTCACAGGGACCACGACCACGACACGGATGATTGTCGGGCTCTCAAGGAGGAGATCGAAGGACTCATACAGCGGGGGCTCCTAACCAAGTTCGTCCAAAAAGAGGGGTCCGAGCTTCCCCCCTGAGGAGCCAACAAACGAACAGAAAGGCCCGCCGAGCTTCAAGACTCAGCTCCTCCCAAGAGGTCTTCACCTTATTGTAGAAGTAGAATCTTGATTTTCAATAAGGCCGATGCTTGTAACCCGGCCAATAGCATGTAATAATGGCTCGCCCTATTGAAGTGGCCACTTAGTTTATCTCAATAAGACTTTACATTTTTCATTGAAAATTATTGCTCTTGCCTCTTCTCTATCTCTTCGAGTCACATCTATGACTCGTTAAATGGTGAGTTCGGAGTCCAGCTTCTTCTACATGGATGCTCCCGCAACTTGCTAAGCTTAAAACAACGAGTTCGGAGTCCAACACTTGGCTCGATTCCGCTTCAAATAACTTGCTCTTCAGCAAGTTAGAAGTGGTTCGTCATTCGGAATTGCTCCTACACCTCGTTAGCCCTCTCTTAAACGACGAGCTCGGAGTCCAACACTTGGCTCGATTCCGCTTCAAATAACTTTCTCTTCAGCAAGTTAGAAGTGGTTCACCATTCGGAATTGCTCCTACACCTCGTTAGCCCTCTCTTAAACGACGAGCTCGGAGTCCAACACTTGACTCGATTCCGCTTCAAATAACTTGGTCTTCAGCAAGTTAGAAGTGGTTCGCCATTCGGAACTGCTCCCACAACCGTTGATACTCTCTTAAACGACGAGTTCGGAGTCCAACACCTGGCTTGATTCCGCTTCAAATAACTTGCTCTTAAGCGAGTTAGAAGTGGTTCGCCATTCGGAATTGCTCCTACAACCATTGATACTCTCTTAAATGACGAGTTCGGACTCCAATACTTGGCTCAATTCCGCTTCAAATAACTTGCTCTTAAGCGAGTTAGAAGTGGTTCGCCATTCGGAACTGCTCCCACAACCGTTGATTCTCTCACTTAAACAGCAAGTTCAGAGCTGAAGCTCTCCCCTAGAGTTGCTCCTCAAACTCGTCTCACAAATGGCTCTCTCCTAGAGCCGAGCTCTTCACTCCGCTTGCCTCCAAAGCGGACCTCTTCTCGAAAAGTTCGGAGCACAGCTCTCTCCTAGAGTTCCTCCTCACACTCGTCTCACAAATGGCACTCTCCCAAATCCGAGCTCTTCACTCCGCTCTCCTTCCAAAGCGGACCTCTTCTCAACAAGTTCGGAGCACAACCCTCTCCTAGAGTTCCTCCTCACACTCGTCTCACAAATGGCTCTCTCCCAGAGCCGAGCTCTTCACTCCGCTCGCCTCTGAAACGAACCTCTTCTCGACAAGTTCGGAGCACAACTCTCTCCTAAAGTTCCTCCTCACAAATGGCTCTCTCCTAAAGCCGAGCTCTTTACTCCGCTCGCCTCCAAGGCGGACCTCTTCTAAGCGAGTTCGGAGCTCATAGCTCTCTCCTAGAGTTGCTCCTCAAACTCATCTTCCAGATGGCTCTCTCCTAGAGTTCCTCCTCACAAATGGCTCTCTCCTAGAGCCGAGCTCTTCACTCCGCTCGCCTCCAAGGCAGACCTCTTCTAAGCGAGTTCGGAGCTCACAACTCTCTCCTAGAGTTGCTCCTCAAACTTGTCTTCCAGATGGCTCTCTCCTAGAGCTGAGCTCTTCACTCTGCTTACCTCCAAGGCAGACCTCTTCTCTGCGAGTTCGAAGCTAAAACTCTCTCCTAGAGTTGCTCCTCAAACTCGTCTTCCAGATGGCTCTCTCCTAGAGCCAAGCTCTTCACACCACTCATCTCCAAAGTAGGCATCTTCTAAGTGAGTTCGGAGCTCAAAACTCTCCCATAGAGTTGCTCCTTGCACTCACTTCAAGGAATGGGTCTTCCCATGGCTCGTACGAGGATCTTCCTAGCTCATCTTCTCCACCCCTAGGAGTAGAGCTCCTCTTCAAAAATCTCCAACAACAGAGAGCACATCACCAGGCTTCGGAGCTCTTCACCTCTCCAAATATGCCGACCCCTTCCTCGTTTATATCCGACCTCTCCTCCGTCGTCGAGCTCCCCTCGATGAGCTCCGCCAGGGCCGAGCTCCACTACGCCGAACTACCGAGTCACCGAGCCGAGTAGACGAGGTACCGACCTCCATATATGGAGAAAAAATGCCGCCGAGCCAGTTTCACCGTCAGATTGTCTCAAAATTCATGCTAGAACATGATGAACGGTTCAGATCGTGCCACGTCTCCACAAAATGACAAGATAACATTTTCTCGAAACTTGAGCCTCTTGTCTCGTGATTCGCGCCACGATCGTGATCAACCGTCCAGATTGAGCCACGTAGCTCGGATCTGAAATCCGAGCCACTTATCTACTGAACTGCAAAGTGGCAAAAAATATGCCTCAAAATTCGTGCTCAGATTCGCCGAACAAGCAAGAAGAAAAAGAGGCAAACGGGTTGGGGTCGGATCCGATACCCACGATCCGACCCATACCCTTCATGGCTTCTTCATTCTTCCCGCCAAAAGTACCCAAAACTTCTCCTCTTCTTCACTGTGCGAAAGAACAAGGCAGAGGAGAGAACCCGAATGCCTCTCCTCCCCTTCTTCTTTCTTCTCAGGGCCGAGCTCCGCCATGGCCGAGCTACCGAGCCGAAGGGACGAGGTACCGACCTCCACATATGGAGAAAAATACTATCGAGCCAGTTTCACCGTCAGATTGTCTCAAAAAACGTGCTAGAACATGATGAACGGCTCAGATTGCGCCACGTCTCAACAAAACAACAAGAACGTTTTCTCGAAATCTGAGCCTCCCGTCTCGTGATTCGCGCCACGATCGTGATCAACCGTCCAGATTGAGCCACGTAGCTCGGATCTGAAATCCGAGCTACCGAACTACCGAACTGCAAAGTGTCAAAAATGCACCTCAAAATCCGTGCTCGGATCTGCCGAACAAGAAGCAGCTGCCGAACAGCAAAGAAGAAGAAGAAGAAGAAGAAGAAGAAGAAGAAAAAAAAAGCACGAGGGTCGGGTTCGGACCCGTTAGGGTCCCGAACTCGAACCCCACGTCACCCTCCTCTCCTTCTCCAATCTCCCGCCAAAACAAACCAGAGAAAAAGAAAAACCCAAACTCCTCTTCTTCAATGCGCCGAGCTACTCACGCCACCGAGCTCTCCTTCCATGAACTTGCTCATCTCCGACCTCCACTTCACGACCGAGCTCGCTGCCTCGTCGAGAATCCCGCTGCCTCGCTATTACTGCCGAGCTTCGATGCCGAGCTACTGTGTCGAGCTCTCCCTCCATGAGCTCGCTCATCTCCGACCTCCACTTCACGGCCGATCTCGCCGCCTCGTCGAGAATCCCACTGCCTCGCCATTACTACCGAGCTTCGATGCCGAGCTACTGTGCCGAGCTCTCCCTCCATGAGCTCGCTCATCTCCGACCTCCACTTCACGGCCGAGCTCGCCACCTCGTCGAGAATCCCACTGCCTCGCCATTACTACCGAGCTTCGATGCTGAGCTACTGTGCCGAGCTCACCACCGAAGCTCCTCGCCCTGTTACGCGCTGCCATTGCCAAACTCCGATGAGCTCCTCTCCACTCCTTCACGAGCTCCCCTCGCCGAGCTCGACCATAGCTCCTCAGTCGACCCCCTCGCCGCCAAACTCCGACGAGCTCTTCTCCCATGCCGAGCTCACTATCGAAGCTCCTCACGACAGCCACCGACTCCTTTGTCGAGTTCCGAAGCGCTGAGCTCCATGTTGCCGAGCTCACCACCGAAGCTCCTCGCCCTGTTACGTGCTGCCGTCGCCAAACTTCGATGAGCCCTCTCCACTCCTTCACGAGCTCCCCTCGCCGAGCTCGACCATAGCTCCTCGCCGACCACCACGTCGCGCGTGCCGACCATCAAGCTCGACGCTCTCAAGCCAAACTCCTCTTCTTCCTCGCCGAGCTCTCCTCGTCGAACCCAACTCCGAGCTCCAATAGCGAGCTCCGAGCATCCCCGTCGACCTCTCGCGAGCTGACGAAGGTGAAGAAGAGAGTTGAAGATGGAAAAGAAGAGAAGGGAATAGAGGCGGGAGAAAGAGCAGGGAAGAAGAAGAAGAGAGAGGAAAAAAAAATGCCACGTGGCACGCCACGTAGCGTAATATCCATAGGTCGGCCAGATCCGAGGTGCCGAGCCGAGTGGACGAGGTACTGACCTTGAAATTGGAGAAAATAACCTGCCGACCCATACAATCCGTCCGATCTTCTCAAAAATCGCGCCACGACACGATCGACACACAGAAACGCGCCACGTGTCCAGAACGTGATCTGCTTTGCGATGCGCGCCATCTGATCACGATCGACGTCCAGAAATGTGCCACGTGTCCAGGTAATATTTAATCAATTAATTAATTTATTTATTTGTTTTAATTATTTAAAAAATTCGAAAAATAATTAAAAATCGAAAAAAATTAATTAAAAATTCTAAAAATAATTATTAATTCAGAAAAATTATTTTAAAATTCTGAAAAATATAATTATTTAATTATAATAATTAATTAATATTTTTTATAATTAATTATTTAATTCGGAAAATGAATAAAAAATTCAAAAAAATGAGAAAAAATTCAGAAAAATCTGGAAAAATCACCAAAAATCCAGAAAATTCTAAGGATATTTTTGGGCATTTCACAAGTCCAGAATAACACCGTTGCACCCCGAGCAAGATCCGAACTCCCTTAAGAACACCGATAAAATCCCGTACGCCATTAGAACAACAAAACTACTCCTCGAAAACTGTAAAACTCAGTCTCCAGGAGTGGGGGGCTTGTGATATGGCTAAAAATGGGATTAAATCGGGGCCGTTCAAATTGGACACGAATCTTAAAGCTCAGTGGTAAAACGGTAATTTCACCTACAAACGGGTCTGAAATGAGAACTAGGTCTTTCTTCAAGACCCAATAACCCACGAACGGATCCACCTCAACTGGGTACGGGTCCCAACCCGAAATGAACCCGGTCCAACAGGATAGAATTAGGGTTTCTGATTAATCCAAATCAACGGTCCTGATTCATATCTATCCGTTCAGTGGGAATTAAGGATTACATTCCTAATCTGATCACAGGGATTACATTCCTTATCTGATCACAGGGATTACATTCCTAATCTGATCCCTAAGGCGACTATAAATACCCCCCATCCACCACCATTAAGAGGTAATCAATACTTTTCCAGTTTTAAGTTCTTGCTTAATCATTCAGATTACTGACAAGAGCGTCGGAGGGTGCGTCGCCGAGATCCATCCCGGTATCTCGCACTTTTTGCAGGTTCGCAGCAGTGGCAAGAGACCAAGTCAACACATTGGTGAAGGTTAACAGGCCAACAGGTTTGCTTTATCGTTTTCTCCAAGAATTCACAAATTCATCTGTTTGTCCCACACCAAAATTAGTAGCAACAGGCGCGATCTGAGCTGTTCATCATATTCTAGCACATTTTTTGAGACAATTTGACGGTGAAACTGGCTCGGTAGCAATTTTCTCCATATGTAGAGGTCGGTACCTCATCCCTTCGGCTCGGTAGCTCGGCCAAGGCGGAGCTCGGCCCTGAGAAGAAAGACGAGGGAGGGAGAGGCATTCGGGTTCTCTCCTCTGCCTTGTTCTTTCGCACAGTGAAGAAGAGGAGAAGTGTTAGGTACTTTTGGCGGGAAGACTGAAGAAGAAGGAGAAGAATGAAGAAGCCAAGAAGGGTATGGGTCAGATCGTGGGTATCGGATCCGACCCCGACCCGTTAGCCTCTTTTTCTTCTTGCTTGTTCGGCAAATTCGAGCACGGATTTTGAGGCATATTTTTTGCCACTTTGCAGTTCGGTATATCGGTGGCTCGGATTTCAGATCCGAGCTACGTGGCTCAATCCGGACGGTTGATCACGATCTTGGCACGAATCACGAGACAAGAGGCTCAAATTTCGAGAAAACATTATCTTGTCGTTTTGTGGAGACATGGCGCGATCTGAGCCGTTCATCATGTTCTAGCACGTTTTTTGAGACAATCTGACGGTGAAACTGGCTCAACAACATTTTTCTCCATATGTGGAGGTCGGTACCTCGTCCGTTCGGCTCGGTAGCTCAGCCATGGCAGAGCTCATTGAGGTGAGTTCATTGAGGTGAGCTCGATGGCGGAGGAGGGGTCGGAGCTCGACGAGGAAGGGGGTCAGCATATGGGAGAGGTGAAGAGCTCCGAAGCCTGGTGATGTGCTCTCTGTTTTTGGAGATTTTTGAAGAGGAGCTCTACTCAGAGGGGCGGAGAAGATGCGCTAGGAAGATCCTCATACGAGCCATGGGAAGACCCATTCATTGAAGTGAGTGCAAGGAGCAACTCTATGGGAGAGTTTTGAGCTCGAACTTGCTTAGAAGAGGCCTGCTTTGGAGATGAGCGGAGTGAAGAGCTCGGCTCTAGGAGAGAGCCATCTGGAAGAAGAGTTTGAGGAGCAACTTTAGGAGAGAGTTTTAGCTTCGAACTCGCTGAGAAGAGGTCCGTCTAGGAGGCGAGCGGAGGGAAGAGCTCGGCTCTAGGAGAGAGACATCTAGAAGACGAGTTTGAGGAACAACTCTAGGAGAGCTGTGAGCTCTGAACTCCCTTGGAAGAGGTCCGCCTTGGAGGCAAGCGGAGGGAAGAGCTCGGCTCTAGGAGAGAGCCATCTGGAAGACGAGTTTAAGGAGCAACTCTAGGAGAGAGCTGTGAGCTCCGAACTCACTTAGAAGACGTCCACCTTGGAGGCGAGCGGAGTGAAGAGCTCGACTCTAGGAGAGAGACATTTGTGAGGAGGAACTCTAGGAGAGAGTTGTGCTCCGAACTTGTCGAGAAGAGGTCCGCTTTGGAGGCGAGCAGAGTGAAGAGCTCGGCTCTGGAAGAGAGCCATTTATGAGACGAGTGTGAGGAGGAACTCTAGGAGAGAGTTGTGCTCCAAACTTGTCGAGAAAAGGTCTGCTTTGGAGGCGAGCGGAGTGAAGAGCTCGGCCTGAGAGAGAGCCATTTGTGAGACGAGTGTGAGGAGGAACTCTTGGAGAGAGTTGTACTTCGAACTTGTTGAGAAGAGGTCCGTTTTGGAGGCGAGCGGAGTGAAGAGCTCGGCTCTGGAAGAGAGCCATTTGGAAGACGAGTGTGAGGAGCAACTCTAGGAGAGAGTTGTGCTCCGAACTCGTTGAGAAGAGGTCCACTTTGGAGGCGAGCGGAGTGAAGAGCTCGGCTCTAGGAAAGAACCATTTGGGAGACGAGTTTGAGGAGCAACTCAAGAGGAGAGCTGTGCTCCGAACTCATTGAGAAGAGGTCCGCTTTGGAGGTGAGCGGAGTGAAGAGCTCGGCTCTGGGAGAGAGCCATTTGGAAGACGAGTGTGAGGAGCAACTCTAGGAGAGAGTTGTGCTCCGAACTCATTGAGAAGAGGTCTGCTTTGGAGGCGAGCGGAGTGAAGAGCTCGGCTCTGGGAGAGAGCCATTTGGGAGATGAGTTTGAGGAGCAACTCAAGGGGTGAGCTGTGCTCCGAACTCGTTGAGAAGAGGTCCGCTTTAGAGGCAAGCGGAGTGAAGAGCTCGGCTCTGGGAGAGAACCATTTGGAAGACGAGTATGAGGAGCAACTCTAGAAAAGAGTTGTGCTCCGAACTCGTTGAAAAGAGGTCCGCTTTGGAAGGCGAGCAGAGTGAAGATCTCGACTCTAGGAGAGAGCCATTTGGAAGACGAGTGTGAGGAGCAACTCTAGGAGAGAGTTGTGCTCCGAACTCGTTGAGAAGAGGTCCGCTTTGGAGGCGAGCGGAGTGAAAAGCTCGGCTCTGGAAGAGAGCCATTTGTGAGACGAGTGTGAGGAGGAACTCTAGGAGAGAGTTGTGCTCCGAACTTGTCGAGAAGAGGTCCGCTTTGGAGTCGAGCGGAGTGAAGAGCTCGGCTCTGGGAGAGAGCCATTTGTGAAACGAGTGTGAGGAGGAACTCTAGGAGAGAGTTGTGCATCGAACTTGTCGAGAAGAGGTCCGCTTTGGAGGCAAGCGGAGTGAAGAGCTCGGCTCTGGGAGAGAGCCATTTGTGAGACAAGTGTGAGGAGGAACTCTAGCAGAGAGTTGTGCTCCGAACTTGTTAAGAAGATGTCCGCTTTGGAGGCCAGCGGAGTGAAGAGCTCGGCTCTGGGAGAGAGCCATTTGTGAGACGAGTGTGAGGAGGAACTCTAGGAGAGAGTTTTGCTCCGAACTTGTCGAGAATAGGTCCACTTTGGAGGCGAGCGGAGTGAATAGCTCGGCTCTGGGAGAGAGCCATTTGTGAGATGAGTGTGAGGAGGAACTCTAGGAGAGATTTGTGCTCCGAACTTGTCGAGAAGAGGTCCGCTTTGGAGGCGAGCAGAGTGAAGAGCTCGGCTTTGGGAGAGAGCCATTTGTGAGACGAGTGTGAGGAGGAACTCTAGGAGTGAGTTGTGCTCCGAACTTGTTAAGAAGAGGTCCGCTTTGGAGGCGAGCAGAGTGAAGAGCTCGGCTCTGGGAGAGAGCCATTTGGAAGACAAGTGTGAGGAGCAACTCTAGGAGAGAGTTGTGCTCCGATCTCAGTGAGAAGATGTCCGCTTTGGAGGCGAGCGGAGTGAAGAGCTCGGCTCTAGGAGAGAACCATTTGGGAGACGAGGTTGAGGAGCAACTCAAGAGGAGAGCTGTGCTCCGAACTCGTTGAGAAGAGGTCCGCTTTGGAGGCGAGCGGAGTGAAGAGCTCGGCTCTGGGAGAGAGCCATTTGGAAGACGAGTGTGAGGAGCAACTCTAGGAGAGAGTTGTGCTCCGAACTCATTGAGAAGAGGTCCGCTTTGGAGGCGAGCGGAGTGAAGAGCTCGGCTCTGGGAGAGAGCCATTTGGGAGATGAGTATGAGGAGCAACTCAAGGGGAGAGCTGTGCTCCGAACTCAACTCAAGGGGAGAGCTGTGCTCCGAACTCGTTGAGAAGAGGTCCGCTTTGGAAGCGAGCGGAGTGAAGAGCTCAGCTCTGGGAGAGAGCCATTTGTGAGATGAGTGTGAGGAGGAACTCTAGGAGAGAGTTGTGCTCCGAACTTGTCGAGAAGAGGTCCGCTTTGGAGTCGAGCGGAGTGAAGAGCTCGGCTCTGGGAGAGAGCCATTTGTGAGACGAGTGTGAGGAGGAACTCTAGGAGAGAGTTGTGCTCCGAACTTGTCGAGAAGAGGTCCGCTTTGGAGTCGAGCGGAGTGAAGAGCTCGGCTCTGGGAGAGAGCCATTTGTGAGACGAGTGTGAGGAGGAACTCTAGGAGAGAGATGTGCTCCGGACTTGTTGAGAAGAGGTCCGCTTTGGAGGCAAGCGGAGTGAAGAGCTCGGCTCTAGGAGAGAGCCATTTGTGAGACGAGTTTGAGGAGCAACTCTAAGAGAGAGCTTCAGCTCCGAACTCACTGTTTAAGTGAGAGAATCAACTGTTGTGGGAGCAGTTCCGAATGGCGAACCACTTCTAACTTGCTGAAGAGCAAGTTATTTGAAGCAGAATCGAACTTAGTGTTGGACTCCGAACTCATCGTTTAAGAGAGTATCAACAGTTGTGGGAGCAGTTCCGAATGGCGAACCACTTCTAACTTGCTGAAGAGAAAGTTATTTGAAGCGGAATCGAGCCAAGTGTTGGACTCCGAACTCGTCGTTTTAAGCTTAGCAAGTTGCGGAAGCAGTCATGTAGAAGAAGCTGGAGTCCGAACTCACCATTTAACGAGTCGTAGATGTGACTCGAAGAGATAGAGAAGAAGCAAGAGCAATAATTTTCAGTGAAAAATGTAAAGTTTTTTTGAGATAAACTAAGTGGCCGCTTCAATAGGGCGAGCCATTATTACATGCTATTGGCCGAGTTACAAGCATCGGCCATATTGAAAATCAAGATCCTACTTCTTCAATAAGGTGAAGACCTCTTGGGAGGAGCTGAGTCTTGAAGCTTGGCGGGCCTTTCTATTCGTTTATAGGCTCCTCAGGGGGGAAGCTCGGCCCCCTCTTTTTGGACGAACTTGGTCAGGTGCCCCCGCTGTATGAGTTCTTCGATCTCCTCCTTGAGAGCCCGACAATCATCCATGTAGTGGTCGTGGTCCCTGTGAAAGCGACACCACTTATTCTTGTTCCTCTTCTTGCCAGGGGTATTCATTCTAGGGGGAGCACGGAGTAGTCCTTCCTTGTCCACCTCCATAAGAACTTCTGATATATTAGTAATGAGGGGGGTGAACTTCTCAAAACGTGGAGTTGAGCGGCGCTGGCCATTACTGTCCTTTTGGGATTTTTGGGACCCCTCTTCGCTCGTATTCTTTCGTTTGTTCCCAGAAGATGTCTCCTCAAAAGCAAGGGGGTTGAGAGCCTCTTCCGCCCGTATGTACTTCTCCACCCTAAGTAGGAGCTCTGAGAAGTCCCAAGGATGTTTCTTGGCAAGGGAGGCCCTGAGGTTGGCATTAGTGACGTTGCGCTCGAATGCGGCAGAGGCTACTGACTGGTTGAGGGAGGGAATGGACTGGGCTTCGGCGGTGAAGCGTCGAACGTAATCCCTTAGACGTTCACCCTTTTCTTGGTTGAGGGTCACCAGAGATACACTTGTTTTCTCAGCCCGGCGGCTACTCACGAAATGAGTAAGTAAGAGCCCTTCGAACTGATCGAATGAGAAGATGGAGGCCAGGGCGAGTCGAGAGTACCATTCTCGCGCAGACCCCTTCAGCGTGGTAGGGAAGATCTTGCAGAGGAGGGCGTCTGAAGCATGGTGGATCATCATGAGAGTTTTGAAACTCTCTATGTGATCTGCGGGGTCCGACTCCCCGGTATACGTCTCAAAGTGAGGCGGCTTGAAGTTTTCTGGGATGGGGGCCTCCATGATGGTGCGGGAGAATGGAGGTCTGCTCGGACGGAGGTTTATCACCCGTTGCTCTTCTTCCTTGTCAATTCGGCCGAGGCACCTCTCCATCTCGTGGAGACGGCGGTAGACTGAGTCTTCTCTTTGATCATATCTTGCCGAGCCCCGAGACTCATCTTCGTATGAGGATGGACTGGGGCTGCGGCGATGGTAGCTTGGAGAAGGACGAGGACTGAGAGTGTGAAAGCGGTGGCTCCTAGCTGGCTCATGAGTAGGTGGCCTCTGGTCGTTCTTTGGGGCGATATTGAGGGCCCTTAAGACTGTCGCTTGGAAGTCTTGAAGATCTGCCCTTGTGACTGGTGCCTCTCTAGCTTGGCGGTCCCTATGTATGGCTCGGCTTACTGGAGAATGAGTTCTCCGCCGATGATGCTGAAGGGACTCTTTTTGCCTCCTCGGGGGAGGGGATCTTATAGTCCTCAGTCGTCGGGGGGGTCGGATTCTTGGAGCCCCTGAGTTCTCGGGTAGATGGACTCGACCAAGGGCTCGCCATCCATTCAGGCGAGTTCTAAGGTCGACTCCCTTTTGGCGGTCGGCAATTACTTGACGAAGATCCCGCTCGGAAGGGCTTTGAGAAGCCAGGGATTCAACTGAAGGATTAGGACCCGTGACTTGGTTATGAGCAGGATGTTGCTTCGGACGACTCTGACGGGAGCCCCCCTGGGTAGCCCCCCGAGACCTTTGAGGGGCCTATTAAGTAGGAGCACCTTGAACCGGAGGAGGGAGAGTGGGAAGAGAAGTGGTTCTTCGGTTGGAGACCACTGCCTTCCCCTTCTGTTTTGGATGCATGGCTTGAAACTATTATCGTTGATGAAGTTAGGTCAGGTTGCTTTTTCGGTTCCCACAGACGGCGCCAATCTGTTGCTGCTAATTTTGGTGTGGGAGCAAATAGATGAATTTGTGGATTCTTGGAGAAAACGATAAAGCAAACCTGTTGACCTGTTGACCTTCACCAATGTGTTGACTTGGTCTCTTGCCGCTGCTGCGAACCTGCAAAAAGTGCGAGACACCGGGATGGATCTCGGCGACGCACCCTCCGACGCTCTTGTCAGTAATCTGAATGATTAAGCAAGAACTTAAAACTGGAAAAGTATTGATTACCTCTTAATGGTGGTGGATGGAAGGTATTTATAGTCGCCATTGGGATCAGATTAGAAATGTAATCCCTGTGATCAGATTAGGAATGTAATCCCTAATCCCCAGTGAAAGGATAGATGTGAATCAAGGCCGTTGATTAGTATTAATCAGAAACCCTAATTCTATCCTACTGGACTGGGTTCATTTCGGGTTGGGACCCGTACCCAGTTGAGATGGATCCATTCGGGGGTTATTGGGTCTTGAAGAAAGACCCAATTCCAATTTCAGACCCGCTTGTAGGTGAAATTACCATTTTACCCCTGAGCTTTAAGATTCGTGTCCGATTTGAACGGCCCCGATTTAATCCCATTTTTAGCCATATCAGTCATTCTAATAAAATAATACCTTTTCTAAATGTATCTAGTCCTAGAGTGATCTGCCGAGTTTTTTGCCAAGAAAATCGCAAGTTGACTGTTACACCATAGCTCTCCTATGGGTTGCTTTCTACCCAATTGTTTCATAAGCTCCGAAATCCACATGTCTTTTGTTGCTTCTATAAGTGCCATATACTCTAACTCTGTGGTTGACTGTGCTACAACCTTTTGTAGCTATGATAGCCCAACTAACAGTTGTACCTCCAACTGTAAATACATACCCTGTACATCTTCTGTAACCATAAGATCGCCCAAAAAAATTGCATCCACATAACCATGTATATGAAAAGAATGTCCCCCAAAACAAAGAGAGTTATATGAAGTACCTGAAAGATACCTGAGAAACCACTTCACTGCATCCCAATGATGTTTACCTGGATTCTTCATGTAATAGCAGACAACTCTCACTACTTGTGCGATGTCTAGTCTTGTAGACACCATCGCATATATCAAACTCCTAACAATTGAGACATAAGGAACTTTATTCATTTCCTCCATCTATGCCTTCGTTTTCGGAAACAAGTCCATAGATAACTTTAGGTGTTCGGAAAAGGGACAAGTGATTAGCCTTAAGCCATCCATATTGAATTTTTTCAACACCTTCTTCACGTAGTCTGCTTGTGATAACCAAGCTTCTTGCTTTTCCTATTTCTATTGATCTTCACACCGAGGATTTTCTTTGCTTCACCCAAGTCCTTCATCAAAAAATCCGAAGCTAGCACCTTTTTTACATCCTTGATCTTCTCCATTCATGAACATGCTAACATGTCGTAAACATACAATACCTAGGTAACTATATCATTGTCATCATATCGATGAACATATACACAATGATCCATTGCGCATCTCTCGAAACCTTTTCCTCTCATAAAAAAATCAAACTTCAAGTACCATTGTCGTGGTGCTTGTTTGAGCCCGTAAAGACTCTTTCTTAGTCGACACATCATGTCTTCTTTCCCTTTTGCTTCAAACCTGTGGATTGTGTCATGTACAGCTCTTCTTCCACATCACCATAAAGAAATATTGTTTTTACATCCAACTGCTCTAAGTGCAAGTCTTCAACTGCGAAAATACTAAGTATAACCCTAATTGAAGCCATCTTCACTACCGGTGCAAAGATTTCATTATAGTCGACACGTTCCCTTTGAGAGAACTCTTTCACAACAAGCCTCGCCTTATATCTCTTATTGCCATCTGCCTTATTCTTGACTCTGAAAATATATTTGTTCATAAGAGCACGTTTCCTGTAGGTAACTTGGCCAACTCCCAAGTGTGGTTATGTTCAAAGGAGTTCATCTCGTCCCTCATGTCTGACTCCTACTGAATTTGAGCCTTATCCTTCAAAGCCTCCTCATGAGTCTCTGATTCTCCTAAATTCGTGTACAGAATATGCTTGTGAACAACATTAGTTGGTGGACCAAATATCTTGGTTGGCCTTCTCTTTCGTGTCGCCGTGTCGATCTTCTTAATGTGAGTAATGGTTCACTGACCAGTTCAGGATTCCCGAATTGCTCTGGCTGTACATGTTCACCTTGGATATCCTGCACATTCCTAGTAGGCTCATCATGAGCCTCCTGTGCTGCCTGTGGTACCTGTACCTGATGTTGTACTGTAGGGCCGCCACCACTAGAGTCGCCTTCAGAATTTGAATATGAATATGAATATGAGTTTGAACCTAAATCTAACTCTGAACCAATTGTACTGGTTTGACCTGTGTGCTTGTCCTTATACAAGACATCTTCATTGAACAGTACATTCCTACTACGAATGACCTTGTTGTCCACAAAATCCCAAAGTCTGTAACAAAACTCATCGCCGTCGTAGCCAATGAATACACACCTTTTGGATTTCGAATGCGGTTTCTTTTTTTTCTTCCATGTCGATTAATGAATATGCAATACAAAAAAAACCTTTCAAATGGAAATAAGTGACAGATTTACCTGACCATAGTTCGTGTGGAATGGCCTTATCAAGGGCACTAGACGAGCAACGGTTAATCAAGTACACTGGTGTATTCACTGTAGCTGCCCAAACATGGACCGAAAGCCCCGCATGAAGTCTCATGCATCTCTCCCTTTCGAGTATCCTGCAATTCATATTTTCTGCTACCTCATTCTTCTGCAGAGTTCTAGGATCTGTCCTGATTCCTTGGATACCTTCATTTGTCAGATAATCAACAAACTCTTTACTTGTGTACTCACCACCATTGTCTGAATTTAATGCTTTCACTTTGCAACCCATTTCATGTAATACCCCGTATGAGTTGGGCCTTCATGGTGGGCTTCATGGTGGGCTTAGTAATTAATTCATGGTTAGATGAGCCTATAGATTTGGTAGTGTGTGTATAGAGCCTATAGAAAAAATGAACTAATTACTACGGGGCCATGGTGTTCACGATAGGTGGTGGTGACTTAGTCCCACATGGAAGATGAGTTAGGATTGTGTGTATATATATAGTATTGCCTATGATCAAAAGGCACCAACTATTCATGGTACCTTTTGAGAGGCAACCTGTGGTGGACAGTTTTTAGAATTTGTTTGAGCGGGGCTCGGACATTACAGAATGGTATCAGAGCCGACTTTCGTCACCGATTGTGGGTAAAAGTGGGTAAAATGTATGCCTGAGAGGGAGCTGAGGTCAGTACGCTGGTAGTATGACCAGGGACAGTACGCTAGCAGAATCAGAGTCCTCCACTCCATATTGGCTAGAACAGGATCTTGTACTAGATTGCAAGTTTCGAGCTCAGCGAGGACGCTGAGTTCTCAAGGTGGGGTGTATGTAATACCCTATATAAGATGGACCTTCATGGTAGGCTTCATGGTGGGCTTAGTAATTAATTTATGGTTAGATGAGCATATAGATTTGGTAGTGTGTGTATAGAGCCTATAGAAAAAAATGAATTAATTACTATGGGGCCTTGGTGTTCATGGTAGGTGGTGGTGACTTAGTCCCACATGAAAGGTGAGTTAGGATTGTGTGTTTATATAGGATTGCCTATGATCAAGAGGCACCAACTAGGCATGACATCTTTTGAGAGGCAGCCTGTGGTGGGCAGTTGTTAGAATTTTTTTAAGCGGGGCCTGAGGCGTTACATCTCTTTCTCAACCTTGGCCTTCCAAGCTTTGAATGTGTCAAACACTTTTGATTTCTCGCGAATTGCATGAACCAAAACTTTTCTTGTAGCGTCATCGATGAATGTGACGAAGTATATCTTACCACCATAAGAGAATTCCTGAGTCGGCTCCAACACATCTGTATGTACCAACTCTAGCTTCCTAAGCTTCTTCTCACGCCCGTTCAACTAAAAGCTAACTATCTTCTGTTTGTCCATCACATGTTCTCACAGAAATTCATCTCAACCTTTTTAAGCTCAGGCAAAAGGTCCCTAGAACAAAGCTCATTGACACCCTTTTCACCAAGGTGCCCCAACCTGACCTGCATAGAATTGAAGAAGAACTACCTGTCGATGCTGCAGCAATCATGTAATCCTCATAAGTATCCCTCATGGGAGTACAATGATAAGAAGCACCCGAGTCTATACACCAATCATCTTGCATAATATCAAATCCATAAGATAAACCCAATTCATTTAAATGGGGTTTGATACTTACCACATTGGCTCTCTATGACCCTACTTGCGCTTTCTTATACTGTAACCTCTGTTTCCATTAATACGTATTTTTTAAAAAGTATTTTTCCGTATTTAAATCCTCAGTATCTTATAACTATTTTTCCCTAATCGATTTTATTATTTAAACTATTTTTGGAACCCAATTGTTTATTATAAGCCCAAATTTGCATTTTGATTTTATTAATTATTAATGTGAGCTCAATTGTTATCATAAGCCCAATTCCATATTCTGATTTTATTTTATTTATATAATTAATCTGAGCCCAAAATTTAGCCTAATATCCTAATTGTTTTATTTAAATATTTTGAGCCCATTTATTGAAGCTCATTCTGACTATTGGGTCTCTTTGGAGATACCCATTATTAAAGCCCAAACCCAGTACCCATACTGTACAGATTTATTATCCCACACCTACCCATATACAAATTATTTACTCACCCCCACTTTTCTAATCCCGTACTTCAACTCCCCACTTTGCAGATGCACACTTTCCATCATTTCGTAACTACCCCCACTCTCTCACCCATGACTTTATTTTATTCTAATATTATATATACACCCCCATTCCCGTACCTCTCTATCTCTCCCACTCTATTTTCCCCTCCTCTGTCTCCAACCAAACATAACAGAACCCAACCACCTGTCTTCAAGCTCTCCTCCATTACCCTCGACCTCATTCCCCATTCCCCATCATTGTCGTCATCCCAAAGCACCGCTCGTCTTCAACTCCTCTATCGACGCCCTGCCAACTCGCCATCCTCCTCTCAGCCACCTCCTCGGCATCTCGACCTTTCAGCCGCCGCCTGCAGCTCCTGCGCTCCTCCTTCCGTCGCTCCGCGTCGCCCCGAAGTTGCCGCCCTCTTTTTCCCGCGCTCTCTCTCTTCCACAATCGATCGCTCTTTCTCTCTCTCTCTGTCGAGTGTGGAAGGAAGGAGAACAGGTGAAGAAGAAGACTTGGGTTGCTGTTTTGGGTGTGTGGTGTGTGGTGTGTGGTGTGTGGTGTGTGGGTTTTTATTAGTGTTTGGTGTTCGTAGAGAAGATTGGGTATTTTATTGGTGTGTTGGTGTTGTGTTTGGAGTTTGGGATTAGATCCAGTGAGTTGCTGTTTGGAGTTCATTGTTGGGGAGTTGCTATCTTGGAATTATTGAAGGGGTTATTTTGCTTTAGTGGAGTTGCTGTTACTATTTAGGGAGTAGTTTGCTATTTTGAATTTGCTATTTTAGCGTGGCTGCCACATATCTTGCACGTGTTCTACTGCCCGGGATTCTGATCCCGCAAATTCATCGTCGTCAACTAACAGGCAAGTATCTCTTGTACAAATTCGTTTATTCTAGTACAAGCTCCTTTGCAAAATACCGCAAATATATTCCTTGACCCTATTCGTATTATACATAATCTATTGATCCCATATTCATACATGATCGCGAATACTTTGTCACTATATGCATTGCATGAACACGATACACATTTATACTCTTATAATTATACATGATGTTGTGCATGAATTGCTTGTTACTAGGTTGCATGTTGTTATAATATCTTTTATTCTTGATTAAGTTTTATACATGCCATTAGTCGCTTCAACATGTTCTATAAGCCCTGAAATATGTTTCCCTGCATTGCATAAGTTTTGATACTTGATCCTGCCATGTTACCCGTCCTTGTTGTTGCATATAGTTATTGTTCATGTTAATTGTAATAAAAAGATAACAAGCCGGGGTATAAAGGGGAAAGATTTAGTAGTGGGTAATATAGAAGAGCGTACTCGGACGGGAGCTCGTGGTTTCCCGATGCAAATTGCAAGTTACAAGTTGCAAGTTTGTGAATTGTATGTTCTATGTTTCACGCTACATGTTACACTATGTTCCACATTGCACGTATCTCGATACAAGATACAATTAACATGACATGATTTTTCCGAGTATGTGACCTATAGAATCCACCACTAGTCTAAACGTTCACTTGATTGCGAGTAGCAACCATGTGGTATGGGTGATGAATCCAATAATATCCACATTTAGGAGCAATAATCTTAATGCAATTAGACATTTAAATGCTCTATATGTGTTATTTTACTCTTCTTTTCTCTTTTCCATAGGAAACAGCCTAAAAACAGCAAAACGAAGCAGATTCAAGACTAATACAGACTGAGAGGATGATACACAGAAACTGCAAAGCATAAGTCGACTGGTTCTTCCAACAGTCGACTGGACAGAAAGGTTGACGCTGCTCGGTACAGTCGACTTACTCCAAAGGCAGTCGACTTGACAGATTGATTATGAAACTACAGACGCCTCGATACAGTCGACTGATTCCAAAACCAGTCGACTGGTATCCAACGGAGTTAGAAGATAAGAACAGTGAAGATTCATCCTCATCCAAATACAAAACAAGATTAAGTTATCCAAACCCAGGTCGTCTGCGAATAACAACCCTTCATTAATCAAGTTAAAGAACCGGGATTGGAAGTAAGAAGATAGACTCAGTCTTATGCGTGAAGAGATAAGAATCAGGAACTTGATATCTGCAGACAAGGACAAGAGAAACTATAAAAAAAAAGAGAATCATCTACCATGAACAGTGAGGATCGACGAGCAAGCATCAAGATACCAGCATCAAAGAAGGAGGAGAACAAGTCGACTGCTGATTGGGCTCAATTTCAACATCATATAAATCAGTGTTCTTCCGTTCTTCCTTTTACTTTTATTTTTTATTGTGGAGTCATGAATTCTATTTTATTAATCAATAAAGGTTGTATTATGTGCAACTAATTTCATAGTTGGGTAGATTGAAGCCGTAGTCATGTAATGCTTATATTCTTCTAAATTCTACTCTATTACTTATTGATTAAACCTGAGAGTATTGGTATAGATTTATAATATATCAAACTTGTTCAGAAGTTCTAAGAGCAGTCGACTGAGAGTGACAACAAGTCGACTGCCATACAGAACCTGAGATTATCAAGTTTGCGTATTATAAAACTGAATCTGTTATATGAGCATAGAGACGACCCGTATCTCGTATTCATAACTTGTAACACAGGAATCTTTAGGGGTTCTTGGTTTAATCAACTTGAAGGATCTAGATCTGATACCAATTTCTAGAACTTTGAGTGTTTGTTCATTTCCATTGTTCATATGCTTTCTTCAAGTGCAACTTATTAGATACCATGCTAAATACTTAAGGAAAGAAACGAATTAGAGTAGATACCATGCCTAATTCTTGGCTTAGGGAAACATTAACTTTAAGGAGTAGATACCATGCCCTTAAAGGAACAAACATGAGTAATTGGAGTAGTATACGATTTAGCATCATTGACTATAGGTGGAAATCAAAGCCCAGCTACTTTAATAGATATTCGTGACTCAAATTGTGATGCTACTTGATTTAGATTTTTATCTCTTTCAATCAGACTTTTAAAACAAAACTTTATGATTTGCATTTTCTTTTGTTTTATTGATTAGTGAGTTAAGTACTACAATCTCTGTGGGATCGACCCTTACTTTTCACTACGCTTCTATAAACGATTCGTACACTTGCGAGGTTTTAATTTGTGTCTAGTTGATCTATTTATTTAGATAGTCTAGATTGCACAACAATGGGACGCATGAAGTGCTACCTAGTTAGGTTAATAAAAGACATGACATTAACACGTACACTTGTATGATCTGTTTACATGTTACATGTTCATGATGACTTGCTTACTTGTTTACATGTTACGCGTTCATGTTGACACGTTGCTTGCTTACTCGTTTATATGTACATGTTCCTATGGATTTATTTACTTGTTTTCATGCATGCCACTTGTTCCATGATGTCTTGTTTTCCTGTTTGCATGTTGTATTTCTACTATTATATGATTCTTGATTTCTTGCTCTTTTCCTGCTTTTGTTTTGTTTTATAATTGTCCTATTAGCTTGTACCACTTGCGGCCCGTAACTTGCATTAACGGGTACCTCTTTGTTTCTTCCTTTGTAATAATATACTTGCAAGCCCAGATGGAGAATTACCCGAAGGTGTTGCTAAGCAAAGATTTTAGTCCTATTTATTTTCATGTTATTTTAGTTCCTGTTTATTCATGTACTCTTTGTTGTAATCCGGGAGTGTTTGACCCTTAACTATGTTTCTTTTCCAGTTGTTGGTTATGTCCTGTATTATGTCATGTAATGTCATGTACTTTGTTATCCTATTGTGATTTTACATGCTTGCGTGGTTGATATTGTTATCTTGTTGTTGAGTTAACTATACAGCTTATGAATGATGTATTCGCATCATTTGCTGGGCCTTAGTTACGTGTCTGTGTTCCCGTATTCTGGGAAACGGGACGTGACATATACTCTTCACATTGGTCTCTTCTGTGTCTCGGATTATTACAGTGCCAACACTCACCTTTGTGATATCCCGCTCTTAACTTAGACCAGTGCTTTCTACTTGCGACCTTCCTTTATTGTTGCTTCTACCAAGGTTATCCACTGACAGCACGGTGCTACTAGGATATGACGTCGAAGACTCTCCATGTCTCTTCCTTCTTGCATTCTCATTCATGATGCTGCTTATAACATCCCTTATAGGTGTCGCATCGATCATATTGCTTATGACAACTTGTTCTACTATATCGTAACTATCAGGAAGACTGGATAGTAAAAAATATATGATTGTGCTCTTTCCTCAAACCTTAACCTTGACGTTTCCATCTGATTGTAAATCATACAAAAATTGTTGATGTGCTCTACAACCAAACCCCTTTCTGATAACTTCATGTTGACTAACTTCTTCAGGTGAAGTATCTGGTTCGCTGGATTTGGTTTCTCAAACATGTCTGTCAAGATCTCCATTGCCTTCTTCGCAGTCTTTGCCTTCTCAATGTGAAATAATGACTTCCTACTCAGTGACAGCTGAATCTGTCCAAACGCCTTCTGATCCAATCTATTCCAAGCAGCCAATGCAATCGGATCTACCTCCTCCTCCTCTTTTGGCTTCATGCCAAACAATGGATCATCTAGATGCTTTTGTCAGAGATACGCTATCATCTGCATCTTTCACATTGTGAAATCTGTTCCATCGAACTCTGCATCTCAATCAACGCTACCAACCTGGTACTTTGATACCACTTTGTTGAGCTATAAGTGCGGAATAACTCACCAATAAGATGCAAAATAATAGAATCAAAAGCAAGAGAAGAAACGTAATCAAAAGCCAATACACAAAAACAAACGAGGAGGTAGGGTTGTAAAATGAACAGGACGGTCTGTCGTCCGTCCGAGTCTGGCTTAAGAAATGGCCCGACCGTGGACCGTCCGAACTGTTATACGAACCGAACTTGAACAAATTATTAGGTCCGATGTTTTACCAAGCTCGAGTCGGACATTAGTCCGTCCAGTATTATAGCGGTCCGATGCTTTACCGAACCGAGTCCGGACTATAAAAATTTTGTCCGACCTAGACCGAGCCAGACATAAGCATGTTCGAGTAGAATTTCTATCCATGATTGAACATATGGTTGTTCGGTCTCGTCCAGTCCGATTTACAGCCCTACGAGGAGGTTTACCCAATGCAATGGCTACTTTCCCGCGCAGAGGCTGTAACACCCCGCAAAATTGAAATTACAATTTTGCCCCTGGGTGTTACGCACGTATATTTTGTAATGTGTTTCACTACATATTTTGGATTCATACTATTTATACATTTTCCGTATTGATTTCAGTCAACTAAAATATAATATTTCAATCTCTGGGATTTACGTGCTTTTTACGTATTTTGATGCACGTGTTTCCACCACTACGTACAATATTTTCTATAGGTTTAAATTATTTATTTTTATGTATTTAAATCTATTTTATAAAACTGAAATTCATTTTTCCCTTGTTTTGATTAAAATGCATTTTTTGATTTTCTGCACGTATAATGCACGTGCTTTCTACGTGCTGAGATTTCATTATGAAATACATAAAATTAGTAAATATATTTTTCTTATATTATTTTCGATTATATTTAATAATTTTTCATCGATAAAGTCAATTTTCGCATTTTAATATTTTACGTGCAATGCACGTGTTTTAAGCGTACATATTAGAGTATGTTTATTTTCAAAATAAATTTCTGAGTGTGTCTAATACCCAATTTTTTTATACTATATGGTGTAATAGTATATATTGAAAATGGTATATTTAGTAGTGTTTGGAAATGGATGGAATAATGTGTAGGTTTTAAAATGGGCCCATCGGTTTGGGTATGTTGAGTTGAAGAGTGGACTGTTTGTAAATGAAATGAAATCTAAGTGGATGGTAAATGGGCATGGAATGGTGAGAATCAAGTGGGCTGGATATTATGGCTTAGAAGCATAATGGTATTAGGAGATGGGCTTGGCATATATGGTATAAATAGTGTGAAATTGTGATTGGAATGGAGGCCCACAACACACAAATGTGCTGGAGTTATGGCCGGTTGGGGCATGGGAGGAAATGAATGTGAGAAGAGAAGTGGGGAGGTGAAGAGTTGGGATTTTGAGTGGTGGGGAGATGAAAAGTGAGGAGTTAGGGGAGTTATGAAATGTGAAGAGGTGAGAATTAAAAAGAGAATTAAAATGAGAAGTTATTAGGTGGGAGATTTTGCAATATAGTCCCTAGCATTGTCCTATAAATAGCAACTCATTTCTCTTTCTTTTTCACACCAAAAATAAAATAAATAAGAGAAAAGAGAAGCAAGAGAGAAAGAAAAGAGAGAAGAATAAAAGAAAGAGAGAAAAGAGTTTGTACTTGGTGACCATTGCTAGGAGGAGAATATCTAGAAGGACATTGGATCTAGAAGTGGTGCTCTTCTCTTTATTAGTCAAGTTTCAAGTGAGGTGGGTGTTCTCCTACTTTCTAATTTTTTTAGAATGAACATGTTAATAGAAATGAATGAGTAGTATAGAAATTTGATTTGGTAAAGTAGTACAAATTTATGTAATGAAATATTGCTTTATTGAGTAAACAAATCCAACTTATACTAGTTAGTAATGAGAAAAGAAATGTTGATTTGTTTCGTCATAATTTAATATGCATGAATGAAGATATAGTTAATTGCATGAAAATATTGGGAATATTTCTTTCGATAAGCACATGTATTTTTTTTTAAAAGTTAATTGGGTACCAATGAATTCATTTTATTGGTTATAAAAGATACAATATGTTTCTTTGATTGAGATGAATAGATGCAACTTTTGGGTTATTAATAAGTAGAAACTATGAAAGTTGGATTAATCGTCTAAACTATGGATTAGAAACATATGAGTTACTGTTTGATGATAATTCCATTTTTTATATGACTTTACTTCAGTCAAATAAAAGATTTGAGCAAATTAGAATAATCGAGTTTGTGAAATATTGGGATAACGGGAGTATGAACAAAAGTCTCTAGAGAGAATGTATACCGTTGATTACACATGGCCTAGTGGTCTGTTGTGCGCTAGTCTCCTTGTTAACCCAAGTTCAAAACCTGGTAGCCTCAAACATTTTTTTTCTATTTTGTTTTAACCATTTCAGACCCGAGATCTGTTTAAGGAGTTTTCGATCTAAGTTTTTGACACCTGCCTAACTTGGGCTATTGGCTTTCGGTCTGTAGTTGGGGCCTTGCTTCTGTTGGCTCACGGGATCAAAACCCCACCACCTTTTTTTTAATTTAATTTTTGGGGGTCCGTTGAAACTAGACCTGCAATTTGATAGTGAGTAGGTCAATTTGGTAAATAGTTTCGAAAGTGGGTCAGTTTGGTAAAAACTTTCAAAAGTGTTTCATTTTGGAAAAAATTTAGTATTCATAAAACATAAATGAAGAATTTATTTTTAAAGATTGTTCTTGTGTATTTGATAAGTTTTAACGAGGATTAGAGATAGAAAGAAAGATGAATGACTACAAAATTATTAGTAAAGAGCAGGACTTTTAAATTTTTTGAAGGAAAGTAAAATAATGATTTAGGGTGAAATGAAATCTCTTTATTTCTAGAAATGCGATATGGTTGAGTTATGTGACTGTTGAGATCATGAAAGATTTTGTTGTGAATAAGTAAATCATGTTTAGTGCTAAAGATGAGACATTGATTAGATTATGGATAAATTAGAGATGTGAATATAATAAGTCTAGGACATGATTATTTAAGGGTATATGTACCCATGTTTCTTGTACATGAAAGTTTATGATTTAGAGTTAGTAAGACCTCGGTACCGGCAATATTGAAAGAAGAGATTTGAGAAATAATTTGGAGATATGGCTAAGGAGCCATCTCGTATCTGTTGATTAAGTCCGGTAGGAGGTAAAACTAATTCTTTGAATGGAAATTATTCATGTCCTGAACTTAAGAAAATTTAGGCACATAAGTGAAGATGTAGTAAACTTAGGGAAACGTAAATGGGGTGCTCTATATAGTCGGCGGTGGACTCCAAGACTATAGACCCAGTTGGTGGACTGAGGTTGCCCTGTGGGAGACGGATTATTATATTTTAGTCCGGGACTATGAGGAGGGTCAGCGGTGGACTCCGGGATCTTGAGTAGTCGGACGGATGGATTTTTGTGTTTACCGTCTCCAATGTATATATATATATATACTGGGCTAGAGGGTCACATACGGGACGGTTCGTATGATGTAGAATCTGTTATAACAGCTGGCGGTGGACTCCAAGGCTGGGATTCACATTCGTGGAATAGTCTGAACTTTGTTTTGCTACCGGGTAGTTTTCATGGCGAGGGATCGAGCCCTGTATTGTGAAGAACGTAGGCGCTTGCCCTCGGACCTATGTAGTATGAGATGCATAGAATCCGAATAAGTGTGCATTAGTGTCATCCTAGTATAGAAATGTGTGCATTAGGCATTAAGGCATGACATACACTTATGTTTAGAATAATCACTTTTGACACTTTATATGTTCATTCAATCTTTTTGTGATTTGTTAAAGTATGAGATCGTTATTATATTCCCGGCATAGAGAGGATAGCCGTGTATAACATTTCGTCAGTTGTAAGTAACTGACGAGCCCACAGATTAACATACAGGTAAAGGACCATTCATGGAGTTATAAAGTGGATATGCTGTTGCTGTTTAGAAGTTAAAGATGTTGCAAATGATGTTAAAGTTATACAAGTTGTATTTCATTGTTGTAATCTTTTATTCTTCCGCTGTATAAAGGAACTCTGATATATTGTGAATAAAAAGTTTTAAATTCCTTGTAAAATTGTACGAAGTGAAGTAAAGATCCTGTGAAATCTCGAATTTATCCTTATTTGAAATTCGGGGCGTTACAGAGGCACTCCTGTGATTTCCACTAGAAATATGAAGAACAAGTTTACAATCTCTCAAGAACTCATCCCCAAGATGTAGGATTTTTCTCTATCTCCCTCCCTCTCTAACGACTGCTAGATCTCCCTATTATGATATAACAATATTGTTCTTAACCCTAAAATCATACTCAATACAATATATATATAAGTTTACATCCAAATAGATCTCAGCCACAGATCAAACAGTGCCGCGCGGCAACCGCACTCTTGGACGGTTGACCACAATTATTCTTCGAGCGTACATGGATCCAACAGCGAGAAAGTCGGTCAACTGTGGGTGGACTGTTCATTTCCTTCGAGTGTACCGGGTTCCAATAGAGAGCGAGACGGTCGACTACACAACTCTCGACTTGAGAGACTGTGCATGTTAGACAACTGTGCGGTCAACCGCACTTTTCTGCATGCAGTTGCTGGCTGCTATTGAGCTGCTTACTTCCACTTCGACATCTCTCCTCCTTATGAATCTTCTTCAACCCATTATTGTGTATTGGGTCCATAAACTCCAACAATACTAACACCACATAGATCACAAAATTACACCTCTTCATTTATAACTCGCAAACATCACAAATTACTAGAGACCTCATAAGAAATTAGAAAGTGTATAGCAAGACTCTTGTGTATTTCAGAATTTGCGTGTTTGCATCATCCACCTCCGATGGTGGAAGGCTTGGTTGAAATTCTGGGGGTTCTTCCTCCGCGTGTTCGTGCACCCCACTTGTATTAGTAGCTTTTTTCGTCTCGTCCTTCCAAAATAAATGAGTTTTATTAAATGTATGAAAATGATCATATTATTCAAACATAAAAAAAAACTTACAAAAACATAAAATAGTACTACCGGGGGTCCTCCACTCCGGCAACGACGATTGTTGTGTCCTCTTTGATAGCATTTTGAACAAGTTAGCCCAGTGCGCTAGCCATCCCTGATGTCCATGTCATTGCAAATACGTGTTGTTCTAGGCCGGCCTTCCTACATCTTCTAAGTGTCACATCAGCTATGAGTTTCGATCCAAGTTGGACATGCCAATATGCTTGGTTTTGCATATGATTAAATGTGGGAGTCCAAGTATGTACTACGTAATCAGTATAATAGAATGGTCAACATAAGGTCGGTAATCAATAGCTCGAGATGCACAAACTGCCAGTACATGAGTATATGGGATGTGGTAGAGCTGAAATTTCTGACAAGTACAAGTGCGTGTTCCCAGGTCAACGGTATGCAAATTTCTACCTTTTTTGTTGGCTATTTTCCACTCGAATACATGTTCTTACTTAAAAACGCCAGGATTATGATGAAATATTACAGCCCATGCATATTAGCTCTCTTAAGTCGTATATCGAGAATTTCTTGAACTCGCTGAACCCAATCTTCCCTTCACTTATAAGCTTCTATTGATACAATAGAATATCATCTCTACAATTGTCATCACGGGCAAACTACGAACCCCTTCAAAACAGAACTGAAATTTTCTTATAAATTCATAATCACCATGCCATATTGACTTCCTCCATCTGCTACAAGTGCCAATTTCTTGATTGGTTTCTCCTTGAGCAAATTGACAACCTCGATTTTTACCTTGTCAATCTCTGCCAAAAATTTTAAAAACTTTTTCACCTGATTTTAACATGTGACCCTCTTCATCTTATTTCTCAATGCCTTGTTACTGAATTTGCTAAAAATATTGGTAGAAAAATATCACATACAATAATGATGATATGCATGTTACTCATTCCATTATTTTTTTCCAGCTCCATGCACGACAAGATACTCACTTGACAATCAGAAATAACATATAACACTTGGCATTGGTGACAAAGCATCGAATACAACTTATGAACCAAGTCCAACTTTCTATACTCTCGCCATATACTATTGCAAAAACAAATGGATATATCCCATCATTTGCGTCGGGTGAAATGACTATCAGTAAATAACCAGTTCCATCAATACTAAGTACTGGTCTACAAGACTTAAATCCTTCAATCGAAGCCGCAAATGCCCAAAATACTCTCTTGAATGTTTCCTCGCCAGGCCCAAATGCAACATCCCATTGGACATAAGTGTCGGGATTTGATGCTTGTAGTGTTATTAAAAGTTCAGGCAACTTTGTATATGCTTCCTCAAACCCTCCAAACAACCTCTTAATAGCCCTATGTTTTGCTCGTCAAGTCTTATGGTAAGAAATCTTATGATTGCATTGAAGCAAAACTATCTCGATAATTGCCTTTGATGTTAATCCTAATTGCGCATTCACAACATTTATAATCAAATTTGTAACCAACTTAGAATCAACTTTCTTGTGGTCTTCATTCAATGTGGGATTGAAACATGTATGTGGTCCTTGCAATTTCTTCACTGTGAAATTTGTCTACCCTTTTGAATGATTGCACGAGATCTCCACAGACAACCTGGCTCTACCACATCGGGATTTGCTGCCCACTCCTCTTTCATACAGACCTTTGGTGCCATTTTATATTTCAAGGAATATATGGTTTTTTGACCTCACTATAACGAATTCTCGATGTTCCTTAATGGAGAACATCCTCACCGCATGTTGGACATCATCTTTGGTTGAAAACTTCTACCTAATGTACAATTCAAATGGGTCGAACGAGCCACGACTCTTGACCAAAGTGCTATATCCTCGCATTGTTAACCCAGTCAACCGATTCAAACTCAAGTACAGCTGCAGTCGGGAATTGAGTCGGGGGGGAGGGGGGGGGGGGCGCATTGGACATCATGTTGCAAGTCCTGAACATCATTAATGTTATCATCTACATGAACATCTTTTTCATCTTCATCGTCTTCTACATCTTCCACATCTTCTTCATCTTTTTCATATTCTAATAACTCATTGTTAACAATAGCATTATCGAATGATTGAATAATATTTTCATTATCTATAAGAGCGTGTATCAAACCAGAAGGACATGACAACTCATATTCCGTGTGATTTGGTCGTATTGCAATAGTGAATATGTCTTCATGTGGAGGCGACAATCTTGCATGCGATTTAAGAGGAGGATTGAGACTCATCTCACGGGCCGGCACTCCACGTATGAGGCTTGACTCACGAATAACATGTGGCCGACTGTTACGAATCTTGATGTGCTCTATATATAACTCCAGTGCAATCCAACTAGAGTTCGGATCAAGTGATCTTGCAATCATGGTAATAAAAGCGTCATCATCAACTATAGGCACTGTCATGAAATATTTTCCTTTGCCTTTACTAGCTGCATACCGAGGTATGATTTTAACACTTCATTCACCTATATTCCAGTTAATTAATTTGTAGACTTTCTCTACTAGTTCTTGCTTTGTGATATTACTATGAGCCCAAACTATTTCCGGTTCTACATCTCCATAAAAAGCTCCTAACTTTGGGTCTCGAAGTATTTCTCCCCCATAATACAACCAAATATGAATTTTATAGTCCATACCTATACATGAATGGACGAATTTGCAGTTCATTATCCAATCACAAACATAACATAATTACACTAATATTAAGAAACCAAATATGAAGTAGGAAAACCTATGCAAATTCCTATGAATCAATTTTCACACCACCTTAGCTATTTTCGTTAATGCATATTCAAACAATCAATAATGAAATTTCAATGTAGTTAGATATTTATGTTTTCTTCTAATACACATTCAATTTATACCCAATATTCTCAAATATAAACCTCAATAAACCAATAATCTCAACATGAAACAAAGTTAAATGTTATAAAAGATCAAAATGGTCAGAAGGGATAACTGATATGAGGACCCAATTTGGTCGGAGGGTGTTGACGACAGCATTGAAAAAGAGGATGTGAAGAGGTGGATGAGCTAATGTTTTGAAAATTGATCTAGGATTTTGAAATTTTGGATTTGGAGGAGGGTGGAGATGTGGAAGATAAATGCTAGGTTTCGGAGGTTTCAGAGTTGGAGTTGGGGAAGAAGAAGACGAACAAAATAAAATGAAGTGGAGAGAGAAAGAGTGGGAGCCTGACCTTTTATTTGCGGTCAGGTCCTACCTGTGGTCGCTAGTGGGAACAGCGACCACAGTATACTGAGGTTGCTATTCTCACTAGTAACCTCAGTTTAAAAAAATTATTATTATTTTTTCCCAAAGAGCACTAGCTCTCTGGAATTCACTAAGTGTTTCAATATGATCATCAGCGACTTCACATATATTGTTATCGTTAATGGGAATAGTGACAATAAATCAAAATTTCAACAACAAAAAAAAAGTTAGAGCGCCCGCCTATTCCTAGTAGCAATTTTCGAAAGAAAGAGGCCACTAGTGAGAACGAACATTGCTAACATAGCAACGACTAGCTCAAACTTGCCAATAATTTGGGAAGTTGTATACTTTTGCAAATAGGTTCAAAAAGTGGCTTAGTACAGTAAGAAATTCGAGATTTTGGAAGTCACGCTCGATTAAGTCAAGTAGATATTAGAATTTTTTTACCAAACTATCCTACTTTTTGTAAGTATGTACGAAACTATCCCTGTTTGAAAATTTAATACCAAAACATCCCTGTCGCTAACTGAGTTAGCGCGCCTAGTAATTTTCTTCGCGCTAACTCAATTAGCGTGCTGCAGGGGATACAACTTTCTCCTCTTGTTTGGGTGTGGCAAAAAACTCACTCAATATAGACACGCTAACCCCATTAGCGCGCCTCTTTATACCAAGGCCGTTAACTGGGTTAGCGTGTGTTGATTATTAGTCTGTTTGTGAAGATAGGCATACACGTTAACTCAGTTAACGGCCTTGGTAAAACAAGGCACGTTAACTCAGTTAACGGCCTTGGTAAAACAAGGCACGTTAACTGAGTTAACGTGTGTGAGTATCTCTAATTTTCAGAAAGTTTCAACTTTCTGAAAACTTAAAATCTTCACAGTCGTTAACTTAGTTAACAACCTTGGTAAGAATAGGCACATTAACTGAGTTAACGTGTGTGAGTATCTCCAATTTTCAGAAAGTTTCAACTTTCTGGAAATTTGAAATCTTCACAGTCGTTAACTCAGTTAACGGCCTTGGTAATAATAGGCACGTTAACTGAGTTAACGTGTTTATACTTAGTGATTTTTTACCCACACCCCTTTTTGAGGTAGTGCCCCATACTGTGCCATCTACGAATGCTAACCCCGTTAGTGCGAGTGGTTTAAACACGCACACTAATGGAGTTAGCGTGTCTATATTGGGTGAGTTTTTTCGCACACCCAAACTAGAGGGAAAAAGTTCTATCCCCTGCAGCACGCTAACTGAGTTAGCGCGAAGAAAATTACTAGGCGCGCTAACTCAGTTAGCGAAAGGGATGTTTTGGTATTAAATTTTCAAACAGGGATAGTTTCGTACATACTTACAAAAAGTGGGATAGTTTGGTAAAAATTCTAGATATTACAGTGTACGTGATGTTTACGTCTGTCTCATGTCATGTCTGTAAATTGGGAAGTTAATGGATGGATGGATGGTCGAGATTTGATTATAAGTAAATATGATAAGTACAGTGATAGTTGTTAGAGCATCCACAATCGTTTGCTATATTTGCTAATTTCTCATTTTTAGCAAACAAGGTGTTGCAGTCGTTTGCTATTTTGCCATATTTTGGCAAAATAGCTACAATCGCTTCTCATTTTTGAGAAACGAAATTGCGATTCTCAAATTATAAGAGACGAGACATGTTGTTTCGTCTCAATTATTTTATTATTTTTTTACATCATCGGACGAGACAACTTGTTCCGTCCCAATTTTTTTTAATTGATCAGACGGTACAATATGTACCGTCTAAAAAAAAATATTCAAAAAAACGCTGAAATAAGACATGTTGTCCCGTTTCAAGCAAAATTTGCTTGGACGGGACAACATGTCCCGTCCAACAAATGGGATGGGTTAATTAGGTCTTAAGTTGGTTTAGTGGGGTTTTAATTAGGTTTTAGGTATTATTATATTATTTAATTTATTTAATTAACCTATTATAATATTTAATCATTAATTAATTAATTTAAAAAAACAAAAACCAACCGGACGAAACGACATGTCTCGTCTTTCTCAAATTTTAGTAAACAACCACTGCAGACAAATACCCTATTTTCTATTACTGTAGCTGCCATTTTCTAAAAAATGAGAAACACCATTGTAGATGCTCTTATGTTAGATGCTACCTACCTATCCGTCCAATTTTAGTCGTATGCCAGAAGACCATTTATAACCATATTTATTACCGCTCACCGCTCGGTGCGCTCACCTCTCACCCTCTCCTCCCCTCTATGAAACCTACCTTAATCTCACCCCTCATTCAATCGGTAGTCAGTACAAAGCAAAAACCCCACCTTCCAGGGCCGGCCCTGAGTCCTCAGGGGCCCGAGGCGAACTCCCGAAATGGGCCCCCCATACAAAAATAAAATAAAATAAAATAAAATAAAATAATATTTGTAAATTGTTGAAAACAAAAAATGTATGCAAAATATATAAATTCGTTTTGAATCACCCAAATTTAAAGCCTCATATTCAATTCAAGTCTTCAAGCCTAAACCTAAATAATTTTTTAAAAAAATTTAAAGCCTCAAATAATTATTTTTGGGGCCCCTAATAACAGTATTTTTCTTTTACGTGCAAAATATGTGCCTATATTTATAAGGGAATTACAAATTTGGGGCCCCTAAAATTGCAAAAATGCTGGGGGCCTGAGGCGGCCGCCTCACTCGCCTCAAGGGTGGGGCCGGCCCTGCCACCTGCTCCCAATTTTGGGAAGCCCGCCAAAATGATAACCGCCTCTTTGTTCTTCATTTTCTTCTTCTGTTTCCCATTCGCCTCAGCCCCAGAGTCGCCATCTCCCATCTCCTCTACGTCGCCGACTCCGGCTACTATTCCGTCACCACTCCATCGCCGACTCCGGCAACCTTATCCGTAACACGATCCTTACTTCCTCCCTTAATACGGTCGTCTTCATTGCCGACTCCAGAGCCACCATGTGCCACTCCTTCGCTTGTGCGCCTCAGCGGCGCCAGATTTGAGGCTTCGAGAACGAAATGTCTGATGGCCGCCACTCCCGCTAGTTATGCAGGTATATCCTCATATTCCCTTTTTTTTACATGTCTTTAATTTTTACACTTTATTATTATTATTATTATTTTTAATTCTTATGTTGAGATAAATCAGAGAGATGAAAACAATACTGAATATTGAATTAAGAAATAACTGAGTACGATATCTCTTATATATAGGAAGAACCAAATACAAAACTAGCCAACTAGCCAATGTGGGACTATAATATCTAACACCCCTCTCAAACTCACAGTGGGTCAAACAATCTGAGTTTGCCCACTAAATATTAAAATCTCTGAATAGTATGAGATTTGGTGAAGAAGTCTGCCGTCTGCTGTGACGAGGTAATAGAATGAAGTGAGATGGTCCCTGCTTCAAAGCGCTCACGAACATAATGACAACTAATCTCTATATGCTTCGTTCGCTCATGGAAGACTGGGTTGCTTGCAATGTGTAGTGCACTCCGGTTATCACAATAAAGAGGAGTAGCTCCTGAAAGAGTGACACCCATATTTGATAACAGCCAACGAACATAAACAATCTCTCTAGTAGTAGCTGCCAATGCTCTGTACTCAGCTTCGGTCGAAGAACATGGGACAACTGCATGTTTCTTGCTTCTCCATGACATCAGCAAATCACCAAGAAATAAACAGAAACCTGTGGTCGACCGTCTGGTAGTAGGATCACCTGCCCAATCAGAATCAGAATATGCACTCAGCTCTAGTTTGGATGTAGCAGGCATGAATAATGAGCGAGTAATAGTGCCCCGAAGATATCTAAGAATTCGAAGAAGAGCACTGTAGTGAACTGACGTAGGAGTGGAAACAAATTGACTGCGTGAGCAATATCAAGTCTGGTCATGCATAAGTATACAAACTGTCCAACAATCTGTCTATATCTAGTGGGGTCAGGAAGGAGGTCACCATCAGTGGGACGAAGCTTCACATGAAGCTCTAAGAGGGTATCGGCTGAGCGACTGTCAGAGAGGCATGCAGCGAAAATAATATCTGATGTGGATTTCTGTTGAGAAATAAGTATCCCCTGAGATCCATGAGCAATCTCTAGACCCAGAAAATAACGTAGTCTACCAAGGTTTTTCATATGGAACTGCTGGAGAAGGTATTTCTGGTTGGATGTAATGCCTGCGGAGTCATCCGCAGTAATGATCATATCATCAACATAGAGAAGTAGAAGTACCCTCCCCTGCGGTGATGACCGCATAAACATAGAATGGTCCTAGGAACTCTGACTGAAACCAGCCTTAGTGATGACAAGGCGAAAACACTCAAACTAGGCTCGAGGGGCCTACTTCAAACCATATATAGCCCGACGCAATCGGCAAACATAACGAGGAGGAGTAGGGAGGCCAGGAGGAGGATCCATATAAATAACCTCAAATAAGGTACCATGAAGAAAAATATTCTTCACGTCCATCTGGTATAACGACCATTGACGAATGGCCGCAACAGTAAGAAGAGTACAAACAGTAGTCATCTGTGCAACGGGAGCAAATGTCTCATCATAATCATTGCCATGCTCCTGAGTAAATCCGTGGGCTATTAGACGAGCCTTGTACCGCTCAATAGATCCATCAGGTTGATATTTGACCTTGAAGATCCACTTGTAGCTAATAGGCTGAACGCCCTCTCGCAGAGGAATGACATCCCAAGTGCCAATCTGATCAAATGCACTGAATTCCTCTGCAATAGCTTTCCTCCACTCGGGATATTGAATTACATCCTGATAGGTTCTGGGCTCACGTGTAGAGTGTATAACAGTGAGATGCATGAAATTGTGGTGAGTAGGAAGCTAGGATGGCAAAACCAAACTAGCCAGAAGGACTAGTGACATCAGGTGTATAACGCACCGGAGGAATACTAGAAGTGGAACGTGTTGATTGACGAAGCGGTGGTGGACTGACAGGGTGTGGGGGTGCATGTGTCAGTGGGGAAGTAGGTGTGGTCAACATGTGTAAGAACTGCAGGAGATGCGAATGGAGCCAGAAGAGTGGGATCAAAAGAAATGTGGGAAGATGAAGTCGGGGAGCTAGCAACAACTGGGGAATCGAGAAATCTAGCATCCTCGGGGGGAGTCAGGTAATAAGGAGAGTCTTCCACAAAGGATACATGTCGAGAAATGCAGACACGACCTGCCGATAGATCAAAACAACGATAATCTTTGTGTTCGGGACTGAGACCAAGGTGAACGCACTTAGTAGCATGAGCAGAGAGCTACGTGTGCTCAGTTGGAGGGAGAAGAACGTAACAGGTGCACCCAAAAGTACGGAGCATACTGTAGTCGGGAGGTGAGTGATAAAGAGCCTCATAAGGCGTCGTACTAGCTAGGGCAGACGAGGGAGTAATATTAATGAGACTAACAGAGGTCATGATAGCTTCAACCCAGAAAGAGTGAGGAGCGGAAGAGAAGAGTAAAAGAGCGTGAGCCGTCTCAAGGATGTGACGGTACTTGCGTTCAGCTACACCATTCTGCTTATGTGTATAAGGGCATGATTGTTGAAAAAGGGTGTCGTGAGATTGAAGGATCGATCTCATAGTGGTGGAAGTGTACTCACGAGCACCGTCCGATCGGAAATTCTTAATGTGCACACCGAACTGAGTGTGAATCATAGTCGTAAAGAACCGGTAAATATCAGGTATCTCAGATTGCTGACGCATAAGAAAAACCCATGTATGTCTAGTGAAGTCATCGATGAAGGAAGCATAATAGAGATAGCCTTTCCACGAAGGTACAGGAGAGGATCCCCATATGTCAGAATGGACAAGTTGAAAATGATGGGTGGTTTGAGAAGTGCTTTTGTGACTAAAGGGTAGTGCGATTTGTTTGGCCAAATGACAATCATGACAATCAGATAAATGTTTAAAAGTAAGAGAACCAAGGTCACCACTACGAGCTAAAGTCTGAGACGAGACGCACTAATATGACCTAAATGTCTGTGCCATAAATCAGCATCAGAGGAAACAATACCGGCAAAACTAGAAGGAGAGTGATGTGCACGAAGAAAATCTAGATGATATAGACGACCCTGAAGACTAGCACGCCCAAACTCCTCACCGGTGCATGAATCAGTAATATAACAACCGAAAGAGTCAAAAGTAACGACAAGACCACTATCGCACAACACACTAATAGAAATAAGGTTTATGGATAAATGAGGAGCATAAAGAAAATATGGTAATGTGAGAGTGGGAGAGCTAATTGTCCCTGAGTGTGTAACGAGAAGTGGTGAGCCATCAGCTGTGTGTAGAGATGGAGAGTGAGAGGGAAGTGCCATGCAGGTGGTGAACAGTGTCTTATTACTAGTGAGATGATGTAATGCATCAGAATCTAAAGTCCAAAACGAATTCATTCAGGAGTGGCAGAGAATGTAGAATCAGAGGAGCCAGCATAGATAGACTGACCAATGAGCTGTAGTTCTAGCTGAGTGAGGCATTTCTGAAGATTAGCCCAATCAGCAAGAGACGACAAAGGCTGGAGTGACGGGCATGGCCGAGAATGTAAAGGAAGAAGCAATGCAAGGAGGAATAAGACTGGTGCTGCTGTGACTGAGAGCACAAAGAGGAGTGAGATACTGTTGGTATCTGGATTGGGGTAGGGGGCAGGACGGTGCTACTGGTGTCGGAATTAGAGGTGGGGTAGGGTAAGGAATGATGCTAGGAGAAGGTAGGAGGCCAGAGGTAGACTGAAGGTGGCGCTACTGCTGTTTGAATATGGAAGAGGAACGGAATGGGAAGGAGAGGAAATGAGAGGCAATTGCAGCGGGGAAGTTGGTGGAGACGAAAATATGTGGAAGATGTAGGATCCTGTAGGCTGAGCAACAAACACTAGAGGGGGGGTGAATAGTGTTTATCAAAAATAAATTGCGGAATAAATAATTTCTCTCGGCACAGTCGACTTAGTGGTGAACCAGTCGACTGATATAGCCAAAATAAAAGAAATTTAAACTCTCGATGCAGTCGACTTATAGATAAGGCAGGCGACTGATGAAACAAAGAGAACAACTAATACGAGACTGATCAGTCGACTGATACGAATCTGAGTCGACTGGCCAGACAAGTTTTGCAGAACTTAATTAAGCAAAAGTAAATGCAAACACAAGATAATCAATCACAGAGTACACAAGATATATCCTGGTTCGGTCCTCCCGACCTACATCCAGTCCCCAAGCAACCCACTTGAGATTTCCACTATTCTTGAAAAAATTACAAGAATATCCTACGGCGTTACGACAACAACCTTGTCTAACCCGTAGTCCTTTCTCTCAACCAGAGAAAGCAACCCACTCTATTACCAAGAGTGAAACGACACCGACTCTACAACCAAGAGTCAACAACCACTCTCCAACCGAGAGCAAAAGTACAAGAAGAATTTTTACAATCAACCTATAGTCTTGTTGGTGTATGTGTTGTTGCACGAGGCTAAATCACAAGGTTGACTTCTATACTCAGTCCAGAGCGAATTCAATGCTATACTGGACTGAATGTAGAGAACCAAAGTGTATGAACTATTAAAGCTTTGTTTCTCACAGAAAATCTCTTAGAAAGTTTTTCACTAGAATGCTCGGAAGTATATGAAATCAAGTTGTGTTAAGTTGTTTTTTTCAGAGAGATATGAAACTCTATATAAAGAGTTTTGATCCTCTGAACGTTGGAAAGCAGTTACATAACTGTCAACCAACGGATCAGAACTTTTGAGTTTGAAAAAATTCGATTTTGAAAATCAGAAAACGGTCAAAAGCTCTCGAACAGTCGACTGGGTTGCCATATGAGTCGACTGATCAGAGTTTGAATAATTTTAAACAGTTTTGTACTTATCAGTCGACTGGCAAAAGCTTAAGTCGACTGGTACTTAAAAGTTAAAATTCTTCAAACTGTTTTGACTTATTTTTGGGGGTTTTTAAGAGACACACATTGTAAAATTTTGAGTGTGTGTGTGTGTGTGTTGACAAGGCTTTACATCATACTAAGACTCAACAAGAAAATAAAATACAATGTTTATAACACATTTGAGCTTGAAGTCTTGAGTCTTGAGTCTTGAATTAAAACTTGATCCTTGTCTTCTTCATCTGTATCTGTTTGAGCTTGTTTGTTTGTTCAGCTAGAATTGTCTTTAGTCTCTGCACTGCAATGTCAGCTGTATAACATAGACACATGTTGCACTGTGTTGTGATCATCAAAATCAAGAATCAACATTCTCCCCCTTTTTGATGATGACAACACAATAGCTGATAACAGTTTATAAACAGACATACAAGCTTAGATTTTGAAAACTCCCCCTATTAAAAACAAAATATGCATACATAAAATAAAAAACTTGATATACAGAATGTATCAGTCGACTGGAGAATAGATCAGGCGACTGACCATAACATGAAAGCATTATATCAAATATCATAGATGCAGCAAGTTTCATAGCTGTAGCAGTAGTCGACTGTATTGTTGGGTAAGTCGACTGACCAGAGAGATTTTGAAAAATATTATGCTGAACAGTTGTATCACAGATATAACACAGATAAAACATAACACACAGACATAATGCAGACAAAAATGAACACATTCTTTCTCTCCCCCTTTGGAATCATCAAAAAGCATAATAATAACAAGAGTTTGCATTAAAAAGAAGGTCTAATACATAGAAACAAAATGCATTAAAAAAAATACATAAAAAGAAAGTAATCTTCAATCATCTTCTTCGGAGTCTTCGTCATCATCTTGAGAGGGAGGAGAAAACTGAGAAGTGAAGAGATGAGAGAGATGGGCTACCTCAGAACCAATATGGTCTAGTTTGGAACCAAGGGAAGAAAGATGTCTATCAACTGTGACTGAATGGTTCATTAGGTAAGACACACAGTCGTACATGGTTCGGGGATCATCATAATTGGCTTGAGGGAGAGGTGGATCATCAGAAGTAGAAGGTTAAGGGGCTCTAGGTCTAGAAGATGAACCTAAGGGAGCTTGGGACATTGGAGGAGACCTAGGGGGTAAGCGAGTAGGAGCATTAAGGAGTTTCATGCGTGCCAAACTAGCACGATCGAAACAGTCATACCGAGAGACTACATTTGTCTCAGAATCTAGATCAACTCCAAAAGAAATAAAGACTCTAGTAAGGAAACCTCCAAAGGGTAGAAAATGAGTGTGGTCTTGAGAAAGTTTGGAAAATATAACTTGACCCCAATCAACAGCTATCCTACCAAAAATTGCATATATAGCCTTTTGTAACTCAGTAGAATATTGATCATAACTTCCCTTTTTAGGAAGGATGTTATAAGCTAATATTCTACCGACAAGCTTAGCAATTGGTCTTAGATTTCTGCTAGTCATTGGAAGTTGAGAATTTGGTAAGAGAATTCTAGATAATATTGAGGCATCATCTAGAATAACATCATCAAGATGAATTCCACCATCATCTATACCCAACATTGCATTAATCCTAGTCGGTGTTATAGTCATTTTAATATTTTTCACAGACGACCGGATTAAGACATCCCCATTTGGTTTTTGAACAATTCTCATATTTGTATAAAACAAATAAATGAGTTGGGGATAGTAGTTTGGTTGGTTGGATAAAGATAGAAACTCATAAAGACTACAGTTTTGAAACAGTGGAGTGAGGTTAAAACGATCTAAGTCACCAAAATTGACAAATCTTCCAGGGAAGATTTGAATGGTACAAAAGAGATACCAACGATCAAGTAGATCGGGACTCAAGAGGTATTGGGTGTACTCTTGTGAGGAGGATGTACCCTCGTGAGTTCTCTTAGATCTTTTGGGTGCCATTAGGGTTTTGGAAGGAGACAAGAAATTGAGATTTACCAAGATGGAAGAGAGAGACAATCACAGATAGAGAAGTAGCAACCAGCAGTCGACTTGAGATCTGGTCGAATGAGCTTCTTCTTCTCTTGCCTTAGGGTTTTGAAAATTTGGGGGTGAAATTGGAGATCGGTAAAAGTGAGAAAGAGGGGCTGGTAAAGGGTTTTTAACAGAGAATAGACGGCTCAGATGCAAGGAAGAGATCTCAACGGCTGAGATAAGAAGTCACGGGTGAGAATTTGAGCAGTTTTATCTCAAAAACTGTGATGAAGACTCGCTGAAGACAATTTATCTCGCGATAGTCGACTTGTAAGGGTTATCAGTCGACTGAGTCGAGAAGAAAATAAAAATGTTATATCAACTAATCAGTCGACTGGTATATGAACCAGGCGACTGGTAAGATAAAAAAATGTATATGTTTAAAAAGCAGTTCAGTCGACTTATACACAAAGATAGTCGACTTAACAGAAGCCATGTTCAACAAGTATCAATAAAATTACAAATTCCAAGTTCTCTCCTTAACTTAATGAAAGTATCTTCTTTAAGGGGCTTGGTAAATATATCTGCTACTTGTTTATCAGTAGAGATAAAGTCTAAAGATATATCTCCTTTTAAAACATGATCACGTAGAAAATGATGTCGAATATCAATATGTTTCGTACGTGAATGTTGAATCGGATTTTTAGATAGATTAATTGCACTGGTATTATCACACATAATTGAGGGTTTCTCAAATGAAATACCATAATCTAACAAGGTTTGTTTCATCCATAAAATTTGTGCACATGCCAAACTTGCAGCGATATATTCAGCTTCTGTGGTTGATAGGGATACGGAGTTTTGCTTTTTACTGCACTAAGATACTAGGGAATGTCCCAAAAAGTGACATGTACCACTAGTACTCTTGCGATCAGTTTTGCTTCCAGTAAAATCGGCATCGCTATAAGACAAAAGTTGAAAGTTATCGGTGCGTGGATAAAATAAACCATATTCAGATGTGCCTTTAATATATCTTAAAATTCGTTTCACTACTTTTAAATGAGATTCTTTAGGACTAGATTGATATCTAGCACATAAACATACGCTGAACATAATATCTGGTCTACTTGCAGTAATATATAAGAGTGAACCAATCATACCTCGATAGAGTTTTTGATCAACACTCTTACCTAATAAATCTTTGTCAAGAGTAGTAGTAGTATCCATAGGTGTGGATTTACTACTAGTACTATCCATGTAAAAACGTTTGAGTAATTCCTTTGCATATTTGCCTTGATTGATAAATATGCCATTTGAGGATTGTTTAATTTGCAATCCAAGGAAATAATTGAGTTCACCCATGTGACTCATTTCAAATTCATTTTTCATGGTATTAGCAAATTCTTGACATAGATTATTATTTGTAGAACCAAAAATTATATCATCAACATATATTTGTATGATTAAGATATCATTCTCAACTCTTTTGATAAACAAAGTAGTGTCTACTTTACCTATTTCAAATCCTGTTTCTAAAAGAAAAGTTTTTAAACGATCATACCAAGCATGAGGTGCTTGTTTAAGACCGTATAAAGCCTTTTTCAATTTATAAACATGATCTGGAAATTGTTCATGTTCAAAACCTGATGGTTGTTTAACATAAACATTTTCCTTAATAAACCCATTAAGAAAAGCACTTTTCACATCCATTTGATAAAGTATAAAATTCATAAAGCAAGCAAAAGATAATAAAATACGAATAGATTCTAGTCTAGCAACAGGAGCATATGTTTCATCAAAATCTATACCTTCTTCTTGATTATATCCTTGGGCAACTAATCTAGCCTTGTTCCTTACAACTTGTCCTGATTCATCTAACTTATTCTTGAATACCCATTTGGTACCAATGATAGTCTGATCAGGAGGTCTAGGAACTAAATTCCATACATCATTCCTTATAAATTGGTTTAGTTCATCTTGCATGTCATTCATCCAATATTCATTCTCACAAGCTTCTTGTATATTTTTCGGTTCAAAATCCGATAAGAATGCTGTATGAGAGATCATATTAACATGTGAACGTGTCTGAATACCATGGGAGATGTCACCAATTTTTAAGTCATGAGGATGATCTTTAACTTCAACAAATGACTTTGGTAAAGTTGAAGATATCACAATCGGATCAGTCGACTTGACTTGTTCTTCAGTCGACTGCTTTACGTCAGTTGACTGGGAGACCTTATCAGTCGACTTATCAGACAGATTAGTTTGCTCTAAGGATTTAATCACATTATCTAAAGGTGATAACTCAGTTTCATCATCTTTATTTAATGTTGATGAAGGTAAGGATTCATCGAATGTAACATGCATTGATTCTTCAATAGTCATTGTAGACTTATTGAAAATTCTATATGCTTTACTCCTATTTGAGTATCCTAAAAAGATACCCTCATTAGATCTAGGATCAAATTTGTCTAAATTATCTTTTGTGTTTAGAATAAAATACTTGCAACCAAATGTCTTAAAGTAAGAGACTTTAGGAATTTTATTAAAAAATAACTCGTAACAAGTCTTCTTTAGTTTAGGTCTTAGAAGAATTCTATTCAAAACATAACAAGCTGTAGCAACAGCTTCAGCCCAAAAATGCTTTGATAGATTGCTTTCAACAAGCATAGTACGTGCGCATTCTTGCAAAGTCCTATTTTTCCTTTCAACCACTCCATTTTGTGGTGAAGCTCTAGGAAATGCAAATGAATGTGTTATGCCATTCTTGTTGCAATATTCTGTAAAAGTTTCATTTTCAAATTCTCTACCATGATCACTTCTAATAGTGACTATGGTTAGAGATCTTTGATTTTGAACACGTTTACAAAAATGTGCAAATTCTTCAAAAGCATCGTTTTTATGTTTTAAAAAGAATGTCCAAGTGAATCTTGAAAAATCATCTACTAAAACAAATACATATCTACTTTTATTTAAAGAAGCAACTCTAGTAGGGCCAAATAAATCCATGTGAATTAATTCAAGTGGCCTACTAGTAGAGATTACGTCTTTTGTTTTAAAAGTGGATTTGATTTGTTTTCCTAGTTGACATGCATCACATAACTTATCCTTTTTAAAGGATAGTTTTGGCAGTCCTTTAACTAGGTTATATTTAGATAATTTTGAGAGATTTTTCATGTTCACATGTCCAAATCTTCTATGCCATAACCAAGATTCATTGTTAGAGGCTATTAAACAAAAATCATTTGAAAAATCAATTGTATTCAAACACAATTCATAAATATTATTTTTACGAAATCCTTGAAAAACAACATTTTGCATAGTAGAATCATAAATTAAGCATGCATCTTTTTCAAAAACTATTTTATAACCTTTATCACACAATTGACTAATACTTAAGAGATTATGCTTTAAACCATTAACCAATAGCACATTTTCTATAATAGGGTTAGATATTTTACCGACCATGCCAATACCGATGACTTTGCCTTTGTTGTTATCTCCAAAGGTGACGGTTCCTCCATCTAAATTTCGAATGGTGGATAGTAGGTTGGCATGCCCTGTCATGTGTTTTGAACATCCGCTGTCTAATATCCAGCGTTCTTTCTTGGGTACCTATAAAAAATTTAAGGTAAATATGGTACCCTTTTTATTGGGTCCAAAGCACATTAGTTTGGGGAAAACCAAACCCATGAAGAGTTTGATCTTCCTCCATAAGCAGGAATATAATAGGTAGAATTACACACATTCAGTATATAAGAATTGATATAAGCAATTCTATCATTCTGATTAAGACTGATTGGAACTCATACTAGTTTGTTCTGTCCAGTCGACTTACCAGTGTTGCTCAGTCGACTGTTGGTGTACATCAGTCGACTGGTAGATGCACTAGGTCGACTTATAAGAGGTTTTGATCTCGTGGAATAAGATCCACTTTCTCTAGACAGACGACTGGTTGTATGGTTCAATCGACTTAACCGAATGTTAGTATTACTGAATTTAACAACCTTTGGTTTTGCAAAGAAATCATATAACTTGTGTGTAACACTAGAAATAGATGCTGACTTATTCTTACTAGTGTTTAAAACAGGAGATTCTTTTATAGAAGATTTCTTAAAACCAAGTCCAAATTTTTGACTAGATGTAACTTGATGATGAAGCATATCATTTAAATTCTCTTTGCCTTTGTTAAATTTAGACACATTCTTTGAAATCTCTTCATAATTCTTTTTGAGAGTTTCAAGATCAGTATCTAAACTTGCAATGCGAGAATTTAAGGATTTTACTTCCTTATCAAGGTTAAGATTTTCTTGATTAAGTGTTTGATTCACTTTCTCAAGATTCTTAACTCTAATCTTTTCTTTCTTTAACTCCTGGAATATTTCATTAAAAGCATCAAGAAGATCTTCAGAATCATAATCATTACTTACATGTTCTTGTGCAGCCATAAAACATACATTTGCCACTTCGTTATTTTCATCCGTTTCTTCTTCGGAAGATGAATCACTATCATCCCATGTGGCTTGATAGGCCTTTTTGTTCTTGGCAAATTTGTTCTTTGGATATTTGTCCTTCTTGAAGTTGGATGATTTTCCCTTGTTCTTTGCATTTTCTAAGGGACAATCCTTCTTCATGTGACCTATTTTATTGCACCTGAAACATGTAGGAGGGTCATTAGAATCTTTAATTTTAGAATGAAACTTACCCTTCTTTAAGAACTTCTTGAATTTCCGAGTGAACATTGCTATTTCTTCTTCATCTTCTTCCTCATCTTCTGAGTCAGTCATGGCTTTAAAAGCCAATGATTTCTTCTTTGCTTGGTGTGATTCAGTATCTTTCTTTCGATCTTCAAGTTGGACCTCATATGCCATGAGATTACCAACAAGATTCTCGAGAGTAAGTGTTGACAAATCATTCGCTTCCTCTATTGCTGTGGTTTTCTTCTCCCATTCTGGAGTGAGTGCTCGTAGAACTTTTCTGACCATCTCTGCTTGGGTATAAGTTTTTCCAAGCGCCACAAGAGAGTTTGTGATGTCTGTGAATCTTGTAATCATCTCAGACACAGTCTCATTGTCCTTCATTCTGAACATCTCAAACCTGTGGACAAGAACAGAAATTTTAGACTCTTTTACTTTATTTGTTCCTTCATGTGTTACCTCGAGTGTATGCCAAATTTGATATGCGGTTGTAGCATTGGATACACGGTTGAATTCTTCCTTCGTTAGTGCACAAAATAAAGCATTCATTGCTTTGGCATTATTCATAGTCTGACTCTTTTGATCATCATTCCATTGTGCATATGGAATGGTAGGGGCAGTATATTCCGTCTCTGTCATTTGCCATATCTCATAGTTGATTGATTAGAGATAGATTCGCATTCGACACTTCCAATAATTGTAGTTCGTTCCATTAAATAGTGGTGGCCGTTGTGTAGATTGCCCTTCATGATACTGATTTGTATTTGAAGTAGTTGCCATAGCCTGTAACCTTGCTCTGATACCAAGTGTAGGATCCTGTAGGCTGAGCAACAAACACTAGAGGGGGGGTGAATAGTGTTTATCAAAAATAAATTGCGGAATAAATAATTTCTCTCGGCACAGTCGACTTAGTGGTGAACCAGTCGACTGATATAGCCAAAATAAAAAAAATTTAAACTCTCGATGCAGTCGACTTATAGATAAGGCAGGCGACTGATGAAACAAAGAGAACAACTAATACGAGACTGATCAGTCGACTGATACGAATCTGAGTCGACTGGCCAGACAAGTTTTGCAGAACTTAATTAAGCAAAAGTAAATGCAAACACAAGATAATCAATCACAGAGTACACAAGATATATCCTGGTTCGGTCCTCCCGACCTACATCCAGTCCCCAAGCAACCCACTTGAGATTTCCACTATTCTTGAAAAAATTACAAGAATATCCTACGGCGTTACGACGACAACC